>JAOYRR010000283.1:0-600000 GCA_038994665.1 Podotricha telesiphe | reverse complement strand
CAATTGAGAAAAGCTCTTAATATTTCCACTCGACTTTTTATAAATTTCCATTGCAATATTTGTTTTAAATAACTAGTGCTAATATGTGCATATATTTGAAACAACATTAACTTAATGTAGAATATTAAAATGTAATTACAATATGAATTTATAGTAGCTGTTATTAAAATACCTTTAAATTAAAAATTTAAATGATAATTTGAAATAAATGAACATTAAAGATTTTCTTAAATTATATAAAAACGGAAAACACAGTGTCTTGACAATAGATTCTCTTGTGCGTGATTAGAAAAAAGATTTAGAATATTCAAATTAAATTTAATCACTAAAAAAGACTAATTACATTATTTAAACTAAAATTGTAACGAATATTTTGAAATAAACAAACATATACTCTTGAGTTTCGTATATGTTTTATAAAAAGCATATTATCTTGTAATATACTTATATTGATATTGTACGTAATTTAGAGAGCCACGAGTTGTTACTCCTACTCTAAATAGCTTTTAATTAAATTTTCGAGGTAAATATATATTTAGTACAAAATAATGACGCGCTGTCTTTCAATCTATGCAACGGATTTTAATGCGGTTTTCATCTATCTATTTAGAAATCGCCCGCGGCTTCGCCTGCGTAAACTACACGACTCATCTATTTCGTTTTTTCGAAAGCCCGCATCTCATGTAACTCACAAACTTTGCTTAAGTCTATAATTTAAATACTTGTAACTTTTTTACTTATGCACTGATTGAAATGAAATAAACACAAAATGATAAGTGAAGTTTACCAAAATACAACAATCAAAACTATATTTTAATAGATTAAGTGTTTTCTAAGATTAGCGTACACAGACAAACACAACAGAAAATTATTCATTGTTTTAGGTTCCATTATAAGTATAATAATATTATTTTTCATATATCTGCTATGTACAGTCAGCAATCAGTAACATTTTTATTATATTTATGGCCCATAAATTATGGGGAATAGAGTGATTTGTGACGGAAGGTTATTTATAGGATTGAAACTCCTTAGCATTTCACGTTTTCACCGTGTAAGTGTGGTCGTGCCCATCGCGTGGCAGTAAGAGGAGCTTGAAGCACTTTCAGGGACTTGGGACCCAAGTGTAGGCTTAAAATGTAGTAAAATATGCAAATATTCGCGCTCCTCTCTTAACTTAATCGTTTCCTGTTTTTTTCATTCCAAAATTCACATTTATAATATTAGTACGAAAACAATTCCGAACCAATTTAGACGAACTTTATTAGACAAATCATTCTTATAATCCTTTAATAACAAAATAATAGCAAGCTAAATGGCATTTTGAAAATAAATGAATCATTATCTTGACATTGATTTATTGAGTAATAACGTTTACATAAACAATGGATTTATAAAATTTACACATATTAACTCTGGCAAGCATTTTGTTACTACATGGCTACTTGTTACTGTTAAGGCAATTTTACAAGCATCATTTCACCGTAAATAGTTTAATGTGTATACATTTCAATGTTTGTGCTCAATTATATTTCTCTCAAGATCCTTAATACGCCAAAATGCCAGTTTCTTGTTAAAATTACACGTATTTAAGGTCTTCGAATGATATAAGTCTTAATCCGTTTGTTTAAAATATGACTTCAAAGGTTTTACTAGGCAGTTTAATTATTCAGTACAAAGATTTAGTGCTTTTTATATGCAGGAAGCTATAAAATCTAAGCAAACGGAGTTACGGGCAATATATAGTAAATGATAAATAGAAAAACATTTTTAGAAGAAAGATTTTTAGTTTTAAAACTTGAACACAACGGGATGCGAACCCATACTTCTTGGAAACCGTCCAAATGCTCTGACCAATAAGAGATGCCGGAATGAATCCTGCTGCATTCAATTTCTTATACGTTTTCTAAAAAGTTTTTTATATTCCGTGTGGGTGTATCTAAGGTCCACTTTAAAAATGTTAAAATGTATTAATAAATTGTTCAAATTAGTAAGCATATGATCTAATATGATTTTTTACAAAGTAGTTACATTACATTATGCTTCCGCTCGCGACGTCGCACGTGTGTTTTATATTTCCGAACCGAGCTGTTTTGTATTTTCGGCGGCCTTTTCATCAAACAATGAAAATTCTGTCAAAGCTAAATAAAAATGGAATATAAAAGTAGCTTATATTTAACCCAACACCCCTAAGTATCTCTATATACAATTTCGTCACTGTCGATTCAGCGGTGTGGCCGTGATGACGTCAGAGACAGACAGGCAGACAGTTACATTTGCATTTATTATATTAGTATGGTTGTATGTTTTATATATAAGATTAAAGGATATATATTATATTATATCTTTGTCGTGGGATCATATTAACAAACTATGCCTCATTAAACATATTTGATGGTTTTAGGTTCAAATACATAGAAATAAAGCAATTTTCTTAGTTGCTTAATATATTATAATTACGCTGGAGTGCGGGTCTCTTTATACATCTCAGTACAGGAAACATAAAATTATTATTACAAATAGGATTTTCAACATCTTTTGTTGTGATTTACAATATCAAAAGTCCAATCCGAATTTTCCTTTCCTTTTCCTTCAAATTGAATCATGGTATTGTTTAATTTGTAAATAAAACGAAGACACTGAAATGTACGAGTAAATATTTGTTTTAAAAAATCATTCGTCTTACTTGTGGAATCAGCTTATTGTTTTAATACGCAATGTTATCTTTTGGTTAACATTGACATTCCTGTATTGATACATTTTGTTATCAGCTTCTAAATTACGAGAAACCTTATTCCTAAATACGCATACTTTAGATGGATTATTTTAAACCATCAAGAACACTTTAAAAATGTTAAAGTACAATAATAAATAGTTCAAATTAGTAGGCATATGTCGTGCAGTAAAAGTTGTTAAGTATGGAGGCAGTTTTCATTGACTTATAAAACATTATTCGCCATTGTAGCAGAGTGGCAGGCACTTGACCGTAAACGACGGTTATGAATTCGACAAAACTAATAAGATTGTACGTATCGATAAACGTAACTCAAAAATAGTACAATGATGACTTCCTTTTATCCATCAGGAACAATTATCAAGATCACCATTTTCAATGCTGACGTAGATGCAGAATTCTTATTGCCAGTCCAGAACAGGGCGAAGCTGTATCTTGTTAATCCTATCTGATAAAATATACTAACAAAAACTAAAATATATAGCAAAAGTGGTCTGTCCTCGGTTTGTCCATAACGTTAAAAGTATATTTACATTTGAAAAACATTTTTAGAAAACATAAAAATTTTAAAGCAACGGAATTTAAACCTTTTGGAAACCGTCCTAGCGCTTTGACTGCTAAGCCATGCGCTCTACATCCGGAAGCTTCGAAATTCTTATATTACAACTTATTTTTGTTATTAGCATTTCTGTAAAGAGATATTAACAAATTTCTATTCTACGAACAATCGTTAGACAAGAGAGAATTATATTCATTAAATATTCGAAACCCGCTGCGTTCAAATATTTATACCTTTTCTAAAACAGTTTTTCAATTTCCTAAGTGTTTGAATAACACTTTCAACAATGTTAAAATCTTTGCATTTATTCCTCTTCTAGTACAAATTCCGTCGTGACTCAGTTAAATAGTGCCCGATTGTTGTACTTGCGCTTTTTACTTGAGAAAATATTTATATTGAAAATGTTTTCATTTTCCTGGTCCGCTTACTTCATCTCAGACCTTATTGTTAAAGTCGCACGAAAAAAGAATCTTGTTTAATATTTATATATTACCTTTTATGGGAATCAAACACATAACTACCGTTTGTTTAGCTAAACTTGCCTGTGTAATCAAATACACTAAAGCGCAGCTTTTGTACAGAAAACAAATATGACAGGAGGTTATGAGATTCTATCGCTCTTAATCTCTTTAACCTTGTCAAGTCTCAAGACAAGTCTTCCAAGCTTTGGAGTATTGTACATGTAAAATATTTGAATATTCTAAAGTGTATATGAACAAAACTAACTTTAGACATACATAGTATAGAGCTATCTAAACTCTGTATTTTAGAGCTATTCTATATTATAGCTAGCTATCTACGAGTTATATATATAAAAAAAAATGTATAATATTCACATTGGTAGTATTAAAAAAATCTAAATAATTTCTTAAGCTAATGGCAAATTTTTCTATGTACGTTTTAACTTATTTTTTGAACTTATTTTAAACGTACGTAAAATTTCGGGGAAGAGAATGTGTTTGGAAATTAAACAATAAGATTAATTTTCTATATTTTATTTTAAAATAATATTTATATTCATGTATACATGTACAGCAAATTAATATTATATTATTTTTTTTATATGAAAATAAAAGTGTATTGGCGGCCTTATCGCTAAAAGCATTTCTTCCAGGCTAACAATAATGAATATATTACACGAGAACGCAGAGAGTTGCACAAAGTACTGATAAATATTGACAGATATTCTTTAGTTTATTAAGTTTATATTAGTAACCAAATATACGAACATCCATTCATGAATATATAAACATACAATCATATTTCTATACATACATATACACAAAATATATTACAGTCAATTTATACGTGAAATAACTAAGAATAAATCACAAGAATATATTATTAATTATATCTAAAACAAAACAATATTTTATATTGTTTATGTGTTTTAAAAGGACATATTTTTTACACATTTAGAATATTGATCTGGTTAAAAAATATGCTTAGCCCAACATTTCTCAGTTTCTCAGCTTCATGCTATTGCGGATAGCAGGGTAGTCAGAGGACCAAGACAAAAATTAAGAAAGAAGACAAAAATTAAGAAAGAAGACAAAAATTAAGAAAGAAATAAAATTAATTTTGATATGATCATTCCATCGAGTGGAAAAAGAACCCACAACCAATCTCGATTACAGCCAAACGCTGTTCCACTGCACAGCGATGGCCTCGTTACCTAACATACAGTGGTTTAATAGTCTTATAGATAGAAATTGAAAGGAGAAAGGAAATTGTACACTATAAAAATCCTTAAATTTTGTGCTCGTTTTTAAAGTAACAATACGTAAGGGAAGTGTATTTCTTGGTTTATGGTGTTTTCTTGGCTGTTGGTGATTCCAAGCTATATAATGAACAAATAAATATACATTTTAAACAGCTCCTAATGCGAACTCGTTTAAATATTGATATTTAAAATAATTGCTAATATGGATTGTTAAATTTATATATTCTAATAATTTTCATAAGTTTGAACTTTTAGAACAGCATAGATAGATTTATATTAAGAAGACAACAAAATAACATTACGTGAAAAAAATATAAATGTAAACTTTGGTTACAGCTTTATAATTAATATTTCTAATTCATTTCAAAATATTAATAGGTACAAATTCATACCAAGGATATCGTGTCTCAGTGGACGTCTCACTATAAAGGCGATTGCGGGTTCAATTACCACTCGGACGAATGTATTACTAACTTCGCATACGCATATATAATATGATTCCACAATATATATAATTAGATTTGCAACTCCAGAAATTTAAAGCCGCTATAAAGACTGTATTAATAAGTAATGCTTATTTCTCTGAAGTAGAGTATTTAAAATATAAAACTGTGTGGAAGTAATATTATTTGAGTTTAGTGCAGGTTAGCTACTACTGTATTAAATGATAAAATTGTAACTTTTGTATTTGAAAAGAGTAACTGAATGAAATATTTGAATAAAGGATATTTTGAATTTGAATTCGAATAAATATTTAAATTTTTCGATGACAAAGCTTTACGTTGAGTTACGACACTCAAAGTGCAGTGTCCCGAATACCGACGTCAAGTGGAGAATGGAATGTTTTAATACTGGGTACTCTATGCATACCCTGGATCGCTGGAAAAGGCGTGAAGTTGCAAAAAACTATTTTGGCTCTAATCTTAAAATAGAACGTATTGATATTGTGTAGTATAATATATAGCATTATTTGTAATTACGTATTAGATTTATGAAATTCGAACATTCAAAGTAAATGTACATTAAACTTCTATATTCAAACCAGAATTATTTTAGTAAAGTCCTTGTTTGTACCTTTGTAAAGTACTGTAGAGGTTTGACCAACGCCTTGGAATTTGACAAACTCAGACGGATATTTAGTGTCATTTTTCATTACAACGCCATTGTAGATATCACTTTCATCGTGGACGCTTCATTAATTTCTTTCATTCCCAATTCTAAGAATAACAATAGAATTGATTTATTGTGAGGATTTTATTAAAAAGCTATTTCAAAGTAAAATATGACGAGGAAAGATAAATTATAATAATATTACAGTATATATAGCTTACTTTTGTTCTTTTACAATAATAAATATATTTAAATTCTTAGAAGAAGCTTACAGGAATAAAACAATATTCATCGGACAACGTCTGACTTAAAACGCGATTAGTAGCGGGTTCGATTATAACTCTGGGGAATATATTTAAATTTAAAAACCGGGTGTCTTGACACTAGGTTTAAAATTTGCTAACCAAAAATAAATATTATATCTATAATAACACATAATTTAAATATAGTAACAACCATATATACCATACAGTATGTGCATTACTTAATTAAGTAAAGACTAGAGTGCAGTTTACAAAGAGTACGTTGATTATTATTTATACAATTATAAATTAAATATGTATGAATTAACAATTAATACAGCTTAATTAGCTTTGGTAATGATTGAGAGTATTTACATTTTATACGGTTTCATTAGTACCAAAAAAATAATAGTCGAATTTTATATTAAAGAAGTGACATATGTATTTTAAAATTGTTGTCGTAATAGATATAATAAATTTAATATATAAAGACAAATAATTTTAATTCCAATCTACAGTAGAAAGTTGTTTTCTTCTCTCTTCAGAATTAAATCTTTTTTTGAAAAAAACTTCTAAAATTTTGGATTCAACGGCATTCGAAACTGAGTTTCTTGGAAATCATCCAAGTGCTCTAACCGCTAAGCCATACATATTCTATGGATACGTTGAAATTTTAATAATTACTTATTTTTGTTGTTAGCATCCCTGTAGAGAGATTTTTACAATTTTTTGCTACTTAAAGGTTATTTATACAAACAATCGTTTGGTAAGACAGAGTTTAAAATAATATTTTTCATATCCTAAGTCTGAGAATAGTAATAATGAAAAAAAGTGGTTTTATAATACCACGATGCAAGTGAAAGTTTTATTAAGCTTATAGCCATTTGTCTAAATATGCTACAACAAGTTTAAATTAAAACCAAATTCAAGAACCTAACGGCACGTCTATACAAATGTATAGCTTTTTTACGATAAATTTCCTGTAGAAATAAAATATTACTATTATAATAATATATGTACTATAACGTTAATACTATGTACATCAACATATTATTAAATTGTCTTTTATACTAAACCAATATAGTGTATACTTAAAATTTTAAGGTTTCTATATTTGTATATATTTATTTGACATTCAATTTTTTAATACTTGGCAAATAAAACACACTTTGGTAAATAAAACTTACAATATCTTTGCTTAATATTATATGTTCATAAAATTAGACTGACATACAGATCTTAGAAATAAATAAATAAATATAAAAAACAATAAATCAAAAACAGTCTATCTTTCTACACATTTTTCATTACATTCTGTTATGAAATCATTAGAATCTCTAATAGTCATGATAGTGACGCCATCTGTACTGTTTCTAGATATGATGTTGTTTTTCTTCTTTGAACTGCCATAATCGTAGTTGGATATTACCACGCTTTCTGTTGGATTCCTATATAATTATAGAATTTGTATAATACGAACTAAAATTTAATATATATATATATATACTAAAGCCATCGTGGCGCAGTGGTAATGTCTAACTGATAACGCGATAGATCTCACTTGGGGGAATGAGTATACATATATTAAAATGTTTTCATTTCTCCTCTCTGGTCTGGTACCTGAGACAAATGGCGTTGGTGATTTCCGCCACTCAACACGCAATGTCTCGATTCCGGGCGGAAAGTGGAGCACGGTATGTCTTGACAATAGGTTCTCTACCTCACTGGGAAAAAGCGTGATGCGAAAAAAAAAAGCCCAAGGGCTGTAGAATCGAGTCATATTTAACACATAATGGTTGTAGGTTTGCATCCTACTCGTTAGAATTTTATTTACCGTTCTATTAAGACATAATTTTGGGTTGGTCGTTGGGTTCCGCAATTCATCATAAGATGTATCGAAGGTGTATAGCGAAATGTGGAGTATTTTTGTAGTAGATACTGTCTACTTAAAAAGCTACTATTAAAGTTGAAACGCCATTGGGTTTTATTTAAGAAATACTGTATCGTACATAATAATACTAGAAATACAAAGTGGAAACTATGAAAACAAACCCAACGAGCAACGCATATGTGAAATTAAATTATTTCATTTGAAATTCTTGATATGCAAGAAATTTAAATATTATTTTTCTATTCTAGCGGATTCTAAAAATATATCGCAAAAATGGTTGTCTCATGTTATTAAAAAAAACAAAGTTGTGACGTAAAGATAGTTTTGGATAAGTAATGCACATCGTAGTTTTCCGTATCCCCATTGTTTCGGACATTATGGGTGAAAATCGAACGCGTTACCTTTGGCATTGTCCTAAGTTCAACAGGTCGGTCGCTATATATCTATAATTAATAAGACACAGATTTAAATATATATTTACATTAAATATTTAGTTTCAATTACCTATTGCATCGATGTCGTTGAGTGCTTCTAAAGGACGTTTCACATATAGCAGTTCTTGACAGTCTCGAGCTGCACGACGGGTGTAATGCACCGCGACGGCAGCAGAGGTAGCGGTTAAAGTGCTGTCTGAAGACGCCACTTACGCAGTACAGGGCCACTGGATTCACACAGGAGTTGAGGAAGCTAGACATATATATATAAATTCTTGTATTTTATGTTTATTTATAAAGAAAATTCAGTGAGAGAAGAAATTAATAGATTAAAATAATACATATTTTTAAATACGTAACGTTCGGACAAAAAACTATGAATATTAAATAGTATACTGTAAAATATGTTGTTATGTATCAACCTAGTACCCCGTTGACGCGTTGCTTAGCAACCTGTATATCACTTTAGACAGACGTGTGTGTCAAACATATTATGGAACATTACATTTATTTTCTTAATTTATTAAATTTTTATGCATTCTTTAAAAAATGCTTAAGCATTCTGCACTCCTCTATATAAACTATAACTGTGACAGACGTCATACTCCTCCGTCCGGGTAGTTTTTGTAAAAAGTGGGTACAAAGTTTTTGCCTATTAATGTAGAGATATATATATATATATATATATATATATATATATATATAAATATATATATGTGTACATATATGTATATAAATGGAACTCTAACTTGCAGCTATAGCATTCAGTCAAACATCTAAACTTTGCTACACTGACGGCTTATTAAATAAAACTTTTAAAATAAGTTCAATAGCAAATAGCTTAGCGGTTTCCTACGACCTAGTTCATTTCATTTTCTAGAATCGAGATTATATTTCACTCGGGACAATGGGAACTTTGTAGTAACACAGTCACATCTCCACTCTGGCATGGCTTGGAGATTAGTTGGAATAAATACAATTATGGGCTATAGGTACAAGACTACTCAAAAAAAAAAACGTAGTATACTGTTTTTGTTTTTTTAAATCGCTTCATTCTATAAATAAAATTAAAAATAAGAATTTTCTCTGTCTTATTTTCCAAGAACTTTATGACAAGTTCCTTAATGTCTTTTTATTTCCAAATAAGACATAGGAAGGCTTTTGATTACAGCGTTGCTTTGCAGAAAGTTTACAAATTGGCGTAAATATTTCGATTTAATTGGACACTTTCAATTTAAAACTAGTATATTATGATTTTCTTAAAGCTGAAGACTTGTGAAGAATGCTGAAATTATTCTTTTTTACCATTACATTACTTTTATATAACTATTTTGTTTTCAGCTCACGCTTTATCCCTCAAAGAAGACAGAAAGAATCTAGTGTGAAGACACTGTTCTCCACTTTCCATCCGAATTCCAAACGTTGCGTGGAACTTAACACCACACTTGGTGTTATCAGAGTAGAGTAATTAAAGTAATTTAAATATAGTCATTCTTCCGAGTAGGAATCGAACTCAAGACCAATCGCGTCTACAGTCAGACGGTTTCCCACTGTGTCACAATGGCCGAATTTCTTTTTCAGCACTGATATTTAATTACCATTTCCTTCCAACCCTCTGATACACGTGTATAAAAGCTACGAACTAAAACTTTCTATCGTTAACCGTAAATTATTGAATATTCATACCTTTTTATCTTAAAATGTTTTAAAACCGTGAAACTTTGCTTCAGCGCCGGCTGATTTAATCTCCGCGATTGATGCGAGTTTTCTACCCTTGAGATGAAATGCAAATTACTCATAAATTTTCCCCTCACATATATTAGTATCAACTTACGTATCATCAATTTCGAGGAATCTACCCGAAAGAGTTCTTCAAGTGTCTGGTTTATAAAGCTTTTGTTTATGAAAGGTTCAAGTATATGTATAGTACATGTATGTTTAAAAACTTCCTTTAAATTAAAAATATAACTAATTTATTCCAGTAACACCATTGTGGCTCAGTTGAAATGCTTTTATACTCGTGATTGATGTCGGTTCGATTTCCAATTTATAATTATTTTTGAGCTTCACGTTTTTTCCACCATAACGTTATGCATAATGCATTCATTGTTAAGTATTTTTTACAATAAATATTTTTTTTTTTACCTAATGAATACTTTTCATAGGCCAATCTTTTTATGCGCTCAATATAAATGCGCTTATACAATTGTTTGGAGCCGTTACGAGGCATTCAAACGAGGCAGCTGTTTTGCACATTGTTGGAATCATTGAAATTTGAGGAAAGTCCTATAAAAAAATAAGTCGTATCTTATATAATAATATTATATTTGTTAACATTACATTTTATAATCAACGACAAATATACTATAATATATAAGTACTCTGTGCACTGATAGTGCACCAACAGCTGTTGTATAAATACGATCGATAGTCAATTGAAGTTAGGACATAAACTTATCTCAAACAGCTTCAAGACTAGTTTATTGGTCCACTTTAAGATAAATATAATATGAACCAAATATAAACCAAATATATATATATGTATATACAATGAAATAATATCATTCCATTTTTCGCTTTCTATGTAATCAGTAACTAAGTACTTAGAACATAACTTTGTCTAACAAGCCAGGGATACAAAAATATTTTAAGTGACAAACAAAAAACGCAAAAATTAAATTCTATACAAAAAAATAAAAGTGTAGTGTCTAAAACATTTCGAAAACAGATAAAAATTTTAACCCGCGCCTCTTGAAAACCGTTAAGCGCTCTGACCGGCTAAGCCATGCGTTCTACATCCAGCTACGTCGAAATTCTTATACGCTTATGAGAGAGATTTTTACAAATTTCTGCCACCCAAAGATTACTTTAGGAACAATCGTTAAAAGCATATACTCGTATTTAGAAAAGTGTCTGTTTGTAATATTAATTAATTTTGTAATATAATACAATTTTAGGTCCGGCTAATCTCTAGAACGGCTGGAACGATTTCGACAGGACTTGCACTGGCAGATAGCTAATGTAATACGGAATAATTTTACAATTCCACGCGGACGGAGTCGTGGGCACAGATAGTAATTTTAATATAGTCGTTCCCCCGAGTGGGGATCAATTTGATAACCATCGGGTATACCGTCACACGACATAGACGATACTGGGTACGGCAATGACAGTCGTAATATTAGCGAATCTTTAACTAATACTGGGGGGGAACCTGAGGAAAAAGAGGCACGCCTTGCTCTTCAAAATGAGTTTCAGGATATTGTATCAGTTGGGCGCGACGTTCAAAAGCCCTCCTTGCTTTTTAAGCGGAAGTTAATATTTTTATTAGATTTACTTGATGCTTCACTTATAGGCAACTGTCAAAATAGCTCACTGTGCTGAAATGTTTGATTTGTCTCCCAAAAAGGTACAAAGGTTAGCTTTTGAGCTTACAACAATATATAATCTCAAGTATTGTAAAGTATTCTCAAGGCTTATAAATGTTATAATGCATAATGGTTCCTTTCTGATGAACAATGGTTACGTTCGTTGAACAGAAATCCTTTACTATACTTGTAGCTCAAACTAGATTTTCTAAAGCAACAAGCTTCAATGAAACAAACGTGGTAGACTTATATGAATATTCTATGAATATTCACTACGAACATTCGTTATAATAGTAAACGAAAATAATAATTAGATAGTGTGAAGAATGAATGTGATTTATGAGTATATTTGGCGTTTTTAACCTTGTCTCTATCACCCTCAGGCACTGTTCAAATATAAAAAATATGTGGTTGATTGCGTCATTTTTTTGTTTTGCTCCCATGAGCTAAGCTTATTACCAAGCTTATCTCTTGAGAGCCTATGGAATAAAAAAAATATAAGAAATAAAATCTAAGTATTTCTACGTAGGCAAAACTACGCTTTACAAAAAACAAATATTTTTCGCATTGCTGAGTTCAATACTACGAAAACTAACGAAATTATTGGCATTCGAATGAAAATTGTCACAACCGCACCCAGTTTACGCTACACAGTACTACAAAGTAAAATTTTATTTTTTATAGCATTTTGGTTTCGTGTTCAATATTATTACCTTACACACATACATACAGTGTGATCATATCTTATATCATAGTACTTTGGTTTAATTTAATGCTATTTATAAAAAAAAAAAAAAACTATAGATTAGGATAGCATTTGATTGATTAAACTGACTCGTAGAACTTCTCTTTGTGCGTCTCAATTATTTTATAAGATATTGTAATAAAATTACCAATATTTAAAAATCCCTGAGGCCGCTCATTATTTATTATTATACAGGTGATAAAAAACGATTATTCTCAAAACAGAGGTTCAACTGCTTACCACAGTTATTTAAATACATAACCGTTGTGCAAAATTGAAAAACTTTAATTTCGAGGGTTGATTACCTCCCTTTATGCACTGGAAATTTTAATTTAACTCAAGGTTTTCAACATTTTGATTCAACGGTTTAATTTAATAATATATACAGTAAGTAGAGAGAATTTATTACCGAATCACTCTTTTCTACAATCAATGTAAGTTTTTAAAAGCTATGAGGTTTTTTATGACCAGTTTTAGTGACAACTTACGTACGAATGGCACAGTAATTAGTAAAATGTGTCCCTAGTTATTTATTTATATATACTAATACTAATTAAGTGTACAAGTAGTCTGGTGGAGAAAGGTAGTGGCTTTTCAGTTCTCTCTGACTATGTTGATATGCGGGAAAAATCGTTAAGGCGATAAAAATTGTCTGCTTGTTCTTTAATTAGTTAGTATCCATACTATTATAAATGCAAATTTCTGTCTATCTATTACGCTTTCACAGCTAAACACGGCTTTCACATTTGGATGGAATTTGGAATTAAAGAAGTTGATAACCCAGGGCCAAACATGGCAATTTTATTTTTCAAAAATCAATACTTGTGTTGGAATTGAAGATGAAACTTTGAATGAAAAATCTAAGCCGCTTAACCGATTGGAATGAGTTTTGGTATACATATAGTTGATACCCAGGATTAACCGTAGGACACTTTTAATCCATACTTAATATTATAATTGCGTAACTTCTTTGCGTCTGTGTGTCTATGACATCATCACGGTCGAACCGCTGTATCGATTGTGATGAAATTTTATATAGGGACAATTTTTATTTATTTATCGCGAGCAGGTCGCTAGTAGGAATATAAATAAAAGTAGCAAATCAAGTAAAGGAATGTTTATATTTTTAATATGTGTATATTTGTACGTATATGTTTGTATATATGACTTAGACTAAAGTGTCTTCTTTGAAAGTGCAAAATTCTTTGTTTATGATGCATAAACAAAGAATTTTCAACCTTTAAAAATACATATGCATAAATTGAATATGTTAAAGTACAACTTACCTCAAGCAAAAAGCAACTATACGCATAGCGTGAATCCAATCGTTGTAATCGTTTTGTGCTGTGGGCCACGTGTAAAACCATAATTCCAGCGCATGGTACGGAAGGAAGCAAACAAAAAATACTGAAACAAGATAATATCATTTAAAATTCTTTGTTTTCTATAAAAGAATTATTATAATATATTTAAACTGTTAGGCTTTCTTATGCTTTCTTAATATTATTTTAAAGTGTTATTCACACACTTAGGAAATTCAAAAAGTCACGTTTAAAGAAAAGTACATCAAGCTACGTCGTTGTTAGCAAACAATATGTTAAAAAATATTTAATAAATAGTATTCTCTCTTGACAAACGATTGTTCGTAGAATAATCTTTGGGTAGCAGAAATTTGTAAAAATCTCTCTACAGAGATGCTAACAACAAATATAAGTTGTAATAAGCATATAAGAATTTTGACGCAGCTGGATGTAGAACGCATGGCTTAGCGATCAGAGCGCTTGAGCGATTTTCAAGAGGCGCGGGTTCAAATCCTGCTGCGTTGAAATTTTTATACGTTTTCTAAATATATCTTTTACATACATATATATTGAAAATTCCAAAAAGCTTGTGCGTGAGCAGAGTAGATAAGAATTGTTTGTAGTATTTTTGTTTGAATTTAGACTATTATATTGTGCCTAACCCTTTCCTTAACATTTAGTGTTTATTTCATTTCAATTGATTCATTAACAAAAAAGTTACAACCAATTAAACTATAAACTTAGGCAAAGTTGGTGATTTAAGTGAGACCGCGGGCGACCGAAATAACGAAATAGTTTAGTCATGTAGTTTATGCAGGCGAAGTCGCAGGTCAGTAGCATTTAATTTTATATCAATAGATGTAGAAACCAGTTTGATGTTGATAGTTTTAATTTAAACGTATGAAATTTTAAATTATAATATTAAAATCATAAGTTCATAGTTTTCACTTCTATCGACAGTGCGTATGACTATTATTTATATTTTGTTTTTTCAACTATTATGTATTAACATGTTCAACTATTAACATATAATAGCTCAAGAAAACTCCAAACATCCGTAATTATTTACAAAGTTGTAACAACAATAGCAGTTTACAGCGCTCCAAGAGTCATCCCATTTAATGTTACAGGATCGAACAATGAGCTGTAATTGGCTATTCCACTGATACCAACAAAAAGAAAGTAGCCAAAAATAATTCTGCGTAAAAGCCTTTTTTGGCTGCCTTTCTATTATCCTCACTTCGGTATTATAAAAATGAAATAGAAATATATTATTGGATCATAGGCCCTCTTTACTTTGTACAGCAAAATAAATTGTACAAACTAATTATACTTACCAAAAATTTTTCAAGCTACCGTGGCGCTGTGGAATAGCAGTCAACTGTAAGCGTCTTAGTTGTGGGTTTGATTCCCACGTTAGAATAAGAAAATTATTATAATAATAAAGTTGTATTTTTTTCCCTCCCGTTAGACATACATAGATGGGCGTTGAGTTTCAGCATTAAACACGCAACCAATTTGGGCGTAAAGCGAAATCAAAGTGTCACTTTGTCTGCCGAAAGACAAAAGTGTTTAGCTGAAAAGTGATAAGAATCGTGTGGAACATCTGATATAGAAACTTTGAAGAAAATTAGGGAATGTCATAATAATTTTGGGTCCAAATTTCATTTATATTTTTATATTAATATATATTGAAATGTATCAATACTTACACGAGGGTACAAGGATAATGGTCCAATAGTTACAGCTTCGCGAAGTATAAAAAATGCATCAAGTTAAACAATGTTTATTTAATTCTTTTAAGATATAATAGACGCATTAGGCCACTTTAAAAACTTTTAAAAACGCAGTAACGTTCACTCCACTGTGCGGCCTCCATTCTCTGCCTAACCAAATTTAAAAAGAGTGGCAATACTTCAAGATAATGAAAACGGTTTGAAATTGATTATTAATCTTAAAAGGGTATGAAATTGCGAAATAAATTAAATTTATCTAAATAGCGATAGTAACGGATTCGCCAGAAACTAAGCACAGTGATTACTACTAAGCTGACAGAACTCCATCTAAATATACATTGCTATTTACGTTTCAAATGTAAACGCAGCTTCCTCAAACTTCACGTAACGCTAACGTCTTTGAAAACAGATCTATTTTAAGAGGAAAGATAAATTTTAGCGAAATAAACGATTCTTAAGTGTCTGGTGAATTACTATGTAGATATTCTAAAATTCAGCTATGTTTATAGATTATAGCAAGATTCTGCGTAATAGTCGCTTAGGTTAGAATTTGAATAACAATACATTTATTCATTTTCAATTCTGTTTTCAGGACAGTTATTTTAAAGTAAAATTTAGGGGTAGTCCAATAATAACTAATTATTGTAAATAAACTGTTACTGTGTTATAATTGTTTTACTATGTACAATATAAAAGTAACCCACTTTTTCAAAAAAAATTGGATCATAGAAAAGGTTCAATTACAAGTATGCCTTATAAATTTTATCTCACAATAAGTAAATTTTACTCTATAAGCTTACATTTGTGACAAATAAATGAATATACAATGAATCAATACTTCCATAGTCTGGTATATATAGATTTTAAAAAGCTTTACGGAGTCTAAAAACCTTTCTGCCGCACATAAGTATCTAACGTGAAAAAGTCGTCAAAACACTCTTTCTTACGAGCTCTTGAACTTAACATATATATCGTCGAGAAAATATTCAAAGTCGCTGACTCTACTTGTGACTTAATGGACGATTTGGTAAGAAAAATTTAAAATATCAAACGATAAATTGTATACAAGGATATCCTTTTATAATATTTGAAGAATATTTAATATGAAAAATAAAACGTCACCACCAGAAGCTAGTATATGGTGGAAACTATATTATATTTTAACCACCGGTAACAAACTATTTTTTACTTATAACTAATCGATGCTCACAATTTCATTTGCGCGGTCTTTCTAATAGTACAATTTTCATATACCACCTATTTCTTTCTGACATTCCTTTCATTATAATAATATATTTTTTATCACTTAGACTTTCTTAAGCGTCACGCTTTTCCTCTTAATCTAGCGAAAAGGATTTAGTGACACTCCGTTCTCCGCTATCCACCCGAAATCGAGATCTGTCATGTTTCTACATCAGGTGCTCCACTTTTTGAAATAAATTGTATATATAAGAAAAAGTTACATTCATATCCGTCCAGTAACTACAAAGATACGTACTAACAGACAGTAAAAAAATTTAAAAAACCTAATTCTATTATTGCTTTTTCATCTTCCTTAATTAACATAAACACGTGTGTACGGTTTTATGATAGTATAGGTCTAGACATACAAAGCTTGATTACTTACAAAACTAAAATTAATGATTAGACTTACTTTGGCAAGCAATATACTTTACTATAGTTTACAAAGTTATGATAAATATGATTTCAATCTTTATAAGCAAGTATTCATTCAAGTATGTGAATCTACACCAGTATATTTCTTTTGTTTTCAGCTACTTGCATAGCAGGTTAGGCTGAGATAACCCAGACACTTCGTGCTCCGCTTTCCGTGTAAATTTAAGCGTTGGATGTCTAGTGGCGACCATATTGTATTACGAGAGCAGAAAACTGAAAGTAATATAAACATGATGGGAACCGAACTATCTATTGCGTTTTCCGTCTAAATCTGTGCCACTGCGCCACAATGAATTTCCACTACAACATTAGCTATTGTTAAAGATAACAGAAATATACACTACCCATCGATTTTACAAAAAAAAAAAACAAATATACAAGACAAACAAAATTGATATTTTATGTTAAGATGGTTTTAATAAATACTGTTTTTATTCATACAACATTTTTAATTTCTAAAAAGTATAAAAATTATATTAAAATAATACAAAACATAGTTTAGCGGTCAGAGAGCTTTAACGGTATTCAAGAGGCGCGGGTTCAAATCACGCTGCATTAAATTTTTTATAATTTTTCTAAATATATGTTTTTTAATTTCGTAAGTGTGTGAATAACACTTTAAAAACGAAGTTAAAGATTTATAGTATATCACAGTTAAATATTAAACATATCTGATGACAAAAAATACTCTAAAGACATTTTCAAACAGAGGAGGTAAGCTGAACTGAAATTTCAATCCACTTTGAATGCTATGTCAACAAGTATATAATATTTATGTTAATGTAAAACTGTCGCGAGCCGAATGCTGTATAAATATAGTTTCGTACCATTTAATTATATTTTACACTAGTTGTAGCTCACAACTTCGTTTCCATAAATAACCAATTTCCCAAGGAATTTATATGTCAAATTTAGAAATTTGAAATAAGAAAGATCTACGACCAGTAATTTCGACTGAGCTATCTATCAGTTACTCAGAGAGTAATGTCACAGTTTTATATAGTAATTGATGAATATACACAGTTAATATAATATAACGTACACTTTAAAATAAATAAATTTTTATTTAACCGCTCTGCTTCTTAAGACAAAACACGGCATTGCGTTCCGTGACCCAACACGGAATCTCTTGATTTCGGACGGTTCTCTGTCTATCCTGCTATGCGGGCAAGAGCGTGAAGCTTTTTAAACTTTAAAATAAAATTAATAAGATATAAGCTTAGGGCAACTTATAAGGCATATTAACGTAAGTTGTATTCTGTTAGAAGATTTTATAGAGACTTGATGCGAGCATTTGTATCGAATATAAATTTGCTTAAACTATAAAGAATATATTTTTTTATTTCACAACTTTAGACAGTATTAAAATTTTATAAAGTAAAACGAAATCTCATGAAATGATAAGACATAGTTTTTAATTTTCATAATATCTGTACACAAATATCTAAAGACAGAGCTTTATATATAATACGTATGAGGAGAGACGCATAACACAATTAAAGGCCGTTTTAGGAGCGGGCGCCGTTTTTCAAAACAAGTTGCCCATGAAATTAAAGCGTCGACAAACTTCGCTTTGTGCAGAGAGCGATTTCAGGATTTCCTCATGCGACCAATAAAGGAATACTTGGATAAAATCTAAGCCCAAGGTTAGGGATGTTTTAAGGTCATAGCAAAAAATATAAGAAATGAGTAAGGATTAATGCTCGTCTGTAGAATAAGCGATAGATGTGGGCATTTTTTGCTATAGTAGAAGGTTATCTCATCTTTTAAAAAAGACTGTCATAGCTACAGTATACACGTAAAACAGTATTAGAAAACGTATTAATATTTGAAAGTTTTTTTCACCCAAAAATTTTCAAAATTCGAACCCACGCCTCTTAGGTACCAAAAAAGTCAAAGCCAAAATCCTCTCTGTAGAGAGATTTTTACGAATTTCTGGTATCCAAAGCTTATTTCAACGAACAATCGTTTGGCAAGAGAGAATGCCGCTAATTAAATAATTTGACGTGTTTAAAATTTTATTCACACACTTAGGGTATGAAAAATATATTTAGAAAGCGTTTAATCGTTACGTTAAAATTTTCATGTGATTTCAAGAAAAAAATCATATTCAAAGCGTGTGAATAACTTTGAATTTATTTTATACAGAAAACCACGCTTAATACTATTTTATCTCAGCTAACTTTACTCAACCAACATAATCATAAATATGGAAAAACAATAATATTAATACATAATAAAAGTATACATGAAATATCAAATTATACTTACCAATGACAAATATAAGAACCATACACGCAACTGACTTCCTAGCCCTGGCCTGAGCCTCTCCTTGACCACCATGCAACGCTCCGGGCATCTCCCTAGTGCTTGCTAGTAACCTCTGTGCCATAAGCGAGTAAAAGAAAGCGATGACTAAAAGTGGTAGAGCGTAGTACACGATCGCCTTTGTTACAGTCATCCATCTAAAAAATAAGGTCTTATAAGTATATAACCGGATATAAAACCGGAAATTGATGAAGTAGGTAAGACCGGAAGTGTATCATTTCATTCTCTATTTTTTTATTAAATATAGATATCCAACGTATTAGAGGCGAAGCCATTAGCCCCACTTTATGTTACCACTTGATGGTAACAAAATATTAATTCAATAATATTTTAAATTGTTTTATTACGAATATTTAAAATCTACATGTCTTAATTTCTATAGATAGATAAATAGAAATACTTTATTTGCTCACAAAGTCAATACAAGGAACAGTACACTTATATTATTATATAATATAAGTGTGCTGTTTCTTTAATTTTATAATCACAAGATATAATCTTGTGATTATAAAATCTTGTGATTTTATAAGTATTACAGAGTGTACAAAGGCGGTCTTATTGCTGCTGGTAGCAATTTCTGCCAGATAACCTTTGGTGAGAGGAGCATGGTCTTAACTGATAGGGATATTTTTATAATAATATACGAGTATAGTATTAAGTTGTTGATAAAAACTCCTATTTTCAAATTAATTGTATAGCAAAAGCTATGACTAAGTTATTGCTATTAATACTTTAGCAGGTACCTCTTCAACCGTACCTGCTAAATATGATTTTGAATTTATTATACTTTTAGGTATTTTGTAGAATCACAATATGAAATATTATTTTATATTGTAATTATTTGTTCTTTTTTTTATATATCAGACAACTGTTTCATCCAAACAGAATTTAAAATAGAGGTATTTTTTGTGGGCACCATCACTTCGAAATAAGGAGATTGAGACCCGGTATCTCTAACCTGGTCTCAAGTTCCACCGGAAGCAATATTATTATATTTATTACATTATAGACGTTCTCTCACAACAAATCATAACATTCACAGAATAACAATCTGCTACATACATATTATATGTAATTCACAAAACACTTAAGTCGACTTTATTGCTAGTAATGGGTTAGTAAAATATACATAAAACTCATTTAGCTAAACCATTCAGTATGGAAGTGTGCCATCTTTCTAATATTCTACGCGTTCCATTATAACACAAAGTGAAAATGTACTTTTTATTTGTAGTTCTTTATTTCTGTAAGATTTGAGTACTTTAACTTAACAGTACAAAAATAAATTTAAGAATTTTTACTTAAACATTTGTGTATGGAAACTTCTTTATATGTGAATTTACAACAAAATGTGTAGATTTAAAGTACTGAAATTATGAAATACGAGCAGTCGCTTAACGTGATTTTTTCACAATTTCTGCTGAAAAATATTACAACAGAGCAATATTTATCTTTTAATAGCAGATTCCATTTTTTACATTTAAAAAATGTTATTCACGCACTTAGGAAATTAAAAAAACATTTTTAGGAAACGTGTAGAAATTTAAACGCAGCGGTATTCGCACCCGTCCAGGGTTTCCAAGAGGCGCGGATTCAAATTTCTATACGTTTTATCAAAATGTGTTTCAAGATTCCATTAGTAAAGCAAATAATAAAAGTAAATATATTCAAATCCCATACACATATGATATATATTCTAATAGCTGAAGTACTCATAATAATATTTCCGCGGTCAGAAAATTTAATACACCACCTATAGCATTGTGCTACCAATTGATGTCGACACTTGTATAGATTCGCTTTGACTTATTCATTCAATTTATAAATAGGACATTCAGAAACCAATTTTCAATTTGATGCCATTATGGTGCAGCATTGACGGTATATAAGCGTCTTATATTACCTGATGGTTGGAATTCGAATAATTTTTCATTGTGTATCAAGGAACTAGCGACTTTTTCTACTGTGTGACTTTGTAAATTCTAAAATGAAAATAGCCTCAGTTATTCCTGTAACATTAGCTATCTAACCAGTACAAGTCCCATCAAATTCAGTCTAGCCGTTTCAGAAATAAGCTAGAATAAACAGACAGACAGACAGATAGACAAAAATTGCAGATGTACAAAATACATAATATAAGATATTACAAACAAACACTCCAATTTTATGTATTTGTATAGATATATTCCCCGGCCAAGTAAGGTACAATGTTCTTAAATTAGCAAATATACAGGACGGAGGGTTTGAACACTAGGTTCTGTACACTCTTCAAATGGCGGTCGAAATAAAAAATCAAATAGCAAACAGTCTTGAATACATACTTTGAGTAAAGATGCCACTCATGTGGATAAGGCGAGCAATAAACAATAGATACGTTGCTATACAGGTCTTCTGTGATTGTGCTAGAGAAAATGGCTGCTGGCGCTGCAAAGATTAGTGCAGCAGCCCATATGATTGTTGCACACACGAGGGGGAGCTTGCGAAGCTGAAATGGAAAAAAAATATAAAGCTTCTTTTCCTTGGGTAGAAAAGCTTCACTTTTTCACACATATATTATGTATACAAGAAATGCACACGCTCAGTTTCTTTTCTATTTAATAATTTTAAGTTTCTAAACTATTTGAATATCAACATTTTAAATTTTCAAAGATATAAATAGGTATTTATAAATAAAAACGAAGAAAATTTAATATAGTTAAACTTTTTGTATTGAAGTTGGTTGATTTTGTAAATTTGCAATTTGTTATTGTTACATATCTTATTTTAGTTAAAGCAATAAAATAAACTTTCGAGAAACAATAAATTCAACAAAATTACTAATACATTTTTTAAACTATATTTTAAAATACTTACAAACATTAAGTAAATTCAAAATTTCAACAGAAATAAAATTATAAGCTAATGAATATTTATTTTATCATTATGCTATTTTCAGGTGACTATGGCAGTTAAAGAAATAACACTGAAATCAATCATTTTGGAATGTTATATTCCAAAATAATTGATTTCAACGTATCATATCATTTAAACGATTCTTCTTCTTCTTCGAAATGATCAGAAAGTAGAAAACCTTTTTATTCAATCTTTTATACAAGAAGTCAACAACAAACAAACCACTCTGTCAAAAGTAAATCGTAATATGATTTATTATATAGTCTTTGACAGTGTTATGCAGAGTTACATTTTTACTAGCGACCCGCTAACAGCTTCCCCCGAGTAAACTATAGATAGCTATTTCATATTTCCGGCTGCCTTTTTGTAAACCAATTAAATTATTTGAAAAACAATAGGGACAAATTGACTTATGTTCAATTCAAAACACCCACAAGTATCTCTATATAAAATTTCATCACAATCGGTCTCGCGGTTTTCCCGTGACGTCACAGATAGGCAGCTACTTTATACTATTATCGTATGAATTGGTAGATTAATACTAACTTAATTCATTATTTAAAATATTTGAAATTCCTTAGAAACTTAAAACTTTTTTAATTATTCTATAACACCATGTATATAAATTTAAATGTACAGTAAGTAAATAGTAGAATAGAAAACAAATGTGTGTACTGAAATGTAATATGGAAATGTCGCTTAAAATGAAGTTCCGCTAACGAGCCGCTTGTTCGCAACTTCCTAATTAAAGAGCGTTTAGTTTAGATGTAGTTATATACTAATTACTACAACAAAATTAACCGTCCGTGGAGACAATAAAGATACATTACATATGAAATTTCGTATATTCAAATTATTATGTGGCTATTATTAAGAGAAAATTAGATAATATGAAAATTCAGATTATTTAGACAAAGTGCAAGGTCATGGTGATGCTGTAGGAATGTCTGACTGTGAGCACAATTGGCTGTGGGTTTGATTCCCATACAGGGGAATGATTATATTAATAAAACTTGTAATAAAAACAAGATTATTAAGATGTTTTTAACAGTTAAAAAGTTAGCTTCACGCTTTTCTCGCATAACGGTCAGAGCGAACCTGGTGTTAAAATACTCCGTTCTCCACTTTTCGCCCTAAACATTGCGTGTTGACTGGAGGAACTTTGGTGCAACTTTGGTTTAGTGGTGGAACCTATCATAAGAGCGGATAAATAAAAATAATTTATTATATTATATACGTTCTGCCTGCCTTTGAAAATAATCATTCCGCCGAGTGAGGATCGAACCCACAACTAAACGCGTTTGCTGACAGACGCTGCCAACTGCGCAACAAAATTGCTTTTATGTTTTCTGTGCTATCTTTATTGTGATGGTGGCTAGATGGACTACTGTAGTGTTTTCATAGTTAAATCACATATCATATATCCGTTTTCGATATAATATTTTTATTTGAAATATCAAATAGCAATAGCTTTATATTGTTTTTTTTTTAAGTATGAAGAGATAATTATTTCATTGTAGGTCTAAGCCTAGTCTTGGGTTTAGGCCTAAGTAAATTAATACAATCTTTATGCATTTTTATGACTAAGTTCAATAATAATTATAAAAAAATAGAGGATTTAAATTGATAAATCTAATTTATTTAGAAGAATATTATTTATTATTTAATATATTACAATAACAATAAAATAACAAGTATTAACCATGGCTCTTTATATGTATATAAAACGATATATACATAAAATGGACATTACCTGCAGCTTCCTAAAGGGGTTGACTATAGCACAATAGCGTTCCGCGGATAGAGCAGTAAGCGTGAATACGGACACACCTATACTTATATCCTTGCCAGTTTCGGATATCCTGCATATAGCCTCGCCCCACGGCCATGACTCCAAAGTGTAGATAACAGATACAAAAGGTACACAAATTAATATGACTAGTAAGTCAGCAAGCGCTAGAGAGAAGATGTATCTGAAAAAAATATGATGTTAATAGTTTCACATTTATTTACAATACATTTTATATTTGATATCAATGAATAAAACTGTAGAACAGTATCTGGCTGTAAATGGAATTGGTCGTGGGTTCGATTACCACTTGTGGGAAGGTCTATATTTATTTTATTTTCATTTTTTCGCTTTAGTAACACAAAATGGCGTTGAATTACTACTAAATACGTTATCTCTAGAATTCGAAAAAAGCAGCACTTTCAGTACTTTCCACTAAATTCCACTTGACATAATATATAATAATAATATTATTTGACACAAGGTGTCATGACCCTTAATAAGCAGAAAGTGTAGAGCAGAATGGAACGTTTTCACTAACTTATAAGTCACAGGTTCTAAAACTATGAAAATTCAATGTATGTTACACTTCGTTTTTTTTTTAATATGGAAATAAATGTTGTTATGGAATAACAAAAATGGTTAACAAAATCAATCACGCCTTTTAATTTATTACTTTGAATTCATATTTTATAACTAAACTTATATTAACTTTAACAAAAATAACGCTGTATATATTTTTTTATAGAATAAGTAAAGGCAGAAATGTATGCAGTTAAATGAAAAATCTACTTTACTTTATAGCGGTTTTTAAGTGTGCTATTTTACTAATAAGATTTAGTTTTCATTTCTTCAAGCATATACGTTCAGATTTGTGTTTTTATATATATGTATATATAAGCATATATTCAAGTATGTACCGAATTACTGTAGCATAATACTCGTAAAATAAAATAATTAGAAATGATTCATGGCTTTTTAATACAAGTTATTCATATTTGTTAGATTTTGTTTTCTAAAGATTATCCTGCCGAATTTGAATCAACGATTACGCAATAACACGCATATTTCTCTGAACCAATTCACGCATCTTGTGCTTTCTGGGGGATATGCTAGTCAGTCTAGTTAGTCTAGTAACAACACTCCGTTCTACATTCTCCGTGTATTTTAGAGACAATTGGTGTTAGATGGCGGAATTCATCTGATCAAATAATGTTGATTTATTTATTTATTCGACATGCGAAAAGTACAAAGTAACACTTTATATAAATACAAATAATATATTCATAGTTCTGGTTCTGAAACTAGTACTAATTAAAGGCATATGCAGCATTCGTAATTTCTCCGGATAAAATACTCTTAAAGAAAATTAATATAACAAGAACATTCAAATGGCATTAATTTAACAATATATTAATGTTTCTCTTAAGGAACAAAAAAGATAAAGTAAAATAATAGTGTGATAGATAAGTTGATACATAGATTACTAGATTAGGTATATATAACTTAAGCTATGGCCAATTTTTCTTTTAAAATTGCTTAGTGTGTCATGGAAGGTATCGAACTCAGGGTCGGTGAAAATTTTTCACGTTTACTTCTAGAATTATAAGGCAATAAACTTTTTTTTTCTATATAGACTTACGTATTCGGCGCATTTCTCATTCCCCTGTGCCTGACGTAAACTATAACAAGTGTACCATTGCCTAAGACGCCTACGATGAAAATAATAGCAAATATAACTGGAACCAAGTACGTCTCGACACGCTCTCTGTACGGAGTGTAGTCACTCTCCGTCGAATTGTAGTCGTAGAGCGGTGTACTGGCGTTCGTGAGAATGTACATTGTCCCATCTGAAACAATGAGAAATAACTTTAGTTTTGTGTAAGATAATTTTTCATATTTTTTAATATTTGTTTATTTTATTTGATCCACTAATATTTGTTCACACGGTACATACTTAAAGAAACATAGTAAACGTAACTTAATCTAAAGAGCTCTTAAGTGCACGCTTCAGCAAACAAATGAAACGATTAAAACGAAATAAAATAAAAGAAGATGTCCCCTTAAATCAATAAAAGGTCAGAGTTTATTTTGTAACAAAAATCGAATCTTGTACTCATTAACCAACTTGCAGAGCCTATTAAGGAGAGTATGATCCAGACACGGTTTTTCAAGGTGGTGGGCAATGTAAAGTGATTTTACACTTATATTAAATTTGTTAAGTAACTGAAGGCAATCTATTTGGTTCGTGAAAATGGTTTAATTGTCTACCGGTAATGGTTTAATTGTTGTATCGAAGAATATTTCAATGTTACAAGATAAGTAAATAAAATTAATAACTCAGATTTCTATTTATTTATCTAAAAAAAAATCGTTTCTTCCGTCTAGTATTCGTAATATAGTGGCCATATTAACATGTAAATAATTTTAAAATGCACGTAATGTGCAGAACAAAGTTAAACAACACTAGGTATCTTTGATAAGCGATATTAATTAGGGATGTGTGTAATTATAAAAACATATGATTAGTTTTTAAGCTGAAAATACAATATGATATAACAATGCTGAAGTATTTTTAATTGTAAAATGTATATACCTAGATTAGTATTCGTAGTCGCGATTTAGGACTTTAATCCGGCTTAGTCCGCAGGCTTACCAGTACTGAACGTTTCATACGATTGCCAGCTCGGTAAGATAGATAGAGTTCTTGCTTTGTTATCTATGTCAATATATATTTGAATTTGTATAAAATATTTTGTTTCTGTCAAATTGTTAAAAAATAAAATAACCGGTTACATTTATTTACGAATATTTCTAAAGATATAACTTATTAAACATCGCGGTACTTTACAGGACCAATTAGAGAGAACCTAGTGTCAAGATACTCCATTCTCAACTTTTCACCGAGAATTAGTATATTATAAATATTTATTTTCCAACTTTTACTAAGACAAAGTGTGCCGTTGAGTTCTGACACTTTATGTGTGAATTGTAGCATGCAACATTGTTCCAGTTTCCTTAGGAATTTCGAGCATCCTTTCTTGATGCACACCTAAAGTTGCCAAGGATCTAACATGCCGAATTCCAGCTATCTCGCTCGCTATACTACATATAGCTATACGCTCAGTAGCTTCAGTTTAATTTTCGTAGAGGTATGTAAGCGTCATAAAAATATAAAAAAATTGGGATCTCTCCTGGATATATAAATATTGCGTTTAATGTACCAAATCCTTTTGCATAGTAAACAATTTATAATTTGATATAGTGGCATCTAATGATAAAATTTTAATTAAAATAGATTTCTTTATTTATTCATAATTTATTTATTTATTATGATTTACAAAAGGTAAGCTGGTCGAAATCATGTTATATGGATGGTAGCAAGTGACAATGGTACTGGTGACAAGTGGCGATATATACTAGTATATAGATAGATACATTGTGCCAGTTAAAGGACTGTAGCCAGAGCCCGCAGTAACAGGTTATGATACACTTGAAACTGCGAAGGGGCAGAAGCCCATTTACAAATTGGCACGTGCTAGGTTCTCCGGCTGGTTCTCTTATGTGGCAGCGAATGCTGGCCAGTATTGTCTAGGCACGCTCAGGAGCGGAAATGAAGATGCTGAGGTGGATGTGTGGCGTACCGTGGGCTGACCGCATATGTAATACATTCATTCGGGGTAGTCTTAGAGTCTATGACGTATCGGACAAGCTCCAAGAGCGTCGCCTGAGATGGTAAGACTACGTTGCGCGCCGACCTGAGAACTTGCTTTATCTGTCCCTGGAGCAAGACCCTTTCGGACGCCCAAGGAAGCGATGGCTGGATGTCGTGAAGCATAATATGGGAGCCAATAGACTTACCACTGAGGATGTCAAAGATCGTGCATAGTGGAGGAGATTAAGTAGAAAGGCAGACCCTGGCTAGGCCGGGATTAATGCCAGAAAGAAGAAGAGATAGATAGATTCGGTCCGTCACCTTACACGTAATATTTTTATAACTAAAGTGGAGAATGTAGTAGCACTGGGTTTATTTTGATTTCCCCGAACCATACGGGAGAAGCTTATAAAAACTTTTTGGGTCCAATTATACACAGATGTATGAAAATTATTTGATTTCTCTAGTAATGTAAAGAAAATGCATTTTTATAAAATATATAAACTATGTTGTAAGTTTAGTGCAAGAAACCTTACACGTTAGTTAACGAAATTTGTACTAACATTTCTTTCTTATATAAACTTGTTAGCCCGTCCAAATAATTTATATCTTTTCTAGTTTTCTAGAGTTTGCTACCTAAACCAAGTACGTGCACTGCATACTGGCTGCCATGTTCCGTTTTGTTTTAAAAATTTCGTCTGTTTTGTAAATAGTGTAATTTATGCAAGATATGAAACAATGTATTATATGTCCTATTGCTAGTCGCAAATCCTATGAATACTACTATTTCAAACGTACCACATACGAACTTCAAATATTTACAGCCATTTATCAGTTTTATAAGCTTACTAGTTAAACTCGTGACTACAAAATTCATGTTATGTTTTTTGATATTGTATAGGTACATTAATAGACATAGGTGTAAGAAGGTATTCATAAAAGTCAAAGGAAGTCAAAAAAGGAAAAGGTATTTTTGTGTTTTATTTGTGTAAAACTTACACACTTACAGTTTTGATAGATTTATATATTTTACCACCGTTAGTTTTAGCGTCGTATCATATATTATGCCTTACTAAATATAATGTTTATAAGAAAAATATTTGAATACATATACAGTTATATGCTATATTGTACTCGTAGGTTTTTACTCGCAGTAATGTCTAATTTGGCGAAAGCTGTAAAGCGAAGTGGTTATTTTGTACATCATTTGGACTACGTGATTGGATAAAGTGTGCTTCTGATACATTTTAATGTATCTGTACTTTAGGAAATGTCTATTTCCCGCAATATTACATAATATATTTTCCGTATTACTAAGTACTTCCCAAGTCTGATATAATATAATCTTTTGTATCAAAATTTCAATAAAAATTAAAAGTGTGTAAATTATTGCATTTATATCTAATAAAATGTCAAGTATTTGATTGTAATCATTCAAATATTTAGTAATAATACTTCATTGCACATAATACAATACAATTCATGTCAGCTTAATGATAATTAGCGCCCAAAGCTTGGACGATTGCGGAGGTGCGGGTTAAATTCCCGCTGCGTAAATTTTTTTTTTTGTTTACTAAAAATGTTTTTCAGTTGCCTAGAGAATAACACTTTAAAAATGGTAAAAAAAGCCTTTATTATCAGTCTGAAACGATTGTTCTACTGAATTTTATCGTATGTAATGTAATAATATTAGCTATTGCAATTATCTCATTATTCAGACCATTGAGCAGCATTTGACGCGGTTGGTTGTAGGTTTGATCCTATTTTGGGGAAATGATGATATATAAATTATTTACATTTACCCTCTCACGTAAAACCAAGCATGGTGTTGGTTTCTTTCACGCATCACGAAATGTCTCGGCTTTGAGTGAAAAGAAGAGAACGGAGTGTCTTGACACTAGGCTCTCTCGGAACCTACTCCAGCGTGAAGTCAGCGTGAAACCAGCGTAAGGCTGACAAAAATTTGAACGTAGCATACGTTTATTATGTTTCATACGCTTATATTAGGAGGTATACTCCTTCAAATTTGCTGTTTAAAATGATTTTACCGTTTCCTTTCTGCATAGTAAAGTACCTTTATGGACCAAGTAAAATATTCTTCCAATAATATTATGTAGATGACGTGCTAGAAAGTCGATTATGGTTTTATACCGAAATAGGCAAACATTTTCAAGCTATTCATGCGGAATTAATATTTCGAAGCATATGATTTATTCGATATTACATGAATTTATTTCACTGTCCCGTGCAGAAATAAGGAAACCAATTTTATACATAATGTGAACCAGTGATAACTACAAAATATTAGCTTTCCTATAGATAAAAGCATGATACTCTCCTTTGTAGTACAGTTTTAGTCAATTTGTGACTACGTATTAGGTATTGAAAGAAAAATAAATAAAAGTAAGTTAATTTAAGATATAAACGAGAATAATTGTACATAGAGCTGATTGTGATGGTCCAAATAAATATATATCTATCTATACATATTATATGACATATAAATTTCGAATATCCATGTTTATTTATGTAACTGACTAGATGTAACCGCGACTTTGCCTGGGTGGAATTCTAAACTAAAAGTAGCCTAAGTTACCCCTTATTACATCAGCTAGTTAAAGTACCTTCAAAATCAATCTAGTCGTTCCAGAGGTTAGCCAGGACAAACAGGCAGACAGACAGGGAGTGGGGACAGGGCCCGTGTAAAAAAATTTATTCTGGTATATGTACCGTGTATACATATATACGTGCATTTAATAAAAAGGATATTTTAATATTATAAAAAGACACTCGAAATTTTATTTATTTGTACAAATACAAGACAAGTAAAAAAAGTTTTTCTCTTAAGATGTTTTTTGTCCTGTTGAAAACTGTTGGCCACGCGACCTTATTTTTGTGTTCAAGGCTTTCTCTAATATATCCACTAAATACTATAATAAAGAAAGAAAGAAAGAAATTCTATACTTGTATAGATATAAAGGTAAATACAGTAGATAACATAATAAAATATTTCGTTATGTTTTCTACTGTTTTATAATAAATTTAGAATCCATGCCTGTGTTTTCCTTTATTAATCAAACTCACAGTATATATTTTTCTTAAGCTTAATGCTTTCCTCCTACGGTAGCCAGAGGGCATCTAGTGTCACGGCACTCCTTTTTCCACTTTCCACCCGAAATCGAGACATTGCGTGTTGGGTGGCAAAGCTGATCCTGCTCAATTTCAACGTTGTCAAAGCGGAGAAATGAGAATAATTTAAATGAAATGTTCCTTCGAATGGGGATCCCAAACTAATCGTGTTTTATAAATCAGATGCAGTAGCGTTGTTATCGACATGTTTATTCGCCCATGTTAACCTCGTGTTAAATATTGCTTGCCGCATTTACGACAGATATGAACTTATTTGCTTTTGACAGTCTCTTGGTATATACATTATTTTATATTAGTGTGACATGCCTTTGGATAGGGAGTTTGAATGTTAAATGTATAAGAAAATATATGTCAAATACTTGTCAATATTATATGTACTCTCAGTTGGAAACCATCGTGGCGCAGTGACTGTTCACTCTATGCGTTGTGGGTTCGATTTCCACTTCAGTGAATGATTATATTTAAACTATTTTCATTTCTCCGTTAGCGTCCAGCTAATCCCGGCGTTTAGATTCGCTACTTAACACAGAACGTCTCGAATTTAGGCTGAATGTCGTGATGACATTCGGGAGAATAAGTTTCTCGCTGACTAATTCGCTTCGCGGGAAAAAGTGTCAGGCTAAATAAACTATTTTGAAAACGAAATATATTGTATAATTCAACCCGTAAATGAAGTTCATTACATGAAAATTATATTAAATATTTAAAACAGAAACTATCCGTTCTTGAAAAAAAAATCTGTATATTGTAATGTAATTATTTATTAAACACTGACCTCGCATCTGTTGTTGTAAACAACTGTTTATGATATTAGTGAAAAAAGTTTTAATATTATACTTTCATTAAACTAGATTTTGTCTACGACTTTATGCCATTTTATTAAATGGCAATTATTAATAAATAATTGTTATTTAACACATAAATATTACAAACGTTTATTTCATTTCACCTATCTGTAATAAAATTACGTTAAATTGAACTCAGTATTAGCGTTACAATGAGAATGCAACAAAACCACAACGATACTGATTAATATGTCTAATAATTACTACTAATACTAATGGTCGACACAATTAGACGTGTTACCTGTCAAATTCATTTATTTGAACAATACATCCAATATGGATATCAAATGAAAGGATAAGAAATTAAAATTAATTTAATAATTTATTATAATTTCTTTTATCTTGTGCTAATACACCATTTCAATATTGTGGCTGCTTCAAAGTCAATTTTAGTCAAAAAAAGAAATCCGTGAAAACTTTAGGTTTTTATGCATTCACGTACGTTTTCCTGGCAGATAATGGAAACATATATTGAGTTAAAGAGTCTCTTATAATTACACAACTTTTCTTTCTTCCATTTAATAAAGCAATGTCGTCTTGACTAAGTATTTTTACAGGCTTAGGATGTTGAACTATATCGTACAAATTGGAAACAGAGACGGACTTTCTGTTTTTATTTAATTTGCTACTAATATTTTCTTGTTCATTTAAATGTATATCACATTTAGGCCTATTAAATTGACGATTAATTTTCGTTTGTCCATTTTTCTTGAGAACACCTTCACACAATTGCTTCATTTCCTCAGGTGTAATCAGCGCAACGACATTTAAGTTATTAGTTTTAACCATTTGCAAATCTCTGTTAACATTTTTGATTTCTTCTTTATTATCGATTTTAATTTCAATATCCTTCTGTTCGGGAAATTTATCTAAATTTTCAACATTGTATTTGCATGTACTTGGTTGTATTAGAGGTTTCTTGTCATTGAAATCATCAGACTTTTTAAATTTTTCTATGTTATTGTTTATAGTCTCCAACGTTTCACTCAACTCAAACGTTTTGTATAGCGTGCGTTTATTTAAGTAAATTAAATAAACTAAATAAATTATATATGAAACCAAAATTAAGTAACCAACACCAATAATGTAAATACTATACGTTGGCAAGCATACTGTTTCCGCCATCTGAAAAAGTCAAAATTATTACATATGAGAGATCATTATAATAATCCTATATTATGCGACATTTAACCGTTTTTTATTACTTTTCACATTAAAATATTCTATTGAATAATATCGAAGATTACATCAGAGAATTCATAAGTTTTACTTACCATTATTATATATTACTACCAAAAGAGCTATTTACAAGCCATTAAATACAAGTTTTAATGTTTATTTTGCCTCAGTGCCCTTTATTTCGAAAAAATAATCAAACTCACCCCTTATAAACCCTAATAAATTTTATTTCAAAGAAAAATAATTAAAATTTAAGTAGACGGTGATGTTTTGCGGCACTCTATTAAACCACTACGGTATGATATTGAATACTGCGAACGTTACATGTAAGTATATAAGAAATTTAGTTCATTTAAAAAAATATTTGAAATTCAATCTTAATAATTGACAATTGATTCATATAACAACATTTTACAACAAAATTCGTAAGCTATAAATAAAAATGAACTTACCTTTTATGAATACAGTGACTGCAACTCCCAATTATTATATTATATTTATTATCATTTAATTTAATTTTCTCCAAAAAGGTTATAAAACATCGAACTCTTTGAAATATAATACATAACTAAATTAATGTCACGAGGATAAACGATAGGTTGCACATCATTTTAAAATAACATTTGTTGGATTGTTTTCCTTACTCAATTCACAGATTCCCAGTGTTTGTAATATATGTAAAATGAAAATACATGTTATTGCAATTTAAAAGCCCAGTACTCGGATTTGTATTCAATTAATTAAATTTATTAGTCTTCTGTACGTTTTAAGATAATAGCTATGCCTTTAATATGATACATTTTAAACGAATATGGATTCATGAATATTTAAATATTAAAAAATGGTTCAAAATTGACTTGTTAATATGAACTTTTAAATCCATTTTCTCAGCAATGTGTCTATTGCTGTATATATAAATAAATTTTGCCATACACCGCTTTACGCTTTATCCTGCATAGCAGGGTATTCAAAGAAATCTAGTGTCAAGATACTCCGTTCTCCACTTTCTGCCTTTTGAAACATTGCGTGTCAAGTGGCCGAACACAACGCCGCTTTGACTAAGGCACCAAAGGGGAGAACTCTGTACTCTGGCTGACAGTTACTCACTCTCACTCAGGCTGGATTATGCCAAAGATTATATTGAATGTGATGTATATATTTTATTTTCACAAAAAATATTGACAGTCTGCAATATTTCTCTATAAAGTATATATTATATACTTTGAGTGGGCATAATTTATACTCACTCCATACTCCACCATCGGTTCCGCATAATTTTTGTAAAAAGATGTCGAGAAGTTATCTTCATGTGTTCATATATAGATTGCGTACGTACTGTAGGTACTTTTGTTTAATATTTCTTATTAAATTTGTTCTTTTGAGGTATATAATTTACTAGAACAATGTGCAAATTAATGTCAAATTGAGAGCAAGTACTGCATAATAGTAATAAATTTAATGAAAATATATAATGAGTAAATAGTAGAAGTAATCATTGCTTTCTAAAGTCAGATATAGTATTATTTTTTTTTTTTTTTTTTATAGTCTTTAATTAATTTTTAAAATATTTAGTGTAATAGTGCCCACATATACTATTATAGATAGATAATTCAATGATCTAGCACCACTTTTATATAAATCGCTTTTTAAGCTTATCACTCATAATATTTTTTTATAAAAAGAACACTGGTTACAACTACTGTGTTAATACCAGTACCAAATATAAAATTATTAAAAAAACTAAAAATAAAAAAATATCTTTTTTTTTCCAAATATATAACTAACATTTTTTTAAATATATATATATATATATATATATATTTCTTTTCTTCATGCTTATTGCCGGATATAATAAAGTAAGGAAGGTAATTAGGGAAAACCTAATATAAATGTACATTCTCCACTTCTCGCCTATTCTTTTAGAAACATTGGTCGCTGAGCGGAAACTAACGACACGCTTTGCTTTGCTAGACTAAAAAAAATTATAATACAATGAAAATATAATTTCCTCAAATGGGTATAACCTACAACAATGACGTATACAGTCATATACTGTCATACTGCGCCAAAACGATATTATTACAATTTTTGACGAAAACGATGTGATTTCTTCTCAGCTTCACAGTTATTCTCAGCCAGAAAGAACATGGTGTACTAATATAAATGATTACACTCGGTGCTTAATTTTCCTCGCGAAATCGAGGTATTGCGTGTTGAATGGCGGGACTCAATACCGTGCTCTGTCTCAGGTACCAGAGCGGAGAAATGAAAATAAATTAAATATAATCATTCCTCCGCTTGGTAATCGAACCCACAACCAATCGCGTTTTCAGTCAGACGCTGTGAAACTGCGCATGGTGGCCTCACTTATGGTAAATATTATGAGGGCCTCATTACAACTTTTGTTATATTTTACTTAGACTCGCTAGTAAAATAATAAAATATACCTAAGCGAAAATTACCAGTGGACATTGTCAATGGATCATTTGACCAGAGATGGCGATACTCAATACTAACGACAAAAATTGTAATTGTACAAAATTTCAGTATAATTATGTAAAGAATACTTGTTTTACTAATTATTTTGAAGATCTTCCAACATAATACAAGTTTATTATAAATAACTTAGACGTTAATTTACCATTATTCATCAGAAAATAAAATGCAAATTATTTTTTACTTGAAACGTGTTTTTTCTCTTTCCCACATATAATTGCAGCCTGAAATAATCTAGTGCCAAAACAGGAGCCTTCGTGGAACGTTATATATAAGTATATATATATATATATATACTTATATATAATACTTATATATACTAAAATTACTAAATACTAAACTAATACTAAAATTAATTTAAGCCCGCCTATTTCAATAATACATAATCGCTATCGACTAATACAAACTTTAAATTAGTTAGCTAGTTAACTAAACAGTGACATAACCGCTAATAAAGTGACGAGTGTGCTAATCCCAATTACTCGACGCGTGAAATGAGTTTCAAGAGCAAAAAGTGTGCTTCATGCGTAATCGTGAAAATTAGTTCATTTATATTGCCTCATGAAGTTAATGGACATCCGGTGATTAGTCCGTCTAGTTATTTTGTGTTTTAATTCGTTTACAGTTAAAGGCTATCGCGGCGCAGTGGCTCATCTACTGTAGACGCGATTGGTCGTGGGTTCGATTCTCACTCGGGGAATGATTATTATAAAGTATTTTCATTTCTCCGCTGTGGTACCTTAGACTAAACGCGGCATTGAGTTCCTCTACAAAATACACAATGTCTCGATTTCAGGTGGAAAGTCTTGACACTAGGTGCCCTTTGATATCTCGAGTTGACTCTGATAACCTTACAGCGTGAAGCTGCTTCTTTTTGCTTTTTACAGTTAGATATCGTTGTGATACAGTGTTTGACTGTGAAAAGAAGTTGTAGTTCGATCCCAATTAGGGGGTAATATTTATCTATACATATATAAAACTCTTCCCTTACTGAGTGATTGACAGACAACGCTCAACTGAAAGTGGGTGTGGAAAAGAAAATTTCGCATAGATACCTTAGAGAGTGTAGATCAGCACTGGAGAGGATTTTCGAAATCCCTACGGAAACGCGACTAAGACTGGATTTTACATCTAAATTACGGGATATAACACGTGTTAAATATTTTTTTTATGCCGGGTTCTGGCTAGATAAATTTTACAGTTATTTGTCACCCATGTTATTCTAAAATGGGGGTACAGTAAAGAAAATAGTGATTGACCACTAAGTTCTTCTTTAATGCTTGAGAATTGTAAAAAATATATAAATATAGACCTACCTCTAGTTACTAAACTATACTACACTTTATTAAACCACTTACGTAATATTTTTAACATGTTTCCACCTTAAGTTTTACACTCACTTAGGAAATTGAAGAACCGTCCAAATTTCCAAAATTTTAAAATTAATACGTTTTTCTAAATATATTTCTACTTACCTGATTATAATTTATAGTAAAGTAATACAGATCCTGCGTTAGTAAATATATTTGCGTGTTTCGCAAATATGTTTTATACAAATTTGCAACGTCTTTGTACCAAGCGTGATAATTAGCATCTAGCTAACGACTTTCTCGTCTCTTTATGATATTATATGCTATGTGGAACCCTTGATCCATATTGTGTTGAATATTTCTTTACGTTTACTAAGATTTACAGCAAAATTTTTATGTTCATATAAATAAAGTGTTTTGTAATATTATTTCCATAACTAGAAACTTAACTTGAAGACATATACTTATTTTGAAGGCATATATTGCCTTTATGCGAATAAATAATACTTTCTGAAGTATTATTTATAAAAAGATGATAGGTGTGAATAATGTGCATGACGAGTGAATGTCAGGAACGACGCAAACTTATAATAATGGCGATACGACCTTCGTGTGAAACTTGTCCTAAACTTCGAAATTTAAATAAATACTTAATTTTACTCTAAAGTGTCTTAACCCGAATTCTACATTTATTATATTTATCTCCGCTGAAGACAATAGGCGTATTATAAATAAATGCGATACGTAAAAATAAAAAAAAAAAGGCACGTAACAAACAGATACTCGAAAATAAAAAAAAAGAAATAAATAGAAATTTAGACCATGGCGCAGTGAGACAGCGTCTAGCTGTAAACGTTGGGGGATGGGTTCGATTTCTCACTCGGGAGGAATGTTTATATATTTTATAATATTTACATTCCCAAGAACAAGCGCGGCGTTGAATTCCGCCAGTTAACACGTAATATCTCGATTTCGGATGGAAAGTGGAGAGCGGAGTGTTTTGACTCTAGGTTTTCTTGAACTACACGACCGGAAAAGCGAGAAGCTGTTAAAAACTAATATATTAACCAGAACATGTAAAGCATATTTTAATCTGTTTTTAATTTTGTGTAAATAAATACGCAGTCTCTCTCATTTGAGAGGAAAGTGGAAAATGGACTATCTTGCTCCTATATTCTCTCTAACTGCCTTGCTATAATGGAAAAATCGTAAATCTTTCAGAAAAAATAAAAAGGAGTCAAATCCATGAATATCGGCATAAAATTCAGAGTCGCTAACTAGGTTAAAAGGTCAAACCAATTCAAACTTGGTTAAAATATTAAAAAGCTCGAGGCACATGTTGTAAAAACTTTTTAAATAAACACAACAACGTACGGCTTACATAAAAAGTTTTCGGGTATCGCTAATATAACAAAGCTTCTAAGTAATAATTTTACATGAAATAAGAGTATAATTTCTTCCTGTAAGCATTTTTATTATAAAAAAAGTAAGTTATTTTGATAATTTCAGATATTATTTTAGGTGATCGTGGGACAGTGGGCAAGTGTCTGGCTCTGCATCGATGGTTGTGAGTTCAAGGAAATAATTATACTTAAATTATTGTAATTTTATGGTTCTGGCAATACAAGGTGCTGCGTTAAGTTCCGCCACTCAACAAGCAAGGTCTCGGTTTTGAATTCTCTCTCCTGCTATGTTGGATACAGATATAATTGAAACTATAGAAATTATTTTATTTTTATTATTACTTTTATTTATATTTCTATGATGTTTAACGTATCTCCCTCATTTCGAACAGGTAGCTAAACTTGCATTGAGTTTTCGATATGACATATTGTGCGAAACTTAACGCCGAGCTTGTTCTAAAAAGATGTAAATCACTTAAACTATATAAGCATACGTGTTTTTGAGTTAATCAACAGCTTATCTAACATTAAAGATACACATATATGATGAATAGTTCCCATTGGAGTGTCAACTAATTACAAACAGTGTCTTGACTCGATCGCTTGATGGCTTTATAACTGCTTTACTAAGTAAACGTCAGAACTCTCTAACGAACGTCTTTTAAACGTATTTTAAACAAATTTGCTTGAAAATTTCTATAGAAAAAACTTATCCTATGTAAGGGTTGCTCATTTTGTTGTAGAAAACCTAATAATATAATGAGGTGTCGCTATTTCGATAAATAAATAATATAGATATTTTATGTTTAACAATTTTTTTTAATTATTATTTTCCACAAACTAAACTAATTTTATAAATGACGAGCTGTGCCCGCGACTTCAAAAATAAAAGTAACCTAAGCTACTCCTTATTACATCAGCTATCTTCCAGTAGAAGTCCCGTCAATATTGGTCTAGCCGTTCCAGTGATTAGCCGGAGTTACAATACAGATAGACAAAAATTGTAATAAATATAATTTAGGTATATATATACAGTGTACAAATTTAGTTATTATAATATTACAAACAGACACTTCAATTTTTTTTATTTATATAGGTATCACGACGCCTTGAAAATGAAATTTTCGCTCCAGACTCCTATTTGAAAGATATCATTGTCATTAATAAATAATTATAAATCGAGTTTCTTGCGCCGGTACTTCTCAGGTCAACTTTAGTGAACTGGTGGTAAATTGTTTGAAGTTTAAAAATAAACATGTAAATTCTTATCTTAAATAAAATAACACTATATTACCAAACAATACACAAAAATATAATTTTTATATAATATATATTTAATATAATAATATATATTTTGTATTATGATTTCTGTTCACGTTATTATAAATGAATTCACCTGTAGTTCCATAGTAATGACGAATTTCATTTATTTTTCAATTACTAATATGATAATCCTTAGCCGCTGTCAACGAAAATGCTTTTTTAATTTCAATATCGAAGAAAATTTTAAAGTTACTTTCATACGTAGGCCAGACTAAAATAATGGCATCATTTCCCAACTTTATTACATCTATAAAACTTTAATATTAAAGTCTTATAATTCTTTGCAATATATATATATATATATACGAGTACATATTCGTATATGTGTAGATTGAAAGAGGCAACCAACGAGCAGTTACTGAAAGTGCGTTGTAGGTTCGGTCCCCACTCGAAGGAATGAACGCAGAAAACTGACATGCCAAAAGTTTCTCTCTGCCTACCATGACACGCAGGCTAAAGCGTAAAACTTAATATATTGAGATAGACTCAATCTGTTGTGATGGTAATTTAAAAGAAACTAAGGATTTTTAATAGGAAGTAAGTAAGTAGTTGTTACCTTAATAGTGCAGCTTGTTGTATAAAAAACGCTCTAGCTAGCTGTTTTCCGAAAATTTCAATACAAGCCCTATAAATCTTCTCCTTTTATAATGATTAAATTCACTTTACCATGTTAATACTACGTATTAATTACATTATATTATATTCCTTTACAAATATTAATTATAAATATTGCTACTTTTTTCTCTTTAAAGACCTTTTGAATTTTTATTTTTCGTAGTAGACGGCTAAATCCACGCACTGTCGCACTGCGCCACGATAGTCGTTATATGGTCAAATATTTGTGTCTACTGACTGCAGTAAAATATTAGTTTACGTCTAAGAAATTCGACGTAGCCGAATGTAGAACGCATGGCTAAGCGGTCAGAGCGCTTCTTGAACGGTTTTCAAGAGGCACGGGTTCAAATCGCGCTTCGTTCAAATTTTTATACGTTTTCTAAATGTATTATTATTATTAAGTGTAAAGAAGGTAATTGCAGTAACTGAAGAGTAAATTATTATTAAAAGAGACAGTACTTTGATTTTCTAAAGTAAAATAAAAATATGTAACATTTACATAACTTTTCATAGAAAACATATATATTGGTCGTATTCTTTAATAAACAGGGATTCATGTTGAAAACGATTATTTTATATTCTTTGACTTAAACGTTTTTTGTAGTAAAAACGTCATTTATTACGACATAAAAATATAAAACTGTAATTTCAAAATAAGTACCACAGTCAAATTGTATTACAATTTTTTCTATTTTGAACAGAACTTCTTTTTTATCTTTATTATAGAGTACCTGTTAAATAAAAGTGATAAAGAATGTAAATTAACATATGACATTTCAATAAATGTATACTTAATTTAAACATATTTGATATTCATCCTATACTCGTATATACAATTTATGGGTTGCCACTTGTAAGAAAATAATCTTAAAGTAAAGTAAATTAAATTTCCATTTATATCGTATTTTTATATATTGTGTTAAACTATTTTAAATTTGTGGTATAGTGTCTAAACGTGAATTCTGTGTGGCTGTGAGTTCGATTCTAATAGGGGGGGAAAATGTTATTAAAATTATTTTAATTTCAGCGATTCGGCACTAAACTCGGCGTTAGTTCAACTCACCTTTGCACCAACGATACAGGGAATATGCTGTATATACCACCAGAGGTTTTAAAAAAATGTAAATGCTGTTTTTGTGTTTGTTCCAGTTTTTCCTACATATCAGTACGTACTATGTTAAAGATAAACGGATAGTAAAAAACGTATATCTTAAGCTTTTCTCAGAGAAAATCTACCAAAACCTATCAGTTTAACAGAGAAATTATATCAGTTACACGTAACACTTAATGTTATATTAAAATGAGGTCATTAACCATGAAATATATAAACAGTTCCATTTATATGAAGAAATAAAATCGTCTCTGTATGTTTACGTGTGGATTTGATTTACACACATCAAACGCTTCCGGTATTTCTAAAGCAATAATGATTAATGATAGCTGAAATAAATGAGTTCAGTAAAAGCTCGATGAATACTTTATACAGATTTATTTACATATTCGTAGTGTATAATATCATCCATCGTGGTACAGTGGTGAGGTGGGAGAATGTGGCTGTAAACGCGATAGCTGTAGGTTCGATCCCCACTCGGAGAATTATTTTGTTTTTAATAATGTAATATATTAGAATCTGAATTTTTCTTAAGATATAATATTCAATCACGATTTGCATATTTTGTTATTACGTAATTTGTAGGTCAAGAAATCCTATTGTAAAAGGTATACGCATTTACTTGGCTTCCCCTTTGTTTAGACGCGCGATGTTAAAGATACTGGGTGGTACCTAGGATCACAATATTTTTATATAATTAATTTTAAATTATTTAATATTTTTCCCCATTAATCAATCCAATTCTACAACTACGGTAATAAACTAAATAATATAAATGAATAAAAATAAAAAGCCTTATATTACTAGAAAAAATATATAACATTGGTTTGCAGTGTCACAGTGCTTTAGGCATATATGTGGTTGCCTTATTATCGGTTTATACACTTTTAACATTGAGTAAAATTACTTTACACATTTCTTTATAATTAATTAACTATTGCTAATCGGGGACGGGTTCTAGAAAAATAGTTTTTCTACCTCCTCCAAGGATTTCCAATTTTCCTTATTCTGTTCTTTTTGTATCCAATTTTATCCAGCTACCTTACTTATCGCGACATGCCATCTCATAAGCGGTCTGCCCCTGCCACGTTTGCCTTGAGGGCCCGACCATATTGTCACATCTCCTCCTGCAGCCGCGCTACGTATCCCGCCCGTTTCCATTTTATTTTCAGAGGGTGGCTGATGTTTTAATCAGTTGCATTATTTAATGTTGAGAATAAAACATTTAATGAAAAGATAAATTACTTTAATACATTTCAGAAAATTTTACAAAATAACAATAAACATCATTCAACTTGTCACCGAGGAAGATACTGATCAAAACCCTCCAAGGATTTTAGCAAACGAAAATAAAAATATCAACAAAACTATATTCAACTCATTATATGAAATAACAAGCAAACTTTATATAATAAAATATAACGTAAGAGCCCTATCATCCTTCCAGCTTCTGATCGAATTGAATGAGGCTCTGAAGAATATTATATTCGATATAATTGGATTATCCGAAATTCGAAGACTACGAAAACACCATACTTTGTTATACAGGCCTTACATGGGGTCCTTCACTTACAGGGTTCATAATAAAAAAATGTCATAAACAAATTATAGAAAGTTTCACAGGATGGAGTCAGTAAATTTATATGGATTCAAACTATGACTCATACAAGTATACGCACCTACAGAAGTAGTAATAGAAGTAGATATTGAAAGATTCTATACAGATTTGTATAAAGTTATAAAACAAATACACAAAGCTAACATGATTATGAAATTGGCTAACCAAAACAACATGAACAAAAATCTTAATTATATAAAGCAATATGTTCTAATTATAATTAGAATTTTAAGAATTTTTTTTAGCAAAAACTAGCTTTAACCAGAGAAAACCCGTTGTAACCTAGAACAGGTTTTAACAATATATGACAGTCCTGTAAATTATTACCATCATCATACGAATACACGAGCTTACGTTTTTCTTTAAGCATGTAGAAATTTTCCACTTCGCCATTGAATTCAAGAGTCGTTTGCATCGTCGTCGTTGCAATATATCTCTAAATACGATTCAATGAAACTGTGAAATGAATTGAAAAGGTAGAAAAGGAAAAGATTTTCAAGAAAACGAAATATGTTTTCTATTTTAAATCTTTTTGATGCAAATATTTCCGTCAACAGTTTGGTTTCTGTTGTTTTTGATTTTTTTATGGTACATAATCTGTTATTTTTGTAGCCTTTTTTGTATTTTTCATTTTTAATCTTGAATTTTGATACATAAAATATTGCATGATGGAAGCTGACATCGCGAATTGTTTTATGATAACAAAGAAATGGAAATCTAACCATTCATACCCATAACATAATTCATATTAACCATACGTTTATACGCATGGAAAAAACTTAGACTGTCTTTTACGAAAATTATGCGGACAATGGAATATCAAAACATATAGTCAAAATTTATATAATCTACTGTAAAAATAGAAGTACAGAAAGCCATAATGTTTTATAATAATGAATTACAAACACGTTAAATTAATAAAATATATTTTAGAAACGCTACCATGAATAGCATGGTACTCAGAAAGAACCTAGTGTCAAACCCAGAAAATTGAGATATTGCGTATTGAACTCAACTCCGTGCTTTGTCTTAGGTGTCAGAGCGCAGAAATGTAAATGCTTAAAATATTATTTTTCCCCCGAGAATCGAACCCATAAGAAATCTAGTTTACAGACAAACACTGTAAACATATGCATTGTTTTATAAAGTAGGTATAAACTACACTTTGATAAAGCAACGCGTATTTTATGTGTGAACGAAACTACTAATATTGTACAAATTTATACATGTATTAAAAATGTAACTGATCGTTATCTGTACATGGAAGATATATGAAAAATATTATTAGGGGGATTTATCAATGTAATAAAACCCAAAACAATTATTTATAAAAAAAAATTCGGTATGTCTGTGTGTCTGCTTGTCTGTTTATCTGTGCACGCTAATCGCAGATACGGCTAAACCCATTTAAATGCAATTCGGATTAATGTATTGTAGTAAACGTACCTTAACACTTACACAAATAAAAAAGTAATTTAAGTAATTTTAAGCATAATTTATGAGTTAAGTAAGCACGCAGGAGGGCGAAATACAAAATAGTTTAGTCTTACAAGTTTATAAAATTTATGTTCTTAACAAATCAATTTTTGTAACATTACTATCTGTATTTCAAATAAATTACATGCAACTATTGAAAAATGTTGTACATACATATGCATGGCTTTTTTATTTACGATCACTTAGTTGGTATTATACATGTGTATCTAAAGTAAAACGTGTGTAATACGAAATTAAAAAAAAATACTAATTATGCATACACATCACGCATATAATGAAATAATATAAAATATCCTTATTATGAAATAAATTATGTTAAGATTGATTATATAGGTTTTCTTTCATCAGTCTCAAGTATTTATTTTACTCGACATAATTTTTCCATTCCATCATACATATGTATATCTGGCTTCTTTATACTGCTTTGAAATACGCAAACAATGAGTAATAACGCAACCTTGCACTTAGATGTGTTTACGTATGCGACGACAGAGGAATACTCAACCTACTTTATTCTATATATGTTAGGACAAAATGATTTATGACAAAAACTTTAGTATACATTTTAATTATATATTTAGAAAACGTATAAAATATTTGAACGCAGCGGGATTTGAACCCGCGCCTCTTGAAAACCGTTCAAGCGCTCTGACCGCTAAGCGTTGCGTGCGTCGCATGTGTGACTTAAGTGTGAACTATTTTAAAAATATTTCAAAATACTTTTTAATTATTGTTTAATTAAAAATTATTGTATAATTTATATTTATAAATTATGTTACAATAGTACGATAAGTAAGCACAACGTGGCGCAGTGTGAGTGTTTATGCAATGGTTGTGGATTCGATTCCTACTCAAAGGAATGGTTATACTTCAAAATCACTTTTGCTCTCTTGTACGACAAAGTTGGGTGTTGAGTTTTGGCCTACAATACGCAATGTCGGGGGAATGATTATATGTAAATTATTTTCTATTCTCGGCTCTGTTGAGAAGGTTGCGTGCGTGCCGCCACTAGACATCCAATGTCTAGAACTCGGGCGGAAAGTGAAAAACGACATGTAGTGAAAGTAGGTTCTCTCTGAAAAAAAGGGGAAAAGAGTAAAGCTGAAAAAAAATCGATAAGTATATACTTTCCACCCAATTTATGAACAATACACATTGACTTATTTTAATTGTTTTAATAATAAACTTTTGTTTAATCAGCCCCAAAAATATACTAAAATATTTGTGTTTGCCTAAAACCGATGCGTTTCTTTAGTTATACAGTATTCAACCGCAACATTGAAACTCATAATCGTCGCTTAAGACACTTGTCGTTAAACATTTCCACAAAAGTGTCATCAAAATCAGAACATGTTTTTGTATTTCATATACCCAAAATGATAATAAAAGGTAAGTGGGCGGACAAGTATTAACTCGACATATGTAATCGACGTGCGGGAATGGAGGGCGTTGTCATTCTGTTCACCAGCTTTTACGTTCAAGTGCCGTCTAATTGATTACTGACTCACGGCATAATCGAGTTCAATGTTATGGGCTTTATAAGTACGAATAGTATTTCAGAAGCATTGTTGCCCATTCGATGTTTTATCTGGATTTGTATATATAATATGCTTTTATTTGAAACAAAAATGCAATGGATATTTGGCATTTAATATATGTGTATCGATGTCTACGTAGGTGAGGTAAAACAGATTTCTATTTAAAAATAGATTTCTATACATTTTTAGATAGAAATAGATTTTTTTCATAAAAACATTTTTAGAACACGTAAAAAATTTGAACGCAGCGTGATTCGAATTTATGTCTCTTGACCGCTTAGACATGCCTTCAAGATTTTTATATAGTTTCTAAAAATATGTGTCAACTTCCTAAGTGTGTAAATATAACTTTAAAAAACGTTAAAAGCTAAAAAAAAATTGCCAAATAACTAATCTTTTTGCCATAAAATATAAAGCTATTTATGTGGAAACTAAACGAAATTTTCGAGACATTGCGTGTCAGGTGACAGTAACGATGCAGGTTGTCTTATCAAACTGTGAAATTTCAAATTACATACAGATATAAGATACTGCCAGAAGATAAAAGGCACGGGAGGAAGAAATTTGTCGGTACATTTTCGCTATAACCAGTAAAGAACTGAGAAATTTAATATCTTCGATGGTCAAACGCCTATTTTTCTTTAGCTTTACATTTTTTCCTGCATGGGCAGGCAGAGAGCTTAGTATCGGAACACTGCTCTGCGCTTTACCCTCGATTTCGAATGCCAGCATATCGAGTGGCAGACACCAACGCCGCGGTGTATTATTATATTCTGGTCTTAATATCACGTGCATTATTATCCCTTATTTATTATAATATAATATATAATTATATTATACAACAAAGTATCTATGTAGAATTCATAACAAGGAACGAGTCCATTGTTTCAAAAATAGTGGAATAGTGACACGTGTTCTCGCTTTTTACTCCTACAAAGGAAATATGTAGAATGTTTCACAGAGACATATTTAAAATTATTTTAGCAATTTCGTCTTTTTCTTTGGAGCTGCCTAAAATAAAAGTATACCTAATTGTAACGATGTTGAATGCTACCGAAAGTATTTACTTGTCAATAAACAGAAAAACAATACGTTTTTTTTTCTGTTATTTGTTTGACAAGTGTTTTTTGGGGCGTAAACACGACGGTTGTGGGTTTGATTCTCATTCAGTTAAATTAATTTAAATTATTTTAATTTATGCGTTGAGTTCTGCAAAAACCACGCATTTTCTTAATTTTAGATAAAACAAGTGGAGGGTGGAATATCTTGACACTAGGTTCTTTCTGACTAATCCACTATTAAGAAAAAAATATCTTATTTATTTTTATATAGCAGGCTTAGATGAATCTTAGCGAAAATACACTTATTTCTCCAATTTTTCATACGTACTCGTATGATGCATTTACAACAGTTTGTCAGAGTTTACCAAATGCTGCTGAGTAACGATAAAAAGTACATATTTAATATATACAAGCAATTTAATAAGAGTAGGTTTATGTATGGGTAGCTCAGTATCCACCCACAGTTCGTTATTTTAAAACAAGCAAAATATTGGAGTATGTAAATAATTTTATAATAATAATAGGTCTTAGTATTATATTTTTGTTTTCAATATTTTTAAAGTGTTTATCATACACTTTGGATATAAAAAGCCTTTATATCGCATTCTCTCTTGCTTAAAGAATTTCCTTAAAATATATAATAATCTTTTGGTAGCAGAATTTTTTTTAAATTTCTCTACAAAGATGCTAACAACAAAAATAAATTCTAACAAGTGCTTAAGCTGAGTGAGTAAAGCTGAGTGGTCAGAGCGCTTGAACGGTTTCTAAGAGGTACGTGTTGGAGTCCCGCTAAATTCAAGATTTTATACGTTTTTATTTAAATATTTTAATTTTGTTTTTGGTTTATTAACGTTTGATATTTAATAGATAATACATTGTCTCATAGATAATATATATATATGTATCTATATATATATATATATAAATTGTATGTAGCGCCTGACTGTCAACGCTGTGAGAAGATATTATATTAAAATTATTTTGAATTCCCCATTCTGGTACTACCATACACAATTGAAGTCAACGCCACAACGCAATATGCTGTCTATATATCAATTCAGATGGAATGTGGAGAACGGAGTGTTCTGACACAAGGTTATATTTGCCATATACGCTCTCCAAGATAAAAACGTGAAGCGGATTTCCTAAGAATAAAACTTACATTATTTAAATATATAAAACATATAAAATATTCAAACAATTTGACGGCATAGACTAACCATTAAATTTCAGTGTTCAAATGCATAGTACCTAAAATAGCTGGATTATTGGAAAACCGCAAATTGCATTCTAAAGGAGAAAATAAGAAAATGATTTAGTTAGCTCAACCTCTGCATCTGTTTCTTTACATACCGCTCATAATTGTCTGAAAAATATTTTTATATTAAGATTCTTTTTCTAAGAATGTTTTAAAAACTGTAAAAAAAAATATTTAATTATAACTCTTTATATTTTGATATTGATGTTGAGTAAATACATTATTATTTTGGGGAATAAATTATAATTTTATATTTTTAAATTTTGATATTGGGTCGGTACCCAATATACTTGTACGGTTACAAGTAGAAGCTGCCTGGTGTTGAACGACGTTTCCGTAGTGAACAACTGCTTGGAAAACAGAGAGAAAGATTTCTGTATCGCATTGTAATTTAAACAAAATATTTTGTTCTTCACTTTCCACCTGAAATTGAAACATTATATGTTAAGTGGCATAACTCAATGCCCTGCTTTATCTTAGGTAGTCACCATTTTCCGATTTCTGTCCACAATGCAGACATTGTCGAGTAGTGGAACTCAACATAGCGTGGAAATAAAAATAATTAATATATAATCATTTCCATAAGTTTGAATCGCACTTGCAACCAACGTTTACCCGAAGACACCGCGCTCTCACTGCGCCGTTGTCCTCAATATTATATTATATCATATATTTTATATAAATAATAGATTTTTACTCATTCTCAGTTTAGTTACACAAGGCGTGAAACGTTTGTTTAGCTATTTTTATTTATTAATTTTTGTTTATTTTGTAAGAGCATATTTTAAATCACCATCAGGATAGTTTTACCGAATGTTAAAAATGCACAGTTTACTAGTACGTTGGTATTTGGTGAATGTGAATTTGATTGTGCTTTGGTTCTCTTAGTTTTTTTTTTTTAAAACAACGCAGACCTTTTGATGTTTTCTAGTAACGTGTATATAAAATAACAAAATATAAAATGTTGTATAGATATTTTTGAAAATAAAAGTGAATATTACTTTAAAAGTAATGTTCATTTCTTTTTTTATTTGACAAATTTTGAGTTTAGATATTTGCTTGTTGTATGGCGAAATTTAACGATGCGCTAAATTAGACATATATTTTAAGCAGATTTTATATCCTTAACCGTCATGTAGTGACTGCTTTAAATATACTTAATCTGTCTACTTAAAATGTTAGTGTTAGTGTTAGTTTAATGCAATAATATAAAACCATTAAAAATGTATATAAAGGTAAAAAAAAATTTGAACGCAGCAGGATTCGAATCCTGCGAAACCTGCGCCTCTTGGAACCCATCTAAGCGCTCTGACCACTAAAACCTGCCTTTAAACGTTTTTCAATTACCTAAGTGTGTGTAACACTTTAAGATATAAAAAATGTATAATGCTTATTACAAGTCCACTCCACTCCACTCCACTCCACTCCACTCCACTCCACTCCACTCTTTTTTTTTTTCCACTCCACTCCACTCCACTCCACTCCACTCCACTCCACTCCACTCCACTCCACCCCACTCCACTCCACTCCACTCCAATAGTATGGATTGTTTTAGGGACTCGACAAATTACTATTGCCTTTATATCAAGCCTTACTCTCTAAAACTGACCATCAATCATAATCCAATGAATTAAGATCAGGACTAGATGATGGCCAGTGTTCGTTTCTAGCCAAGATCGGATGGATCGAGCTTTATTGCCATGAATTTTGTTTTTTTACTTTAATAATATGTCTATTAGAAATATACCAAAGAAAATTCCAAGGATCTTATTAAACCATACATGTCATCAATTAGTCTTAATAATAAGCTACAGCATATGCCTGTACAAAATAATATTTAAAAATCTATATTATAATAATTCTTTTAAATATTCTTACCAGGGCGGCGAAATGACAATAATTTTGATATAATCATTCACCGGAGAGGGAATCGAATCTACAACCACCGTTCTTATATGCACCTTGCCACTGCACCATGATATATATTCAAAATGTATATCTAGACAAATATACGATACTTTTAGGCAGTATCGCTTTCATTATACACCTCTCGTGAATAACTAATAGTATTTGATTGATAGGGCAAAATATTATACCAGTGAACGATGTATTTGTAATGCAAATTGCTCTAACAATGTCAATTTATTCGCTCAGTTTTAGCCCCGAAACGCTGATTTGCTCTCGTGTCGAGCATAAACGAGTCGGAAAGACGTGTCAGTTATATTAAATATATACACTCTCAGCCATCTTGAAATGTTTTTGATCTAGTATAGTTATTTGTCTTAGTCTATATTTCTGGTTTAATTAAACGTAGAAAAACATTTTTAGAAAATGTTTAAAAAAATTGTACGAAGCAGGATTTTATTTTACACATATACATATATTTTATAAAAATGATTTTCATTTTCCTACAAATGTTTAAAAGGATATTAAGAAGAATATATTACAAGTAGGTGTTTTTATGTTAATAAATTCTTAATTTAAAAGTAATTCTTGATTGTAATTAAATCTTAAGACTTTGTGTTATCAGAACAATTTGGAAACTACAATATTTTTTTAGCTTCGTCTTTTCCCGCATAACCAGGGTAGCAAGAGAGAACCTAACGTAAAGTCACTAGGCTATCCATTTTCCCAATGAATTCAAGACATTCGAAGAGAAATAGAGAGTTAAGAAGTGGAACTGAATATTAGCGGATAATAATTTAAATGTTATGATTGACCCACAACCAATCACATATACAGTCAGACAGCAAACACGACGTATAAAATAAAAAAGAAAGTAATTTTAAGTAATCCATTATACAAAATTCGTACTTACACCATATTTTATAATGGCAGGTGTCCATTTTCGAATCCGTATTAATTACACAATAATTAATATCCTGCGGCTCACCTAACTCATCTGGTTGAATAAATTGACGACCATCGAGCTAATTAATAATATGAGCTCATTTGCTTCTTGACCACTTTGTATAGCCAATTACATTAAGCGAAATCTAAGCTAAAATAATATTTGCTATTAATTAATAAACAATGAAACGTGAATAAATGCTGCACGCCTTTTTAAGCTAACCAGGATATTTAGAGATAACATTGAGATTGTCAATAGGTTATTTCTGAAACACCAGTTTCCACCTGTAATAGAGACGGAGCTCAACGAAGCGCTTTGTCTTACCAAAGCGAAGATATGAAAATATAATCATTACTTCGTATGGTGATTGTATTCACAACCAATAAAATTTGTAGTCAGACTCTGTCATACGTCAGTCCTAGTGTGAATATGCACTTACGGAGCTAAGCTCTGACTTTTACTTGACAAATCCGAAAAATCCCAAAATTTAAGACTTAAAATATAACAGTTTTACAATTTGAGATTCGGACCAACAAGCATCTGTCACTGCCAGACAAGTCGCAACTTCTTTACAAAGACATGTTACAGATATGCCTTAGATCTTTTCACAAAAGATTCGATTGATAGATACATAGATAAATGTATGGCGCCAAGTTTTATATAAATATATTTCAAATATAAACATTTTATTTTTTCCAATTTATTGCAATAGTAGGGGGTCGAGAGAATTCTAGACATTGTGTGTTGAGTGGTGGCATTCAATGCCACGCTTTGTCTTAACAGAGCAAAGAAATATAAAAAAAATAATTTCATTATAATCATTTCCCCGAGTGGGAATCGAAGTCACAACCACTGGCGTTTACAGACAGACGCTGTCCCATTGCACGATGATGGCATCATATATGTGTTTCAGAACAAAATTGATTATAACAATAAAATATCGAATTAATTTAAAAATAAATTTTACTAAAACAAAATATTATATAGTGCTTTCTTAATGAAACAGGACTTAAAAGTTCTTTTGACAAGCGTCCAGAAAATACTTACATTTAAAAACGAGGTAAAGTTTTATTTCGTATAAAATTCTTAAAGTACCCGTCGGTTCAAAAAGTTCTTTATATCGAATGTTCTTTTATTAAGAAATGTTTACTTTCAATAATTAATCTTCTATTAAAGCTAAATCGAATTACAATTCAAACAATTTAGATCGTGGCGCAGTGGGACAGTGTCTAATTTTAAACGCGATTGGTTGTGGGTTCGATTCCCACTCGGGGGAATGATTATGTTGAAAACTAGTGGTCCGCTCGTGGCTTCGTCCGCGAAAACTACACGGCTAAACTATTTAGTTTTTTCGCTCGCGTTCTCTCTTATTCACAAACTTTGCTTAAATTTATATTTTAAATAGTTCTTTCTCTTTTATTTATTTATGATAGAAATGAAACAAACGCACAGACAAACAGAAAATAATTAATAAATATTGTTTTGGGTTCTATTACATTGATAAATGCCCTTAATAATTTTTTATACTCATATCTTCCATGTACAGACAGCGATTAGTTACATTTTAATTATATATATATATATATATATATATATGTATATAGATACTTTTATTTCGGTCCACTTTATATCGGTCCACTTTATATAGACACTTTTATTTCGGTCCACTTCCCGTGGCGGAAGTAGAGTTCCGCCACGGAAAGTGGAGAACCAAGTGTCTTGACCTCAGGTTCTCACTCACTATCCTACTATGCTATAATACAGAATTTGATTATAGGCTTCAAATCTTGACCAGGTAGTAAGTTAAATTTTAAATTAATATTATTTAAAAGAATTATTGCGATATATACGCGATGGAAAGAAATTTGCAAATTAATTAGTATTTTTCCAAATTATTTTTAAAAATGTAAGCTAATAAACTAAAATAAATAACATTGTTTACTTCAAAATTTTAAACGACTAATATAGATATATTTATACTATATATTGTGTATTATCACTTCCAATATACAACATCCCTTATGGCTTTAACCAACAATCACGCCGAACAATCATAGTTTTCACGTCCAATCAACGCTGATATGTCGGAATTGTGTTCAAACAATGTCCATTGGGCACCGCAAAAACTGTACACAAATAAGTAAAAATATAGCTTTTATTTTACCAATTAACTTGTAAATCGCAACAAAAATAATAAATATGTATGTAGTGTAAAAAACTTTTTTATTTTACACCACCACGCCAATCTATATCTGCACATATAATAAAAATGTAACTGATCGCTGTACATGTAAGATATACGAAAACTAAATATTATTAGTGTTTATTTCTTTATAATCGGTTCATAAATTAAAAAGTTACAACCATTTAAATTACTAAACTAGTATTATATATATATATATATATATATATATTTATATGTTAGTTATGGACAAGGTCAAATACCACTTAAGTGTTGTTATTTTTAAAACGTTGACTTGACACTTATAAAACGTTACAAAGTAAATTTATCACTTTCCATACAATTATTTAAATTTGACATAACCACAATTTGTGACAGATTGTTTGAATAAATTCCATAACTGAAATGTGTACTAAAAAATCACAATATAATTTTTTTGAGTAATTTCTTATTATGATTGGATCAATGATTTAATGTAATCTTTAAAATATTTTGTAACGCCAGCCCCGACATGTGCTAAGCTTGTTATACGATGTGCTCAGCTAAGCCAAGCCAAGCCAAACGAATCTTTCTATAGCATTTACTATTTATGGTAATAATTAATATAATTCATTATAATAGACGGTGAATTATACAATACCGAAATAAAATATCAATTGAATGTAACGTCAAAATCACGGGGACGGGGAAAAATTTTAAATAACGTTCTCCTGTGTCTTTCGCTTTAAACGTCATACAACACTACTTTAGTAACAATAAAAATTAAGAATGTTAAAAAACATCCACAGTTTTTATAACTGGGAACTAGTGCTTTTATGACTTAGTTGATAAAATTTATGTAAAAATTTAAATATAAAAAATTATATGCAAAAACCAGAATAGTTCGTTTTCGGGAAAACTTTAAAGCGACACAATTAGATATGAAATATTAAGAAGAATAAATTATTCCGTCCACTTCATGCGTGTAACTAATTTAAATTTTGTTCACACAATTTCCACAGCCACAGCATATTAGAGCGAGTTTCTAAAGTATACATTTTTGAACCGCTTACGTGACCGAGCATGTCATTTTATTAAGTAATACAATTTGACTTGAACGTCAAAGAAAAACAAAATATTAGAAGCTTATAATTTACTAGGGCATTTGGATTATTTCTATGGATGGATTTATTTCTACCAAATATGGTATATATATATACAACTAATTGGACTGGTCTTTCAGAGAGTTAAATAACTGTATATGTCTAAATATTTATCGAAATATGTAAGTGCTTAATAAAATCTTAATATTTTTTTACAATTTCACAATTTATTCATGTAAAGCAGAATAAATAGAGATAATTAAATATTAGGACACTTTGTGTTGGTACGCTTTTCGGTCGAATTTAAGACATTGCGTCTTGAGTGGCGGAACTCAACGTCACGTTTTGACTTACCAGATCGGGGAAATGCAAATAATTTAAATATCACTTCGTGATTGAACCCATGACCATCGTTTTCAGTACCACTGTCTATTTTCGAGAGTCGGGAAATATTGGAATTAGTCATAGCGTATTCAGGTTTTTTTAAAAAACGACTTCCAACTTCGCCGCTTGTCTATATAAAGACTGAGTGACTTAGAGACAACGCGCATCTGAAACTACTAGACATAGATAGCTGAAACTTGGCACGTAGGTTGGAAAGTGTAGACGGATATTTAGAGGAAAAGGTATATAACTTGAAATTCTCAAAAACGAAAAAATATGGAATTTTACGTTTTATAGGTCACGTAAACGACGTAAGGGCTTTAACTCGTAGCTAATGAAAGTATGAGTACACAAATTAAATAAAAAAATGTTGATATAACTATTCATTTTAATTTTTTTTTAATTTTAGTTTTTTAAGTTCTAAGTTTCATTGTTTCATTGTAGTACATTAAAGATACAGAACAACTCATGAAGACCCATAATAGTCTAGCTTAACTATAAAATAAGCAAATGCCCTCATAACTTTTGTTATAATTGAATTACTGTTCTAATTTAATTCCATAGTCATATATAAAACTTCAAGACATTGGAAATCTAACGTACAACCATGATAGACCAGCCAAATCACAACAAATAAATAAATGCCACATTTCGTTAACAAATTAAAATCATTAAACTTTAAGGCCTGACTTTAAACATGATCGGCGTGCGTTTGGTTCCCGCAAGAGAATGGTCTTATTTATATTGTTTTCCTTACGCACGCAAACAAAGTTGTGGTCATCAACTAGTTAATTAATATATTATACTAAAGTATTACATTTACGTCAACTTATAAATTTATACTATAATCCTAAATTTTCATAGAATACACTTTTAGATATTATCACATTATAATATTTATTTTGTAATACAAAACACCAATAACATAAATAAAATAATAAACAATCAGTAAAAATATATCATATCAATTTCTACAAATTGTCCAAAACATAGGAAATAAATCTTTTCTTATTTAACAATACTTTCTGCCAGAGTGAGCAATTGTCCGGTAAGCCCGGACAACTATAAATAGACGAGACGTATCTACGTCTCTCGCTATAAGTAGATACTTATATCTACTTATAGCGAGAGTACGAGATGGTCTTCAAATTTAACGGTTTATATAAATGGGATTAATTGCCTTTATTTTTGTATTGCAATAATTTTTATACCTAATAAAGGAGCAGGGAAATGAAAATAATTGATATTCCATAAGATTCCACAACCTATGTTAAATTTGCAACCCCAGACATTTAAAACTGCTATAAAGAAAATATTAATAAGTAAAGCTTATTACTCTATACAAGAATAATTAAAAGATAAAAATGTGTGAATGTAGTACAATTTGGGTTTGGTGCAGTACCACTGTATTAAAGGATAAGTTTTACCTTCACGCTTTATCCCGCATAGCAAGGCAGGCACAGAATCCAGTGTAATGACACTCCGTTCTCTGCTTTCCGAATTTGAGACATTGCGAGTTAAGTGGTGGGACTCAACGCCGCGCTTTGTTCTGCCCGAGGTTGAAAAATGAAAATAATTTAAATATAAACAATTCTTCGAGTGGGGATCGAAATCACAAACACCGCGTTTACATTCAGACATTGTACACCTAGATTTTTTTTATTAAATAAATATCCGTATTGGGTTTTTAGAGAACCAATGATCAGCGGTAAACTAAATGCCACGCTTTGTCACAAAAACATATATATTTAAAAATAAACTAGTCGTTTACTTATTAAAATAAATCAAATTAAAATGTAAATCCATTATTCAAAACTGGTTATGTCATAACACTGTGCATATATGAATATTTTACAAATAATGTATTATTAGTACTGACGTTGTTTAATCAAAACGAGTATTCGTATTGGCGTGCTACATGTAACGATATAGGTTCTGTGAAATATTTTAAGTACAGGTATTTTATAATATGATTAATTGAAGATTTAGTAATTATAAGTCCTTATGTTAGATACGAATAGGAATTTTATTTTGCTCATTGATACATGACAATTTTTATTTGATCAAAATCGAAGCTTACTTTATACTTGTTTATGCATAATAATGAGTTAGAGAAAAAGTTTAGTAATTAATTAAATTGACTAACTTTTATATTGAAATTATTGTGCAACTCACTTATTTTAAGAAATCTGTTACTTTTGAAATGAATAATATTACGAATAATATTACTTAGTTACTTTGGTAGAAACAATACAGTCAAAAGTCCATAAAGTGTAGTAACAAGAAAAAAGTACACCGTAAACCGAAACGCAGGTTTTAGTCTTAGCACTAGGTTCTCTCTGATAATCCTGCATTGCGGGAAACAGCGTGAAACTCTAAAAACAACTTTATTAAAATATAAAGGAATTAGAATACAATTCGCCTCCGCTGCTGGGTAGCGTCTTGTAAGAGGCGGGTATCCCAGTAATTAGGTGGTGGGAGATTTGTACTTCAACTTTATATATATATATATATATATATATATATATATATATATATATATATTTTTTTTTTTTATATATATATATATATATATATATATATATATATATATATATATATATATATATATATATATATATATATATAAATATATGCCTAACAAAATGTTTTATAAGACATATCTCTTCAACGACAGATATATCCACCGCGTTCAGCCCACCACTTAACAAGCAGAGTGGGGTGAAGTGGATAGTGAAGAACAAAGTGTTTAAACACTAAGTTCTCTACTCCAAAGCTGCTAAGCGGGAATAAGAGTGAAACCGCTATCACAAAATACCTTTTCATTTAATGCAATAAAACAAACCACCTAATAGCCTTCTAATCTAACTATACCAAGTGCAGATATCGTATCCATAGTCTAATGTCATTAAGCAAAATGTCAAGGAAAATTTCATCTTCGTCGTTGCAATGGTGTTTCAGTCACGATAACGAGACCAACCGTACACTACGTGTAGTGACGTTATCTGACAGTTCATCGCCTTAAACAGACATCTGCAGTCCAAAATCTTATTTAGAATTGCAGTAGAAACTCGATTAACCGGACTAATAGTTGTCGTTAGGTCTCCGGATAATCGAAAATCCGGATAATCGAATGTATGAAGAAAACCGGGTTTTGTGCATGTGTAGTAGGTACATAATGTTATATGTTTATTAAAAACAACAAATACACATCAACGAAAATCAATCTTTATTAAGAAATTATTAAGAGATACATTTTCTTAGATTACCTACATACGAGTATACATACATGTACGTACGAAAATACTGCAGCCTTAATCATGAAATAAATATTTAGGTATGTATGTAGGTATAATTTGTTCACAATATGTATTTGATAATTTGCATTTAGTAATCGTGAAATAAAATAATAAGTTCAATTTAGTTAAAATATTTGGGAATTGTCATTTGACGTAAGCCTTGTTTTTCCTTCATTGCTACTATATCAAGAATTCGTTTTAGCTGTACCTCTTGACAGCTGTGTCCAGGCCATGAAGTACTTCATTATCAGATGGTCTTGCATCATTTTCCACGTCTAGTTTTTCTGTAACGTCTTCTTGTATTTAATTTCTGTCTTGCTGTTCATTTCTCTAGAATCCTTCTACGATTTCGACATCTGACATAATCTGAAATCATTGGTCATTACTGTCACAATTGACCCACTCTTTCATATTATCATCATCACAATCCTGCCATATGTGTTTATATAACATTAGCTTATTAACATCCTCCAAAATATAATCATCCGTATTAGCTATTGAATTTTCATTCTCCCCATTAATTACTTTGTTCCAAGCCATGTTCAAAGTCTTCCTTTTAATCAAATCCTATATATACTTTATTAATTTAAAGGAGTTTAACAATACTCATTCATGCGCTTTTTTGATTTTTATAAATCAAGGATAGAATATTTTTAAAATACGTGGGATTTTTTTGGTTTACCGATGACAAACAAATGTGTTTTATGGATCCTGGTAGCATTTTCGCAAACTTATATTGTTATTCCCTCTTAGCTAGTTTTAGAACCTAGAGCTGAATTCTCTGCTGCTATTAGCTGACATTTTGACCGTTGCCAAGTTGACCGTTTTAGTAAAAATCAACGATACAAGGTGTTCTGTAAAAGTTAATTCGTCGGTTTCTTTATCATTTTGCGATTATCACTATCTAATTTGCTGGTGTACAACAAAGTTGAATCGGTATTCTTCTTAATATCACTTATCGTAGATGTACCTGCATCATACTTATCAGCTAACTTAAAACCGGTTTCTCCTTTTTTTAATGAATCAATAATATTTATTTTGACTTTAAGCGATAACACTTTGTAACGCTTTGACATTTTTAAAAATATCGTCATAAGACGTACATAAGAGCGGAGTAACAATTGCTGACTAACAAAAATAATAACGCGGTAGCGATCACACTGGACAATGTCAGTTTCTACGCGTTTAAACTTGCATAAATATGACTGTTTGATTATAGTTATATAACATAATTGTTATAATTATATTAAATTAAAGTAAAATAATAGGCGTAGTTAGACATTATTTGGCTGTGAATGCAATGGTTTTGGGTTAAATCCCCACAATTTTTATATTTAATTTATTGCTGTTACCTGCTCTCGTTATCTGGTTATTTAGGCAGACAATTGAGAAGGTAGTGTATTGAAATTAGTCTTGATACTTGTGTGAAAAATGTGAAGCTGTTTTTTTTTCGAACAATATTTTATTACACGGTATTTTTAATTTTTATAGCTTTTTAGCTATGTGTTATATTTAATAATTAATAAACTATTCATTGACTAACTTTAAACGTGAATTTGAATGTAAACAAAGTAACGTATCAAGAACTTTTTTAAAATTAAACAGCTGCTTTACTAATTAGTTATATAGTTATAAATTAGTAAAAAAAATATTTAAAGAAAAAACAAAACTAATCAGCAGAGAAATAGTAAGAAACTAACATGGATTTTATTAATTTCAACTTAAGGTCATTTTGTTAAAGAATATATATGTTTGTTAATGAATATTTTTTTATGTGAATCAATAAATTATTATAATCTTGAGTGTAGATTAATTTCGTACAGCAAAAAGAAACTATTCTTCGAGGACGATAGATAATAATTATAAGTCACTATTTTCTCTGCATATTTCTCCATTGTAGACATAATACGTGCGATACCGATGCTTAAAATATAAAATACTACAAAAAATACTTTAAAATACATATTACATTCACTTAAACGCGCCTGCGTCTACGGTAGCTTATAGAAAAAACCTTTGACTGTTCTAACATGGATGAACAACGCCACGCTATGCTTGTCACCAGAGCGGAGAAATGAAAATTTACAACCAATAATTCCACTCAATGGGAATCGAACCCACAACCATCGCGGATACAGACAGACGCTGTCACACTGCGCGAAAATATTTTTATAACCCCAACCTTTTTGTAAGAATAGACTTGATATTGGACTTGATGAGATGTTGAATAGGAGACGCTTGCATTGATATTTTACACCGTCAATCAGTTATTATTGTATTTTGATTTGAATATTGATTGTTATTGAAGATAAGGAAGGTAAGGCCTTTAATTTATTTACATCTAATATCTGCAATATTTTAAGAGTTTTTCAAGGAAATTTCAAGATTGAAACAAATTGTAAAGCAGATTCTCACGCAGATTGTAAAGCGATCTGCTTTAATAGTACAAAATTTGTGAAATTTTTAAATACTTATAATATTTGAATTTAAATTTAACCGAATGTTACAAGATTCAGTTGATGAAAGAACAAAACGGGATTCTAATCTTGTTTTGTGATCTGTCTATTGACAAAATGTGGAATAAAAAAAATTGCATTAATATGTCAGTCTGTGGATGAGTTATTTTTGTATTTTGGTATATTAATGATTACAAGAAAAAAAGACAGTGGTCCTTTAGTATTCGTTTATACCTCTATCATAAGAATTTTTAGCGGTAATCTGTTCGTTGCTTAAATTTTTAAAGTAGTTAAAAATTTTACATATTAACAATTTGAAATTCAATTTATATTTAAAAAAATATTAGAATATAGAACACAAAATGCTAAAAGATTCTATTGGAAAAAGAACAAAGCGGGATCTGATCACCACTGTACCTGTACAAATTTGAATTTGACACTTTTGTATAAAAGGTATTAGGTATCGAAAACTTTAATTTTGTAACTCACTCTTTTTTATGGGCAATCATTAATTTAAACAAAGAACAACATCTTACAAGTTTATTGCTTACGCGTAAATTATTAACAAGGTTTTTTTTAAGAAACATATTTTTCGAAAACGTATAAGAATTTGAACACAGCGGGATTTGGACCCGCGCCTCTTGGAAACCGTCCAAACGCTCTGACCGCTAATCCATGCGCTCTACGAGTACATCCTACGTCACTACGTCAAAATTAATACTAATAAAGTAAAAACTAATAAAGTATCAAATATTGATTTGAAATCAAATAATGATATTTTTAATCAAATACACATAAACAGTGATTTATTAATAAATATTTTCTCGATATACATAGATAATCTGTGTAAAGTTAAATTCAATAATCAATGCATTCAAATTTAAAATTCCGTAAAAACTACATCTATAAATTAATTATTTTTATTAAATTCTAGTAGAATTATTACGATAAGTTATAATAGCGTAAGTGATTTCATCCTTACATAATTGGAACTGAAATGTACGATCACTTTAAAAGCGTCTACAACATTCAAGATACGTGTGAAATTTCCCGCTGAAATTCAATGTTAAATTGCTGTAGACAGTCGTGATCTTTGATGAGTTATAACGAGCTTTGTAAATAGTTTCGCCGCATTTTCTTAACTTATATAATAATTACTATTTGTTAATAAATGAGTTGGTATTTTAGAAGAGCCCGGACTTCAACATTTGAATTAACTTTTTCTATAAAATAATCACTATTTTCTTTTTTGTGTTTCACGCTCTTTCTCGCTTAGAAGCTTAGTCTGAGAGAAGCTAGAGTCGAGGCACGTTAAGCTTCTTCCGTCTGAATTCAAAACGTTGCGTGTTGCGTAGCAGTACTCAAAGCAGCGTTTATTTTCTCTCTACCAGAGCGGAGAAATGGAATAATGTAAGTATAGTCATTCTTCCTAGTGGGAATCGACGACCAACTGCGTTTACAGTCAGACCTATACCACTGAGATTCGATGGCCTCCAAATAATTGTGATAATTAATTTGAAGTTAGTATATAATGATAGGGCATTGTGGCACAATCTGACGGCACATGCGATAGTACTGAGTTTGATCCCCACTCGGATAAATTAAATAATATTAATTTGCACGGTTCGAGACCACCGTTTTACAGTGCCACAGCGCCTGTCTGTATACGCGATGGTTGAGGGTTCGATTTCCACTTAGGTGAATGATTATATTTAAATTATTATTTTCATTTCTTCGCTTAGTTGAGGTCCATCACTCGACGCACAATATATTTTAGAGCGAAAAGTGGAGAACGGAGTGCTTTGACATTAGGTTATCTTTACGAACCTGCTATGCAGGAATAAGCGTGGCTGAAAACTTAAATGGAAACTAAAATGGGTACCAAACTTAACTTGCGGTTCCTCGAAATTGGTCAGGAAGTACAGACATGGTACTTGTAAGCGTGAGATTTGTGTGCCGTGTCACTAACTCTATTTTTTTTGTTTACTTTTTATTTCTCATATTATCTCCCTGACATTCTGAACATTAGTATTTCTATTCATGAAACTCAATTGATTTTGTATTTCTTGATGATTCTCTTAGATTTATAAAAGTTTCTAGAATTTTGTGCTATGTAGGTAGTAAAAATTGTTCTTTCAGTCGTTTGTATGAAAAAATTAAATTTAGAAGCTCCTTTTGAGAATGCTCTTAAATTAAATTTCACTCAGCCACGACAAGTTCTTAAACCACGTATGGCAAGCATATTTACATTTTAAGTAAAAATTTCATATCCAAATTCCAAATTACTATGTAAGGCTCGAAACATGCTAAACAGCTCCCTTTTCATGAGATGAGCTTTTGTGCATATTTCGCCGGACATCTATTGTCGCCATAGGTCTATAATCCCTAATGTGGGTCATACGACCCAATCAGATTTGAGGTTCTTGATCTAATACATGTTATGTATGGCACGATAGAAATTTTCAATAAAGCATAATATATGTTAATAATAACTTACCATCAAATATTTGGAATTCAATTTCAAATTTTTTAACTATCACATAGCAAGCTTTTTAAAATTAATTTTGAATGCTTATTTCGTATACACAATTAGACGAAAATACAAAAGTGGATGAAAACACAGTAGCGTGTTTAATATTTATTTTATTAATATTAAATTGTATGTAACGCATTTAAGTAACTTTCTGGGAGCTTAACTTTCTGAATATACAATAATTAAAGTACTAAGCTTCTAAAGTTTTGATATACATGCATCGTTGGAGAAAACAAAAATATCAAACTACATATAACCTTTCATAAAAGAAGAAACAAATGATTTTAAATATCCCATCCTATTAGATAAAATATCCTGAGAAGAATATACATTGCGTGTTGAGTGGCGGACCTTAACCCCGTGCTTTATCTTGTCACCAATAGCGTTGAAATAGAAATAATTTAAATATAATAATTCTTCCGAGTGGGAATTGAACCCACAACCATCGCGTCAATCGGACGCAGTCACACTGTGTCGTGACACAGTGGCCTCAGATAATCGATAATATATTATTTATATACATTTACACAATGCACTCAGACTAAGCTTATGGTTGTAATAAAATTTATATGAATTGAACATTCTTCAATGTGTTTATTGAAAATTCAAGGTGTACCTCGTAAACCTAAGAGTACAGATTGTAAAAATAAACAAAGAGATACACATATTTATAATATGTAAAAATAACTAAATTTGAAAAGAAAATCGCTTATAAATCTAGCTTTAGAAATATTAGGTAACGGTTGAAAAACAAATAATAAAAACAAGGAAAAATGGTACGTTCTAAATGCCTATCGTGTTATACATTTAAATAAAAAAAAACATTCTTTAAAAATCTACATATTAAGGTTTAGCTGATAGTAACGGTGCTGGGATTGAATAATTTCCTAGCCTAGAATAATTTCCTGAATGATTCATTCCTGTATCGTTACAATAATTAACATTGAGCAAAAAGTTGTACCAATGAAATAAAGGAACACAATTATAAATGAAATGAAAGATCTGACGTCGGAAAAAAAAGTCAAGGTTAGACGCATGTATGTTTTGTAATGTTCTATTGAATGGTAAGTTACAAAAGTAGTTTAAACATAAATTATCATACAATTATTATCAACAATTATTTTTACATTATTTCTACTATACGCTTCTGAGATAAACAAGTTTTGTTCTCCATGATAGCTTCAGATTTTAGTAATTAAAGTATGTTTTTACCCGCCCTAAGATGAAGAAAAACAAATATATAATATCAATACTATTAAATGATTGTGAATATGACATATCATTTTCCCCACTTTCATTTTATAAGGACTTCCATCTTTTTCAGTGCTGCCAACTGTATTATTTTCATATTAATAAATAGTACTTAATTAAACAGCAACATTGAGTGCCCTGGTTAGAAATGCGCCAGTATTAATACTCATACTCATAGTACTCATCGATGTTCCGCTACTAGTGCATCTGCACTTTGGAATACTCAATGACACCCTTGTATTAGACACGTAGGTCATTTAAAAGGGCGGACTTATTAGTAGTGCATATATACTTAAAACACTCAAGGGCGCACCAAATCATAAACATGTAAAAAATATACCTTAAAAGAGTTTACACCTGTGACAAAAGACCAAGACGTATATTGGGCAACCTTGACTTTGAATTTTTTATGTCGCCTTTAATTTAATTAATTTATAATGAGGTTCCGAGAATTCATTTTAATTTTTTTGCTCCATCCGTTTGTAATGTGCGTTTTATTTCGTCTGTACGATTAGGTCGAGACAATTACCTACGAATAAAGTGTCACATCCGGAACTGGTGTATCAGCCGGTCGTTAGGCATGTGCCAATCTTGAAGACATTGCCCTCTATACATTTGTGGGGACAAAATTGTTCAATGAGTTTATATTATGTTTTAATAGAACGATTTTTAAACGTTTTCTAAAAATGTTTTTAAATTTCCTAAGTGTGTGAATAACACTTTAAACAATGACTTATCAAATTAAATTTAATACATTTTTTAAATATTATTTAGAAACATCAGAAATTACGATTTTACTATTTACCTTTTTCTCGCATAATAGAGTAGTCAGAGAAAAGCTAGTGTCAAGAAACTCCGTTCTCCACATTGCATTGAGTGGCGGAACTCCATGCCATGCTTTATCTTGTCACCAAATTACGATGTTATGTCAGGTATTACTTAAACAGTATATTAGTTGTAATTAAGGACGTTTAATAAACACCAGAATTTATATTGTTTATCAAACTAAGTAAAATCATCTGCCTTTAATGGTTGGCAAAAACAATTATTCTAATTGTCATACTGCTTGTTCAATGTCGCTTATTGTCTTAGTATTCCACAATAGATGTAATAGAAAGGCAGTGTCTGTTAGACATAAACTGTACAATACAAAGTATTTAATTTAAATATCAATTAAAACTTAAAGAAAATCGTAATATTTATCAAAGCCTGAAGAGGTTTTCATTCAAACGTAACTGTTTTCCAGACGGATGCAGGTAAAGGCGTCAAAACCTTTTCTCTAAACTCACTTTTATTTTGTCAGCTACGCCAACTTTTACAACTTATAAAAGAATTGTAAATTGTAAAATAGAAAACTTGTAAAATACGGTTGATTTTGTTCATCGGTTCCCAGAAGGTAGAAAGTGTTCAATCATTTTCCTTATTGTGTTATGAGCATGGCCGTTTAAAGTAAAAATTTTGATATATATCGATCCGTTTCACTATGGATTTGTGGATTGAAAAGTTGTAGCTTTGTCCATTCAGCTGTAGAAAATCCAGCTGAATTACCAACGCGTAACTTAAAACAAAGGCTGTCATTTTTTTAAAACCTGTGTTGTTTTTTGTTTTTTCAGCTTCGTGTCTACATATTATGCTTTTCTATAAAGTTACATGTATAAAGATGATATTTAGCACCTAATATATAAAAAAGTAAAAGCTTCTGGTCACCACCACCACCAATATAATTATCCTACCCCCTCACGGCTTAAAATATACTAGTATGTCATTTTGAATAATCTATATATATAATAAAAATGTAACAGATCGCTGTCTGTACATGGAAGATTTATAAGAAAAAATATTGTTGAGGGCATTTATCAGTGTAAATTAATGTAAAAAAATAATGATTTTATTTTTATTCCGTTTGTCAATGTCTAATAAGTTCTTTGATTTTCACGATTATTACACATTTTGAAATGAAACCTATTTTAACCGGATTAATTGCGTATAATTTTGGTATTCGAAAATACATTTTAGAGCCCGACGTTTTGAACACTGTGGTCACAGGTAGACTGAGGTGGCACTTGTCTGTCATTTGATACAATTATTATTTCAAATCGCTCGCCGCAAGCCGCTCACACTGGAAAGACAACCAATCAGTCTACCTGTGACCACGGACTACTGTAAAGTGTTCGAAACGTCGGGTTCTAAAATGTATTTGCGAATACCAAAATTATACGCGATTAATTCGGTTAAAATAGTTTCATTTTAAAATTGTCAATGTCTGTTTGTCATTCATTCGGCAACGGCAACGGCTTAACTGATTTAAATGCAGTTTTGCCTATTGTGTATTAGATAACTTCCCTTAACATTTAGTATTTATCTTATGTCAATGGTTTCATAAATTTTGTTTTAATCAAATTCACTGTATAGATATTGTCTGTAAATTATCATTATTTTTATAGTTGGACTAAATTAAAATTTTTGTCAAGAAGTTTATGCGTTTAACAAACTAACAATTATAGCCATGAAGTTTACGCAGCGCGCGAGTCACTAGTATAAATAATCAATGGTGCATTAGTTGTTAACAAGAGGCCATCGAGGCGCGTTAGGACTATATATGGTAAATATAATTGTTATTGGGTTCGATACCCGCTCGGAGGAATGATAATATTTTAAATATTTTCATTCGCTCTGGTACTTAAGACAAAGCGAGGCGTTGCGTTCCGCTCCTCAACACGAAATGTCTCGATTTCGGGTAAGAAGTAAAGAATAATGTTTTGACACTAATTTCTGAAGCAAAAAAGCGTGTAGCAAAAGCTGTAATTAACAAGAATGAAGTAACAGTATATAAGCACACCATAATATTATCATCAATAGATATGGATTATCAAACATAAGAAGCATTCTGAATTAGAACACAAAAAGGTAAAAAAGGACCGTTTAAATATTCCTATTCAGCCCTCAGGCCCAACCGACGAGCCTTGTCTGTCACACACTCTTATTACATATAAATGTTTCCATAACGTTTCGTTTTTTATTGCCTTCTAGAGAAAAATCTAAATAATACATATTTCAGTGAATACCGTTATTTACATTAAAATGTCGCTGTAGTATTAAATTTTTAAAGATACAAATAATAAAATTATTAGCTGTGCCTGCAACTTCGTCCGCGTCGAATTCTAAAATAAAAATTGCCTTAGTTATTTCTTATTACATCAACTATGAAAAACAAAGTTAGTGAATGTCCCATCAAAATCCAGGTCCATTCCTTCCAGAGATTGTTCGGAAAAATCAGACAGACAGACAGGCAGAGAAAAATTATAAAATAAACATTTTTCTTTATATGCCGTCTATACGTCTATATGTTTAGTAAAAAAAGCAGTAATTGTAATATTACAAACAAACATTCAAATTTTATTTATTTTTTAGACAGAGGAGAACAGTTCATATTTAATGAAAAGGTATACAAACTCTCACTAAGTCCTATGTCATATTATATTTATTTTGCCTATCCGAAAAACATGGTAGAGAATCAATGTTTGACAAAAACAGCTAGTTACACCGGTGTCTAGATACACCGTCCGAAAGTGAAAATAATTTAAACTAAATCGTATTCCTAAGCAAACAGTGAACCTCCAACCATTATGTTTACAATCAGACGTGGACCCAATCCATTACGAGGATCTCAGCTTCAAGCTTTTTCTTTGTCCACTTTCCGCCCGAATTCGAGACATTGCGCCAATCAGCATAAAACATTAGATGTGGTAATTCTTTTTTAAATTTTTTAATCTTAATTATTGTATCACTTAACAAAATATTATATATTTTTTTTGCAATCGCGCAATTCGCGGAAATATAACAATTCTAAAAAGATTTAATTAATAAGAGAAAGATACAACCTACGTTTATCCGTATCTATGTATAAAATTTCATCACAATTGGTTCAGCGGTTTGGCCTTGATAACGTCACAGATAGTCCGTAAGTAAAGACTCAAATATTAAAAATCGTCCCAGTTTTGGAACATAGATGTACATTTTTGTAAAATATTTTTGAAAATTGAACGAAAGTCATTTTAAACGTAAATGTTGGTTCAATTTTAGCTTTTTCTAAAGGCAAGTCGCTAAAAGTTATTTAAAATATTTTTCATCGGGCACTTTTTAATTAAAAGTTCCGACCACTTATAAGTGAATTTAAAAACTTCTACAAGAATAAATTTTTTAGCGCCAATAATTACTAATTTTAATAAATATATCAGGCTAAATAATTTTTAATAAATAAACCTATATGAATGTGATAACCTACCTAATAATAAAGCTTTCCATTTGCACTTTAGATAACTTACCTTTCAAATAGATTAATACTACCATATTATCACTTAGTAGCTCTGTTTTTTTTAAATATAGTAGTTGCAGTAATTTTATTCATATATTTTTTTATAAAAATATTGAAAACCAACACTTTCGCTTAATAATACTCTGATTATTACCAATTACGAAGTCCATAATTTTCTCTAGTTTTTACTTATTAAATATCCATTACACTATTTAAAAATACAAATTTATTACTAAACACGTGGAATTTTAAAAATATATTTATATATGGGAAAAAACTCGACTTATAAAGCATAATACATTAGTTTATAGAAGCATAATATATTAGTATGGTTTCATAGATCGTTTAAATTTGTGGCCAAAATGTATTTAACGTGTGATCGTGACACTAGCTTTCTTTTATCTCTGCTGCGCAGGAAAGGTAAATCCTACTAATATTATAAACGTGAAAGTTTGTAAGGATGTTTGTTACTCTTTCACGTAAAAACTACTGTATGGATTTTAATGAAACTTTACAATAATATAGCTTATACATCAGAATAACACATAGGCTACAAGTTATAAGGACATTGTGTGTATTGACCAAAATATCAAGTAAGTATCTTATGTTCAAGCCATTAATGTCAAAATAGTGAACCATCGTAGTCAATAAATTAATATTATGGTATATATATGCTAAATGCATATGTATACACGTTACATATACTAGAATATTATTTTTTGCTATTTTTGTGTCTGTCAGTCTGTTTGTTCCGGCTAATCTCTAGAACGGCTACACCGATTTTGACGGGGCTTTCACTGGCAAATAGCTGATGTAAGATCTCCACGCGGACAAAGTCGCGGGCACAGCTAGTTGATAATATTTTCTAATGATATCCTAAAATATATATATATATATATATATATTTAAATTCATGAAGTCATATCATAATAAGTAATACATTAAGTGATGAAACAATGATAACTTAATGTGTAAAAAATTCGGCATTAAAGTGTCGTCACAGGCTTTTTATTAAAAAAAATTAAGAAAGTATTAAGCTTTCTTCTTAGTATGAATTTAAATGCTTACTAACAATTAAAAAGGTCAGTGTGTGAAAAACGTACGTCCGCTTTCGTTTGGTCTAAAACAGCATCTAAATACATAAACCGTTAAAAAATACTCATAATTCTTTAAGCTTCCCACAAAGCACATATAACCAAATATTAAAACACTCCGGTCCCAGCTTTTTGTCCGAATTCCACACATTATGTTTTCAGTGGCTAAACTGCGCCAGCCGGCAAAATGAAAATAATTAAAATATAATAAATCACATTGTATATAAATATACATCAAAATATTATATACTAGCGACTCGCTCGCGGTTTAGCCTGCGTTAACTACATGACTAAACTATTTCGACTTTTCGCCCGCCCCTGTTCTCACTTAAATCATAAACTTTAATTAAATTTACAATATAATTAGCAGTAACTTTTTTATTTATAACCTGATTTATTTATTAACAGACAAATAGACACACCGACAAACAAAAAAGAAAATTTTAAATTATTGTTTTGGGTTCTATTACATTGATAAACGATCCTAATAATATATTATTTCATATATCTTCTATGTACAGACAGCGATCAGGTATTTTTTTATTATATATATATACCGACTCGTATAAAATTAAGGGTACACTCTAATAGTCAACGTAAAGATATAAAGTCAGGTGTCGCAAACCTAATGCTTAGAAAGGTGTGCAGAATTAGCGTTGTTAATAGTTAAGCTGTATAATAAAAGTCTCAATCCACGTAAATGACGGTATGCGACCCATACTTTGTGGATTCCCGATACGCATATTGCTCGTTTCTTTTAATGGAGAAGGATAGTATAAATCATATATTCAGGCCGTTTTCAAAATGAGAGCAACTATTAGATTTATTAGATTCAGTTTTTCACGCGTCTCTGAGCTATCCATTTTCAAAGGTTATATGATGGTATTCGCGATATATCAATTTATTATATAATATTCACATTTACCTGTTACCTTCGATTTGGTGTAGTATGTAATTTTATATATAATCCTACTAATATTAATAATTATTATATATAATAAAGTGAATGAATATATAAATATGAATAATAATAAAGCTAAGAAATTAGACGTTGATTTCCTTGAACAATGAAGACCGAGTGAAATTTTGATGCCAAAAAATTGTCCACAGATCCAGAGCGTTGAAGCTTCTCAATTATTGTTTTTTTTTTATTATGACTATTAAATAGACAAGAACAATATATTGACTTATTATGTTATAACATTTTCTTAATGAAGCTCTAAAGTATGTGTAATTAAGAAATTAATATATTATAAAATATTTTTAATTTAATTTTGCTCTATATTACCTGCTTACTGTATACATTGCAGTAACGCATTAAAGAAGAGGTTCTCTTTGTAAAAAGAGCCTATCTCCATAATGGAAATCAATTAATAGTATATGCTACGACAAATACTAGTACGTTAAATTTTATTTGTAAAAAGACATTTTGAATTTACATGAGAAAATACAATTGCTATTATAAATGTATTGTAAAAGCTCGCGGTATTAAAGCAGCTTGAAAACCAATTTCGTGTATACAAAAGTGGATTCTATCAGATTTTTTTTAAAAAACTGGCATGCTTTAATTAAATTGGATAAAATCGCTTATTTTCATAACAGGGAAGACATAAATTAAGTTTCTATGTTATACGGAAGTATGGTCAGTTTGTTAGATTTCTATAGATTTTGGATTTAATACAGTATGTTTATTTATATATAACATTTACTTACTTTTGACGGTTAAATACCGAAATGTAAGTAATCTGATGAAAATCATAAAAAAATACTGTATTTTAAAGATATACCACAAGCCTACGCCTCCTATCTCTGGTATAAAGCATCGGGTGGATAAATATAGAAACAGTAAAGGATATTTTTCTTTTATTTATTATTTATTTTACAAGATTTACCAGCTCGAGTTGGTAAATAAAAAAAATCATCTACAAGATAAACCTTTACCAATATAAGTATATATTTTCAGTAACATATTTAACAGCCTACGAATATAACGATGTCGATGATATGTTCGGCCATTATCTACGATACAAGTTCTAGATATAAGTATAAGAAGCATGATTTGTCCATATTTATCCTTATTTTTTTTTAATATGCCCATACTTTTATACTTATATGCCCATACTTTAATTTTTCTTGTTTCTTTGCAATTTCATTAATATATTTTAAAAAACAACTTTTATATTATTCATATACTTAATTCATTACCATTTAAAATTTTTATTTATTACCCTTTTTTATCTTAATATTGAAATACACACAAACGAGACAGGGGCAGAATTTTGTAAATATACAAATATTGTGAAGTTTTTCGTTAATTTCGTTTAAAACGATTTGACAAAAAAATATGCTTTTATTTATTATTATGTAAATATACTTAAAACAATTAATATACCTATATAAATTATTGTAACCAGATAATATTTCTCAAATACGTTGTACTCGTAAGTAACAATTTAATTTTAAATAGTTTAGTTAGCATTAAGGCTAAAAAAAGTCATATCATTTACTCACCTATAAGCGGCAGTGAGACAAATCAAAATTTTCCACAGCTCCGCTGTCGCATCGTAATTCAAAGTTTCTGAATATCTTTGGCACCTTCCCGAAATTAATATAAAACAAACATATGGCGATTGAATATTATTATCGGTTCACTTTTAGGTATCCACTAAACTCTTATTATTACAAGATTTTACCTCAGTATACATATATATATGTACCAAATTCTTATATAGGTTATATCAAAGTTTTATTTTAAATTATATCGTGGAACGTGTAAGTTTGCATTCCCGTTGCTCGCTAGAAGCGTCTACACGAGCGAGTCTCACTAAATAGACTGGCCGCTCTTTGCCGGGAACTGTGCGCAAGGACGATGGGATTCTAAAACATCAACTTAAAGGCTACGAATGCATTTTATTGTCCTACAAATCAAAGGATCAAGATGCGCTTTCCACATAAACTTTAATGGATATTTCGCCATTATATGTGATTTAATCGTAACAGTGACCTATTTATAGAGTGCTAGGAACGAGTAAAATTAGTTATAAGAGCCATAATAAAAGAAATCACCTCATAATATGGTACGCCTCAAAATTTCATTCTGAGCAGAGTACAGCGCGGTCAGTAAAAAAGTAACTTTTAATCAATCGTAGCAAAAAAACATGTTTAAGAAATCATAAATGAAGACAAGATTTTTTTTTATACTTTCACGCTTTTTTCCGCATAGCAACCAGTCAGAGAGAACCTAGTGTCACGATACTCCATACTACCAGAGTGAAGAAAATATTTTTAATCTAAATAATTTTCAGTATTGTCTTTTATTTCAAATACTTTCCGGTAATACGATTTGTTCTGGATACGTCGCTTCTATTTATTTATGAGTTGAGAAGTAAGTACATATATAGCCCATTATTGTATATTGTCTAATCATAATAATATGAATTTAAAATTCAGTTGTTTTAATTTTAAAACAAAGAACACGAAACTTAAATTAATAAAATTAAAGTTCAAAACCAATATGAAATGAAACGTCTATCCGTATCTACCTAATTCAAAGCCAACGCATGTATAGACAGACACTTCTGAATTACACCTCGATGACGTCAATGGTGTTTCTATTTGTGTTAAATAGTTCATATATTTTGTATATTAATAATATTCATATGTAGATTGATCATGATTATTGCATTAAGACAACTACTTGTACACTGAATAAAGAAAGACAAGTATTGATTCATGCTTTTTCCCTCATAACAAGGTACTAAGAGAGAAATTAGTGTCAAGACACTCCGATTTCCACTTTCCACGCAGAATCGAGACATTGCATATTAAGTGGCAAAATTCAAGGCGAAATATTGGAAAAATAATTTGAATATAAACCTTTCACTGTGTAGGGATCAAACCCACAACCAATTTTTACTTTACTGTCAAATACTATACCACTTCGCCTTCGCCAAAGTATTGCCATTATATAAAGTTATATTATACGTGATTAGTACATAACTTCATAAATTGAAATCTCAGAAGATCTATTTGAGTAACAAAGTAATGTCTGATATTATTGGTTATTTACCTTTGAGATATATTAAGTATCATTTTATATTAATTAAAATTAAATTATAAGATATTTATTTAATATTGCAGAAAAAGTATGGTAACGTTTTAATATTTTAATTTAAAATGATCAATTAATGGTGATGGCAATTTTCGTGTTAATAATAACTATTATAACTCACTTTAATAAAAAAATTAGATTCTTGTCGATTTATGTATAATATAAACATTTTAAAGAATAGTACTAAAGTATAGTAGTACTTTATAGTCGTGTTATATAACTGTAAATATATATTCATATTCACAGTTTTACGACTTAATAAAAAAAATCTAAATATTAAATATTTAAATTTTCAAAATATTAAAATAGATTTTCACATGACCAATTCGCTATTGCGATGAATTCGGGCGTTCAACTGCGACCTTAGAAAATGTTTATATGTAACAAATATCAATATTACAAATTATCCAGGTTGGTTTCAAGCGGTTTTTATACCCAATAATAACATTTTTTCGCCTAAATGACCGCGACCGTGAATTTATATTCCACAGGTAGATATCGAACCCGCAATCATCGCATACACAATCAGACTGTTCAACTGTGTCACGATGACATTTAATAAATATAACACCTGTATATCTAAAATGATACCGGCACCACAGATTACAATATGGGATATTGACTGCTAAAGCAATTTAGAACAATGCTCGACCGCAATTATTCGCTGAAGCCAGAGATTCACTAATGCCTCATGCAGTTTGCCACATTATTGAATATTCTAACGATCTGTATACATGTAAGTCAAAATTAAATACTTAGTTTTAATTACAGTATTTTTTATACCAAACTTGACAGATTGTAAATAAAAATGACAATTTGAGTTATTCATCGGTGAATTGTAAGCCCTTTTTAATCTGTATATTAAAAAAACTTATTTATACGCTTTAATAGAATAGGTGTCTAAGTATTCTAATAATTTCATTTGCCAAATCTGAGTCTGATTAGAAATCTTTGAATACAAAACGAAAATTTCTATCAACTCTGTTGTTTGTTACAAAACAGTCACAATACAAAGCCTCATATATAGTATACTCATATATAGTAGCCTATATTTTACTATAGTCTTCATTAATATCGGTACATTCTACAAATTGCATTTTTTTGTCTAGATCACTATTATTATTACGGTGTTATATAACAGTTTAATATATATATATATATATATATATATATAGAAGGCTACAACGATTTCTTTCTTAAAAAGCGAATGCCCCGTCCACGGTCGGGAGAGAGTCCAGCTGGAGCAGGAGCTAGGGATTAGAATAAGCGAGGAAAATTTAAAAATATTGATCAAGAAAGGAGACAAAGAAAAGCGCTTCATAAAATTCTGTGCCAGAGTGGCCAAAGCAGTAGTAGAAAGAAAGAAATAAACCGGAAATATTTAAAAGTAAGTACAGTAAAGTACCAATACTATATTTATATCTGAGAAATAATAATGAAAATATTGACTTATAAAGGCTCTGATAATGTCAGAGTGAACCAGAGTAAAAAAAGAAACACGCAGTGTCTCGAATTCAAGTGAAAAACAAAGAAAGCATATCGAAGTGTCTTAACACTAGGTTCTCCCTCTCTACCTCTCTATGCGGGAGTGTAGACGAAAAAAAGCTATTTCATTTTGTCTAAGTTTAATAGCTAGCTACAACAATTTTAAATATACATAGATAAACAAGAAAATGTTAGAATTTATGCCGAGCGTGCTTAAGGACAATAATCATAACAGAATAAAACAGTATCTATGTCTGAATACTTTATTATACCACAACTTAACATTTTCAGTGAGTAGTCAAATACTAGGGATGAAAGGCCTTGAAGTATTTTAGGAGACCTTTATAACCTAGATTATCTAAAAACATTTAAAGAAATGTTGGACGTAGAAAAATAAACATTTTTCTTTTATATTGCCCCGCAGTTAACAACAAAAAACCTAATCTATCTATAGTTTTTTTTATTTTCAGCTGTACGCTTTTTCCCGCGTAGGAGGGTATTCTGACAGATCCTAGTGTCAAAATACTCCAAGTGTTGAATGGTGAACCTCAACGACGCGCTATGTATTCTTCGACAGGCCGCAGACGACCAAACGAAAATAATAATATGAAAATAATAAAATTTTGATGATTCCACCGAGTGGAAATCGAATCCTGAACCAATTCCGATTATAGTCAAACTCCACTATGCCACGTTGGCTGTAGAATATCAGAAAAAATAAAATATTTTATACGCTTCATACAAAGTGATACGCTTTCAAATTGTGGCATGATGATATAAATATTGGCTTAAAAAAATATTTTTTTAAATAAAGCTGTTTTTTATACGTAACGTTTTAAAATATTGGTCTTTCAATGAAATTGCATCGATATGGAATATATATATATAAAAAATATTTTTTTTTAATTTGGTATCATTTATTTTTATATGATTTTTTATTGTTTTTTTTATTTTCGCACCAATATATTGTAAAATATTTTGTGATGTTCCAATGGAGTGGGGTGATGAAGAGGACCAAATCGCTCTGATTGGATTACATAAAGTAGGTATGGTGCCAAATACAATTTTAAAATCCTACATAAGCTTGGTATTAGCCAAATGCCGGTACTGGGCTATTGATAGGTACAATGAAACTTTCGCTGTTTGTGACAGAAAAAAATCTAGCCATCCACGTAGTCAATCATACAAAAAAGACGATCAAACCAGTTAGGGAAAGAATTTGAAGATATTCTGTCCGAAAGCAAAAGGTTTTATCTCGGGAGATTAAGATGGCACCTAGAACCATGTCGCATATATATATAAGCAGTAGAAGGCAAACGAGATATTTTAAAACGAATATATATTTTTAAATATTTTTTTACACACATTAGGTAGCCATAACATTTTGCAAAACGCATAATAATTTGAGCGTGACTAAACTCGAACCCGTGCCGTGTTGAAACTGTCAAAGCGCTATGACCGTCAAGCCACGTAAATCAGAATGTAGCGTAAAAAATCTTTTTCCCGTATTATATTTTTTTATATTTCTAAGAAAAGAGGTAATCATTGCTGTGCACTTTTCAATTCTACTCATTAGAATCACATGTTTCTTTTTGTGCAACACACATTGTAGTTACAAGATACAGCTCGTATTCACTTTAATAATAGAAAAAGCGAGTCGCAAATGAGTTTTCTACTTGTGCCAGTTTAAAATACTGATGTAAAATTCATTTCTTATTTCTGTATCTAAAGTAAATATTTCCTCAGTTTCAGGCTTGATACCGCACATCCGATCCGTTCTCTGTTTTTTGCCCAGAGCGTGTTGAATGGCGAAACTCAACGCCGCGCTTTGTCTAACTATAGAGGAGAATTTAAACATTATTAAATTATATAAAAAACTAAAGATTTGAAAATGTTAAATTTGTAAAGATTATGATATTTGATGTAAAAACGAAGCAAGTTTAGTAGCAAGTGTAAGAGCGTGGTACAATAATAAATTTGAAGACGAAGACTATTTGCTTTACTTTTATACATTAAAGCTGTCAAAATTTGTTTCATCGGTACTAGTATTAATACATGCTTACTGTACTAATACTGGCAATGGAGGTGTATATTTTCAATTACATTATCAAACTTAGTGAAGTCGGAGACAAACAATTTTCATTGTAGATTTAAGCATCATTGTTTACGGAACATGGTATAAACTAAATTTTATTGTATATTAAATTGAATTCCAAGGCATTTCATTAATATAAATTTAGTTTATATGTATATACAAATGTACAATACAATTTGTGATGAATGGCGACGTGACGCGAATGTCAATGCAAGCTCAGTCACAAGGCATGAAGTACAGGAATCTAAGTGTGAGATATTGCCCACGTTTTCTGTTTTTCAATATTTACTGCTTTTATATATTGTTTTGGATAAAAATATTGTTTTAACATTTAAGAATTCGTAACTGATCTTATCTTGATTTATTTAAGAAGGTCTAACAAATTTTTATTTAAGAAAACGTTTAAAAATGATAACGCAGCGGGATATGAACCCGCCCCTCTTTGAAACCGTCCAAGCGTTCTACGTCCGGCTACATCGAAATTCTTAAACGCTTATTACAAATTATTTTTCTTATAGAACCCATGGCTTAGCGGTCAGAGCGCTAGGACTGTGTCTAAGACGCGTGGGTTCACATTGTTATACGTTTTCGAAAAATATTTTTCAGAGTTCTGTGTGTCAATGACACTTTAAAAAAAATGTTTAATAATTTGTTATAAATTAGTCAAAAAACTTGTCTTTATAAACGTCTTTATAAACGATTCTGAATGTAAATGCGATTGATGGCATTGATTTTCATTTCTCAATTCTGGTACTTAAAGCGCGACTCAACACGCAATGTCCCGACTTTTTGCGGAAGGTAGAGAATGAAAAGAAAAATATTATTATAGGTTATATATGCTTCTTTCTAGCTCAACTATGTGGGAGAAGGCGTGAAGCTGTTTTTTAAGTCCAAAAAAGTATATAAAAGATCCAGACCAACACACATTATTCATTATCCTATGTTACCGCACGTTAAGTGCATGTGATTTATATGTTACCATAACAATTTATGGGATCCAGACACGTGCCCTTATTTTCAAATCGGATAGCAAGAAGTGAGTCAAGTTGCGTAGCAAAATTTTAAGAAGAATACAAGCGTTTCTAAGCGTGTAAAAGCGCATAGAGGAAAACAAGTCTAACCAATATTTATTATGCGGCTACCAGAGGTTGCAAAACGAATCATATAGGTTCTTTCCTGAATCTTGTAAATATTTGTTATACCTTATTTAAATTATATTACCTAATTCTCTTTTTTTTAGATATTTACATCTTAAATATGACAATATGTCAAAATGTTGGTTTTAAATAACTTTATAGTTTTATTTTGCATTCCAAGATATAATAAAAGCAGCTTTACGGTTTTTTCCATATAGCAGGGACAGGGAGAACCTAGTGCCAAGACAATTTCCAGCTGAATTCAAAACATTGCGTGTTGGATGGTGGAACTCATCGCCGTGGTTTGTCTTAAGTACTAGAAGCAGAGAAATGAAAACAATTTAAATAAAATCATTCTCCCGATAGGCATGGAACCCACAACCAATCGCGTCTACATTAAAACGCTGTGATATAAGGTATACTTTAACATTATTAACAATAAAAAACCTCAATGCTTGTGTATTTTGCAAAATCACAAAACAATCGTAAATACTCTGTATGTAAACTTTGAAATTACGATATCAGGAACAGACAACAGTTGAAAGGGGGAAAAGTTGTCAATAAGTTCTACAATACATAAAGAATATTGATAAATTATATTTACAACATATAATATACAATACATAAGTAATATTATTGAATATAATAGTAAAATATTCTTAGAAACCAAATAAACCAACACTAACGTGACTCTGATCGCTGAGCCATGCATTTAACGCTGTGCATCGCTGTGCATCACGAGGCGCGGGTTCGAATCCCGCTGCGTTCATTCATCAATTTTTATACGTTTTCTAAAATTTTTTTCAATTCTAATAAGTGTGAGAATAACACTTAAAAATTATGATTAAATATATTATGTATTAATTATTAAAATTTAATATAGTAAACGGGACATATTATATTTTATAATATTATCACATAAATTATTTAAAAAAATGTATACGAAAGATATTTATTTGCCGCAAGACTTCGATTGTTTAATTGAATGATACAGTACTGTAGAATAAAGTCAACTACAAATAAAATATAACACTTTGCAAACTATAATTTTTCACTAAAGATTAATTGCTTTTGTGACTTGGATCTTACAATTTGCTACATTACGACATCTACAACTACAAAAACTTGAAAATCTCACACATATTATAACGAATATATATATATATTCGTTATATATATATATATATATATATATATATATATATATATATATATATATACATAATGCATAATGCAGGTTCTTTAAAAAATATATATTTATAAAAAGCTAATCACTATATTATATAGGGATATTTTTTTATAAATAAATTCTTCTATATAAATGGCCTAAATGGGAGTTAAACTAGTCCTAAACCTAGTCTAACAACTGGATTGTAAATTAGCAATGTATTATATTTATTTTAATGATTGCATGTATTTCTAATGAATTATTAAAAAAAGTACTGGAATTTCTGCACCATTTCTCCATATTAAAAGAGGGATCAAACGATTTTCCTTCGTGTATAGATGTATATCAAAACAAAATAAACTTTTTATTTCTACTATAATAATACATTTAGCCTTTAAATATTGAACGAGTTAAAGAGATGAAACGCTTTGTGTTAACGCTTCCTTGAATTTAAAAATGAAATGGTATTTTATTTTGTTACTATTATACTATTTGTTCAGTGAGATGTGGTAAAATTATACAAAGCTTTTACTGATTGGAGAAAGCTAGTGCAATAATATTAGTTGTGACTTTAAGACGGCAATTTAGCGTAATGAGGAAAGTGTTTAAGTAATGACAACTTGCACTCTGATGTGACTGCAAAACTTAATAGGCGATTGCAAATGTCGTAAATAAAATAATAAATAATATCAATTAATAAAATAAATGTATTTCTACATTAAGAGCTTATTTTAGAACTATTTAATAGAACTTAGGAATGTGAAGTGTAGAACGGAGTGTCTTGACACTAGGTCTCTGTCTTCCCTGCTAAGCTAGAAAAGCGTGAAGAAATATGACATACATAACACACATATCGAAGCTTTGGGGTCAACATACACATTACACCCAACACGCAATGACTTCAATTCAGGTAGAAAGTGGAAAATGGTGTGTCTTGACACTAGGTTCTCCCTGTCCCTGGTATGTGGAAAAAAGCGTGAATGCAAAATACAACCATAAAATTATTTAAAACCAACATTTTGATATATTATCAACTTTAAAATGCAAACGCCTAAAGCAACAACTACAATCCAGTTAGGACGAGTCCCATTTCCGTTTCGCATTGACTCCAATTTAGGCTAAATTTGCTGTGGATTAACTTTTTATAAATAAAATTCAAGCATTTCATTTTAAGTGTGTTAAAAATTAATGATATATTTGTTGTCAAATATTTACAGAGCGTTCAGAAATGTTCTTAGAAAGGTAATAAATATTAACTTAAATAGTAACTAGTCTAGTTATGTTGAATGCATAATTTATATATTGTTAAGTCATGCGGCGATTTTCACTTATGCTAGGTCTTTTAATATTCCTTATGCTAAGCATGACAAAATAAAATTGTGTTTTTTGTATTTTCTAAACTTTATAACGTTCTTGGACTTCCACAAATATTTTGAAACCAAAATTAGCCAAATCTACCCAGCCATTCTCGAGTTTTAGCGAGAATAACAACCGTCACTTCATTTTATATATATAAATATATACCTTAAAGTGTTTTCTTGCCCACCAATTTATATTTAAATATCACAAAAAACATTGACTTATAATATTGGCGTAGAATGAAGGCGATTCCATTATCATGAAGTAAATCCTTTATTCAGGTAAAGTGTTTTAACCGCAAGGCTTTCAAAGTCTCACGTAATTGACCCCCGTATTATAGCTACGTCAGCTCATACTCCCATTGTTCCTTTCAAGATTGATACAAATTTCTCAAACAATAGGCAGCTTCTCTTGGGACACGTTGTCATTTTTCAAGAAAATGAGACAACGGTTGCCTTTCGAAAATAATGCCGTGTGCTCGAAAGAAAATCGCTTTTCAAATAGGATTTTCAGTTTAATGGAAATTATAATCTTGTCTACGTACAAAGTCGTGTTAAATTATGTATGTACAAAGTTATGTGCTTGTAACAGCTGTATAGGAATGAGGTATAATGCATGTCAATGTACAGGGTGGCTCAGAAAGACCGAAGTGGTGTGAATTCCTCATAACTTTTTTATTATAATTTTTTTTACATACATATTGGATGAATAGATTGATTGATTGTTGGATTGGATGTATCATAGTACATAGGTACATACAAACAACATATGTAGGTAGGTACAGAATGGCCCAGAAAGACCGAAGTAGTGTGAATTCCTTATTACTTTTTATTTAAGACATATTTTTTAATTTTTAGTTTTTTAAATACAGTAAATTTATGGGGAATATTTTTAGATTAGTTATTAAAAATGATATCCCGCAAGTGGTGGCCATTTTCTGCTTCGCACAAATTTGCTCTTTCCAACACATTTTCCAGGACCTTTCACAAAACTTCCAGGGGTTATGTAATTAATTACTTCTCGAATATTGGTTTTTAATTCCTAATAGTCCTAGCTTATTAACATAAACTTTCCCTTTTAAATAACACCAAAGGAAACAGTCTGGACTGGTCAGAATTCACACCACTATATATATGATACCACTGTATATATAATAGACAGTATAAATAATATTTTAAAATATAAAAAAATAATAAGTAAGCATAAAAATTTGAACGTTCAAGTCAAGATCAAGTTCAGTGGCATCTTCGACTCCTGAGAATAAAAATGTACATGCAGCGACCACACGTTAAGCGAAGGAACTTAATTATAAATATGTGTGGGTTAGGTTAGGTTGAATATGCTAAGTATGTATAATATACCCAGAAATCTATTTAAACAAAATGCATGAGAACAGTTTAGTGAAGACGAAAATGACTGCAGAAAGTCACGCTATTACATTGTTAAGGAGATATCACCAACTTTTCTCCTATTATAACGATAATTGGAAAAAAAATATATGGTAAAATTAATTACCTACTTTTACAATATAGTAAGATAGTGTATTGAGGTCGTGGCGCAGTGGGACAGCGGCACACTGTATAATTATATAATATTATGATAATGTATTGTGGTCGTGGCGCAGAGGCAGCGTCTGGTTGTCAACGTCATTGATTGTGGGTTCGATCCCCAGTATGATGAATGATTCTTTTATAAATATTTTCATTTCCCCGCTCTATCTAAGACAAAGCGCGGCGTTAAGTTATGCCACTCAACTCGCATCGTTACGATTTCAGGTGGAAAGTGGAGACCAGAGTGTCTTGACACTAGGTTCTAAGTAACTTGCTATGCTTGTGAGAAAAGCTACAGGCTACAAAAACAAATATAGATATTCTTAATGATTGTGTAAGTATTAATATAATGTAATAAATATAATAAATAATTGAATGATGTATTTGTTGTATTGACGACAGCTAGAATGCTTTTTTTGGTCAATACTCTACATTATTACTTATAGTTTTTTTAAGTTATATACCAACATCATACTTTAAGGGTTTAAAAGTTTTCACTCTTTCCTGCCGCATTACGCTAAATAGATAAACACATTAGACACTATTTTATGATGAGCCAGCTTCTCTTCTTATTCGGCCATAGCTATAAATATATTCTCCTAAGTGACAGAATCTGAAACTGAGACAGAAATATAAAAATATAAACATTGCACTTGAAGATTTCAATTTACAACAATCGCGTTCAATAAGGCACTGTTCAAAGACAGTGCCTACAAGCGATTTATGAGTATAGGTACTTGCCAGATTTGTAAAACAGAAACAAAAAAAACAGGGCATTCATATATTTCTTTATAAATTTTGAATAGAGGTAATTTCTATTCATTACTGGCTTTTTAATATCTTTAGTTTTTAAATGATACCTTTTTATCTCTAAGACAACTCCAGTTTAAAATAACGATATCATTTTCATTCTAGCAGTGAAGCAACGAGTAAGGAAAATTTCAAAGGAATCTTTCAGCGAGTTTACTTTTATATTTAAAAATTTCGACGTGAAGTATAAAAATAACAGTCTTCAAATTATGTTGATTGAAATAACTGGCTACAAAGTTTTTGCAAGGCAAGCAAATTTGCCTTATGATTATAATATTATGGTTATTGTAATTTATTACATAGGCGGCATAGTGAGACAGTGTCTAACTATAAAAACGATGGTTATTGGTTTGATCCTCACTCGGGCGAAATATTTTATTTAAATTATTTACAGGTACCAAGGCTTTGAATTCCGCAAATTATCAAGAAGACAAGTGAGATGAGTGGAAAACAGCTTTACGCTATAAGCGTGAAGCTGAACTATATTGCTTAGAATATTCATTAGACTAATAGGACATCTAGTAACATCAATAATCCACTGATAGACAATAAACATAAAAAATCGAATAAAATCATCAACAACCTTTAAATTGCTTTACGATACATGAAGTAAAATTAGTCCGGTATCTTTACAAAAATACTCATTTCTAAATATAAGTGTATACAAATATATAAATGTATTACTATTTTAACATTTTTTTAAAGTGTTATTCGCACACTTAGGAAATTGAAAAAGACATATTTAGAAAACGTATAGAAATTTGATCGCAGCCGGATTTGAACCCGCGCCTTTTGAAAACCGTTCGAGCGCTCTGACCGCTAAGCCATGCGTTCTACATACAGCAGCAACAGCAGCTGCGTCGACATTCTTATACGCTTATTACAACTTATATTTGTTGTTAGCATCTCTGTAGAGAGATTTTTACAAATTTCTGCTACCCAAAGATTATTCCACGAACAATCGTTTGGCAAGAGAGAATGCTATTTATTAAATATATATATTTTTTAACATTTTTTAAAGTGTTATTCCCACACTAAGGAAATTGAAAAATACATATTTAGAAAACGTATAAAAATTTGCACGCAGCGGGATTTGAACCCGCGGCTATTTGAAATCGTTAGCGGTCAGAGCGCTTGTTGCGCGGTTGTGAGCGGTTTTCAGCGGTATTTGAACCTTTTGAAATTGAAAACCGTTCAAGCCAATTCCGAGGTGACCAGAATTTAATTTCTCGTTTTTATTATTCTTGTTGGATTTGACCGTGCTAGCTATATAGTTATCTCTAATACGAGGACTACTGAATTTAACCAATATAGAGCGAGGACGATGGCTATTAGAATCATGTTTGGCTATTCTAGAATCGTAGTGAGCATCGCTGTTACAGCTCTCCCCTTTAAATATCTCGGATAGTGTCAGGAGATGTGCAAGCCTTTTTTTAATGCTGATCGTCATTTAATTTTTCCCAGCATAGTAACATTTTCAGCAAATGTTGCATTTGAACCTAAGTTCAAAGCTGCAGTCGCCAGTCGTTGGTTCCTTGCAGCGACAAGAGGGGCAAACCCAACCCTCCTTAGCTGATTTAGATAAGCTCAGGTAAGCGAGCTTTTTTACTTAAGTTCATGCATGAATAGTGATATTTGTCTTAAAACAAAAATATTATTTTGGGCTACCGGCGCATCTTAAATCGCTGGCTTTGTGCTCATTCATTATTAATTAATATCAAAAGAAAAATTTATGTATATATATATATATATATATATATATATATAAATATTACTATAATCAGAACGAGTGTGGTAAGACTCGAACCGTATACTTTATTTTTAAGGCCAGTGTTACAGCCGTGGCGCTGTCGTTCAATAACTTTAAATCAATACCTATGACAATCTTACGAAGAAACCAGTTCCATAGTGAGTCATAGACAGAACAATCACTTTTTAAACGTAACATACAAAACACTTTAAACGTAGAGTTTTAAAGTTTTTCGATGAAATTTAACACTTTTGATGCAACACCTCAAGTATATTGAAAAAGACATATTTAGAAAACGTATAAAAATTCAATTCAATTCAACCGTTCTTGAACGGGTTTCATAGGAGTGGGTTCAAATCCCGCTGCGTTCAAATTTTTATACGGTTTCTAAATATGTCTTTTTCAATTTCCTTAGTGTCTGAATAACACTTTAAAAAATGTTAAAATGTATATGTTAAATGTATATTTTAAATGAAATATATGTTAAATGAAAAGTATCAAGGTGAGAAATGATTTGAAGCATATTTTTTATAATAATAACTTGATCTAATTGTATATAATTAATTTAACCGGTCTAGTGACAATTGTAGGTGTTTACTTAACTGCGGCGTACGCGCGATCTTATATTAATATATTTTCACAAATTCTAATTTTTTTTTTAAATTTCACACTTTATTCCGCAAACTAGAGTAGGAAAGCAGAGCTTAGTATGATGACATGATATGACCCGTTTTCTGTTTTCCCGCTTATGTTACTGACTGTTACATTTGATAAACAGTCATTATCTCGAACTTAAGTTCCGTATAGTTCCTTTTTTCCGTTTTTATCACGAGCACGTAGCCGACTTTTAATTAATTTACTTTTAAATTCAGAAAATATAAGTATTTTTATAAAACTTTTATATATTATAAATCAGTCAGTTGAAATCTCAAATAGTTTGAATACCATTCACTGTTAAAGTTTCAATCGGCATAAATAGTTACAAATTTCATGATACGTTGTAAACAAGGTCAAGTCATAACTCAACAATAACAATTTCTGTCTGCCTCTGTTAGCATTCTGATATATATTAATACTATATTGGTCTCGTGATCAACGCTTACCTATCGTCATAAGCCAAATCCCTAATGTACGTGACGATATTTCCTTTATAAATAACTATTTTGGTATTTCCATTGATATTAGGATTTGTTAATCAAAGAGATAATAATATTTTTAATGGAAAAACTAACGATACTGAAGTGTAATTTTGTATACAAATAAATTTATAACTTATTGCTGGTTTAAAAAGTTTCAATAGTGATTTAAGCAGGTTCATGTTTTATTTGTGAATAGGGCAGTTAGAGAACCTAGTTCCCTGACACTGCGGCGGAAACTCGAGACCGGAGGAATCATAGTTATTTATTATATTATTACTGTAATTAATTGTATTTTATGACTAAAAGAAAACACAGAAGAAATTTTACTTACGCTTTTTTACTTATACTTTATACTTACAAAGCACTCTGAAAATGTTTAACAAAATTTAACAAACCGCCTACAATCATTGCGTACCGACAATAAATCCAACTTTGAGTTTATAGAAATGACTTTATATCATTGCAAGGATACAGTTGAAAATAATAAAAAGAATCCATCATGGCACAGTTGAACAGCGTCTGACTGTAAGCGCGATTGGGCATGGGTTCGGTTGCCACTTGGGGAAATGATTATATTCAAAATATTTTCATTTACCGCTCTGGTACCTAAGGCAAAGAAGACAAAGAACTGTCTTGACTCTAGATTCTCTCTAACTACCGAGCTATGTGGAAAAAACGTGAAGGTGATATAATAGAACATATTATTACTTGTATTTTATCGTAAAGCTAATTTAAATAGCAATTATTTTTAAAGCGTTGTCGCGAATTCTTCTGTAAAAAAAAACGTTTCAAAAATTACGCTTATTAATAACATTTGTAATGGAATTATGAAAAAAAAAACAAAATCAAAAATCAATATCATGAATTTAAAATTAATATTTTCAGTGTCAATTCAACCGAGGTTAGTATTTATAAAATATACTATATCACTTTTCCCATATAGTTACGAGTACAGGTTACCGTTACCTTCATTGGTGTAGTGACTCTCATTACTTTTTCTGCCACAACACTATAATTTCTGCGGAATTTAAATAAAATTTAAACAAAAGAAAGTATAATTTATATCCTTTATGACAATGTTGAAGATCCATTAATAATGCCTGTCTACCCTTATATAGCTTACATTGTTCATAGTTTCTTGACTTCTACGCCTAAATTACTACACACACGACCACAAGGCTCTTTACTAATTAAGCTACGGCATATAAATCATCAACAGCGACTAGCTATTTCTAAAGGATATTGGGTTACGGATTACGTCTTAATTAGTATATCATAAGCTCTCGTATCGTATTCCTTTGGCGCAGATCGCAGGTTCGATTCTTGCTTAAGTAAAAATTTATATTAACATCATTCGGGAGCAATTGCAATAAACTATTAAAAAAGGTTCACGCTTTATCCTGCGTTAGGCTTAGTGTCAAGACTAAATATGAAATAATAGTTTCAAGTCTTACATGTTTTGTAATAGTTTTATTTACATACTATGGACATGTGGTCCGTACTTTTTACAAAATCTGTATCGGCCTTATTTTTATTTTTTTTCTGTTAGTCTTCAGAAATCGCAAACTAAGATATAATAAATAAAAATTTTGTTAGAGCTATCTTATATAACATATTATAACTTAGAAATATATTTTATAAATTAATGTATTACCTTTTGTTATTTAAAGAAATACTTAATTTATCTTGAACAAGCAGATGCAAATGAGATGACGTTCGGGAAGTCTTATATAAGCAAGACTATTAGGTTTCTCTATTTATAACGACTATCACTATTCCTGTGACCTACATCCTGTTATAATACGTACAGTACTATAAAGTTGTCGGTTTTAAGTCATATAATATAAATATATAAGATAATAATTTAAATTATAATTATAATAATAATTTAAATTATTATTATAATTTAAATTATTAATATAATTTAAATTATCATTATAATTTAAATTATCATTATAATTTATATTATCATTATAATTTAAATTATCATTTCTTTGCTCTGTAAGACACAGTGCGACGTTAAGTCCCACTACTTTAGACGCCGTGCGTCATATTGTCTCGAATTCGAGCATTTCGGAAATTCGTATTCTATCTATCTACCTACCCAGCAATAAACTGGATTTATAGAATTTTACTGTTTTCTCATTTATGTTTTCCTTTTAATTTACAATAGATTTGCAACAATTAGTATAATGACACCGGGCCTTGAGATAGTTCTTTTCATTATCAGTTGACACAGTTATGCCAGGATGATGTAGTCAGCTATATAATAGAGATTGAATCTAGAACTGAATTGAATTTAGTAGGATTTCTGGACTCTACCTTACAATTTACTATTAAATGTTATCATGCTGCGTAACATATATTTAGAAAACGTATAAAAATTTGTAAAAATCTCACTACACAGATATAAGTTGGAATAAGCGTTTAAGAATTTCGACGTAGCCAGATGTAGAACGCATGGCTTAGCGGTGAGAGGCAAAAGGCGCGGGTTCAAATCCCGCTGCGTTCAAATTTTTATACGTTTTCCAAATATATGTTTTTCAATTTAATAATTGTGTGGATGACACTTTAAAAACAAATGTAAACAAAAATGCTGCGTAATGATAATCAACTTTGTTGATGATTTGGACCAGACTGATTGTGGAAAACCTAATGTCATCGAGATAACGATCATCAGGGGATAATACAAAGAAAAGGATGTCTGGATCTCGCGTATACCAATATTTCCAACGTACTTAGGATTTAAATTTAAGCGTCTACAAATTCTTGTGCATTTGCAGTGACAATAAACGAATCGCAAGTCCAATTGTTGGAAGTTTGTGAAATCAAATTCAAAACGCATATATATTTAATAAATAGCATTCTCTCTTGCCAAATGATTGTTCGTAGAATAATCTTTGGGTAGCAGAAATTTGTAAAAATCTCTCTACAGAGATGCTAACAACAAATATAAGTTGTAATAAGCGTATAAGAATGTCGACGCAGCTGCTGTTGCTGCTGTATGTAGAACGCATGGCTTAGCGGTCAGAGCGCTTGAACGGTTTTCAAGAGGCGCGGGTTCAAATCCCGCTGCGTTCAAATTTTTATACGTTTTCTAAATATGTCTTTTTCAATTTCCTAAGTGTGGGAATAACACTTTAAAAAATGTTAACAAAATATATATTTTCCTGTCTCTACCAATCACTATGATATATTTATTTCTAGAAAATGTCCTTCCCTATTTTTTTATGGCCTTCGGTTCCTTTTATAGATGTTTGACATTATTTAATTCTGAGGCGGCATGAAGTTCACCGGGTCAGCTAATACTTTATAGTTTGATTATCATCATACAGTAAAGTTATCATTCAAATTCAAAATTTAATTTCAGCACTTTTGAATTGTTGAAGGAACTTAAAGCTACCATCGGCTTAAAGCTACCGGCGCTTCTGCTGAGAAGAGCCGGGGAGAAACTCAACAGTTGCTCTTTATTTTTTCATTTACAATTTTATTATTTAATACAGTGGTAGCTAACCTGCACCAAACCCAAATCATACTACTTCGACAAATTTTTTCTTTTAAGTATTCTTCTATAGAGTAAAGTAAAGCTTATTGCTTTACTTTTTAATATTATCTTATTATATTTATACGTGAAGCAAAAATTAGATTAAACACTTTTCCATTCCATTGTTTTTTTATTTTTTTCAAGAATTTCATTGTCTTACAAAAAGGCTGCCGCAAATACGAAACTGCTATAGTTCACGCCCGCAAAGCCGCGACCGGTCACTAGTTATATTATTTAGCTATCATACGTTTTTAATTTTTCATAACTTTTGCATATAAGAGGAAGTGCCTAATAAGTTTTCCTAATAACGTGGGAGATTGCGACAGCCAAACAAAACGCTTCAACTAATCCTAGATAATGAAATCATTCGTACTTGTTCATTTCATTAAGGGGTCAATTACATGTAATATATACTATCTATATGCTACTAGAGTAGGAATAAGGAATAAAGAGACAGAATTAAAAAGTCAGAATTTGGACGTAGCCGGAGGATGTAAAACGCATGGCTTAGCCGTCATAACGTTTGGACGGCTTCCAATAGAATTCGAATTCCGCTGCGTTTAAACTTGTATGGAAACCATCTTTGTTTTTACGGAAGGAGGGTGCCTGGGAAAGATTTTATTATATAGCGATACCTTATATCATAACTATACATTTATCATAAGTGCGATTTCCTCTCAGAGTAATGTTTATATTTTGTTTGAATGTGAGGTAACGGTACGGTGAGTCAGTGCCTAACTGCCCAACGTGATAGCTGTGGATACGATCCCCGCAAGGGGAATGACTATATTTAAATTAATTAATTAGTTAATTTTTGTTTATAATAAATTTAGATTTTCTGAAGTAAATAATATCAAAAGCCAAATAAAAGTTTAAAAAAAGGAGTTGGAATTACATAGTACAAATATAACAATATTTTAAAACTAAAATATGACATTAAACTTTATGAGTTTATCGTTATATCTCGCTCTCGGTTCACATTTAAAGCTTGTTCAATGTTTTAGAAGCAGTTTATGGTGCAGAATGAATTCATATTTAAAAATGAAAGGAGTGTTTAAACGTCGGAGCTTTGTTTGTTTTATGATACAAAACAACTAAACTATTTTGTATGATATTGACATAACATGGACTTAGTTATAATTGCAGAGACCAATTAGTGCTGTCATTCTCTCCACTTTTCATCTGTATAGACTTTATGTGTTAGCTCATAATTTAAGGTCCGATTTGCGATAAAAAATGTAACCAATGGGCTGGATTTCTATATACATCTTCATATCCGTATTTTAATAATTATACCAAAATTCGACATTCTTAACGTGCTTAATAAAAAAATTCAATGTCCAGTGCGCTGATAGTCAGTGATTCTAAACAAAACAATTTTACTAAACAATCACTGTGATTTTTTCTTTTCTTTCAGCTTCACGCTTTTCCCCCGTACAGCAAGGTAGGCAGAGAGAACCTAATGTCTTGACACTAGGTTCTCTCCGTATTTCACTTATCGCCCGAAATTGAAACATTGCGTGTTAAGTAGCGGAACTCAAGCGCGCTTTTTCGTGTCACCAGAGCAGAGAAAAGAAAATAATTTAAATTTATTAATTTCACCTTTCACATTTCACAGTGGGAATTAACTAACTCTGTCATGATATATGACAGATTCTCAGTATTGGCAACAATGGCCTCAACTGATGATTTAGTTATTTTTTTCCCTATATGAAATCTAAAATGACGACTATTGTATGCCAAAAGCCAGTCAAGAATATAGCTAAGAGTTGTACTAACCTACAACCATCGAGTTAAATTACCGCCATACCGTACCGTTACCGTTTGGAACACAAAAATATTTATAAAAGAAAATCGAGAAGGGATTGAACCTACAACCTTATATGCATACTGCATACAGCTTATATATTTTATGTTAAAATTTAAGCGGGATCAAACTCACAACCTTAGCGCGTACATTTGTTCATTTATTGCAAATGTCGAAGTAATAAAATTCTTCCTCGATAGACACAAAAAAATATATAGAAATACTTTTATTTCACAGAAACGAAATAAGTCTATTTCGTTGTTGTTGTGATTGACGTCAAAAGATAAAGTAACACAATTTACTTCCACGTTTACGCAAATCCGATATCATATAATCATACATATCAAGCCACTGGAAAATTGATATAAGCTTCAAACAAAAATATAAAAATTTAAAATAAAAGTAAGATATATTAATATAAAAAACGATTGCCATGTTAGGCTAAACTTTACTTAATTTTGTCTGTAATGTTTATTTTTCTTGGACGCAATGACCATATTTATGCAATGAAATTCTAGGTTCGAATACATTTAGTCTGGCCATAAATACTGTTAAAATTGTAAATAAATAAATATTACTCTTGAATTTGAAATATGTAATTTTTATGTGATTAGGCATTGTGTTTTCTTATTTTCGCGCCAATATTTTATGATATTAAAATACAATTTTTTAAATCCTCTATACGCTTGGTATTTGTCAATTTTTTGTGTACCGGGCTATTGATAGATACAATGAAACCTCCTCTGCTTGTGGCAGAAAAAAATGTCGCCTTCTACTTAGTGTTTACACAAAATAGGCGATTAAAGCAGTAAGGGAAAGAATTCGAAGAATCCTGAGTCCTTTCCGAAAGCAAGAGAGTTTATCTCGGGAGATGAAAATAGCACCTTCAAAAGGATAGAATGATAAAATCAAAACAGCTACTTTAGCGATACGCAAAGGGAGGTCAGGAAGTATTAAAAATATTTTGCTTAACATTAATTGTTTTAATCCAATTTCATGTCGTGTTAATCAAGTTATCAAATTCGGGCGAAAAGATGAAAACGGATTGTCTTGACACTAGGTTCCCTCTGACTGTTCCCTCGGACTGAAGCTGTAAAAAACTTATATATTATAACTACAACTAGAAGCTAAGCCCCAGAAAGTTATTGCTAAAATTTAATTTTCTAATAATATTAATTTTGTTTCAATATTATATCGAATTAATAAGGTGATAGTGATGTGATACATTCTACTCTAGAACTCGGAGAATAAAACCACAAACGTAGACCCAACAGACCTATTTCAATCGGCAGTGCAAACATTTCATGAACACATCTTGACTGCTCTAGATCCATAATGAAAAAAAGAAACTTCTAAGCGTTCTATGGATTCACCGTGTCGGTGTCGGATACATCGTGATTGAGAGAGAGGGACTCGCAGCAGTGCCGCATTAACGGTTGCTTCCAACTTTTTATTTGTGAGGATTTTTTATGGATCCAGCCCAATTGGGGACTCGAACGTAGTTATGGGGGATTCCGGATAGACAATGCAGGCCATCCGTATACCCACTAAAACCTTACGGCTTCGCCTGCCACTAGCCGGGCTACAGGAAACGTGAATCCCGGCGGCGGGAGCAAGCAAAGCACGTCTCGGAGTCGCGGGTGGTGGGTCATCTTCGACGGCCTGCTCAGAGAAATGTGCGGGAGCTAACTGTGCCCCCTCTGGCTGAGCTCCTGTAACCTACCCACATTTGAAAAGATACTATTCATTTAATAGAGTGGATATAAAAACCTAGTGACGAGACCTCACACATTGTGTTCATTTTAGAAATCTTACGTTGTGTTTTATAGCAGGACTTATAGGTTATATTGTGAAACTTAATTAAGCAAAATCTATAACGGTAACGCCATCAACATCCCGTTCCCAGCCTTAATTATACGTGTCTGTATTAGATATAGTTAGTATTAGTTATAATAAGTTTACATATATAAATATCTATAAAAAGCAAATTTAATTTAAGCAATTTAGAAAAACTGGACTCTTAGTTTATACATAAAGATACTAAGCTCTCTATGATTCATATAAGCCTAGCTTTAAGCACTGAAAATGTTAAAAAATATTAAAAAAGACCATGTCCCGTACGTAGTGTGTTAATAAAATATAACAAAAAAAGCAATATCTGTACATAAATTTTGTCCTATTTAGCCAGGGAATCGAATATGTTATTTAAGTAAGAGCATTTCCCAACGTGATGGTGGATGCTAGAATAGCATAAGGGAGGCTAGTGACGGTTCGAAATAGCGTTCTATAGGGAAGGCCAAGATTCCGGATGTAATATTCATATAAACATGTATGTAAAGTGCAATCCTTACCAACTGCTCCAACATTGTTTTTAATGAATTAGTATACGCTCATTTAATTTGTTGCAGACAAATAGGTCTCCACGCTTCATTTGACAGTGTTTATCAATTTTACTACAGTTCGTAAAACGTGGGATAGATAAGGGAATTTTAAAGGGATTTCACAATTTTACATACATTCAGTGTTTTATTCGTCGTTAATGTTAACGTTGACATGCTGATGCTTGTTTTAAATATATATTTTTTTAATTTATATGAAAAATAAAATATAACAGGATCTATGCATGCATGATATTAAATCTTAAATATAAAACATAGAAGTTGAGTGTACTGAATTGTTTTAGTAAATTTTAGTTTGTTTGATGAAAGTTGAATGTTTTTCATTAAAATTTTAGACTAGCTGCTACCTAACAACATATTTTAGCGTTCACATATCGATTAAAATCAGAATAGCAAATTAAGTTTTGATATTTTGTGCCACAAAACAAATTACAATTCTATCAGCATTTTTAAAACAATATTTACTTTTTCAGGTCATGTCCATGTGCAAATAACGTTCACGGTATAAATAGACTGAAACTTGCTAAAATTTTACTGTACTAAGTAGTTGTAAGCCATGGCAGTTTTAGGCAAGGTCGCTATAATTCTCTATATTACTCTATTTTTTATTATGATAGAAAATTGTACGTCTGCTTATGAGTTAACACGGGGTAAGTTTTTTAATATTTTTATGATCAAATATAACGATTAATAACGATTAATCTACACATATAATAAAAAAGTAACTGATCGCTGTCTGTACATTGAAAATATTTAAAAAAAGTATTATTCGAAGAATTTAACAATATAATAGAACCCCAAACAATATTTTTCTTTTCAGTTTTTCTGTTTGTCTATTTGCCTGTGCGTTTGTGCATGCTAATCTCAAAAACGGCTTAACCTATTTAAATGCAGTTTTTACAATTGTGTTTTGGTAAAATTTCTATAACATTTAGAGTTCAAATATATATTGAGAAGAGTTTCTGATATAAATGAGAATGCAATAAAAAACGAAACAGTTAAGCCGGTCTCTAGATTGAAATATTTAGCTTTGTTACCCGACTGCGGGATGCAAAGGAGGGTAATGTTTTTCTTAGCCTATGTACGAATATTTAAATATTCTAAACCGCTGGGTTTCTTTTTCACTTTTCAGTGTTTTTTTGTTTTAAAATATCAGTATAGTAATAGTTTAGGGAAACTAAAAACTATTTTTTCTAAACTCAAGAAAATGCTAATTTTTCAGATATACTTAGGATTTATGCCTACAAATAAATAAAATATTTTAACTAAAAGCCCAAGGAGAGGAGTTATAGTTTTTTTTATTTTCACTTAACTATTAATTTTATCTAAACACTACTTGATGCCCGCGATTACATATGCGTGGACTTCATGACTTCACTATATTCTACTCATATTGGCATGTTATGCGTGTTGACATTGATACTGGGACCCAAAATAATAATAACTTATCAACAGATTTTCCAAATCATTAATTGTTAGGCAAGACAAAAATTAAAAAATATATTTATATTCTATTACTGTTTCTTTATCATCTAAAATTAGTTTCTCGTATTCAATGTACAGATACAATTTTTTGCTGTTTTATTATATTATAGATATTTCACGTACAAAAAGAACCAGCCTTATACCATTGTCTTGTTAACTTATACTGTTATTCAGCAGCTTCAAGCACAGCAATCTGACTAGACTGATATTCTTGGTACAAAAAAAACAGGAATTTTATAACAAAAATATTGCAAGAATAAATTTTTTTATTCTTTTATTTTATTATATTTTATATCTATTCAGAATATTATGTTTTAAATTAAGCCACGTTGCATTTTACCTAAATAATTTAAATACGGTCATTCCCCTCAGTCCCAGAGAAGAGAACCTTCAACTTACGCATTTGCAGTCAGACACAGTCCCACTACGCCACGATAGTCTTTAAATTACAATGTATTTAATAAATTAAAATTCTATACTTTATTTATATTGTTGTAGATATAAGAAGTCCAACTCCATCGAGAGGAATTCTGAAAATATGCACAGAGGAAAATATGAAAAGAAAGGTACATATATCATAGTAAAAATATAATAATGATAGCTAATATCTTTAAATATTGCTTATTTTCTAACGCTTTAAACTCCTAAAATTTGCATGATTCTTTGTCCATTCACATTCTATTAGATAGTTATGCAAATGTAATTTAATTCTTGTATTGATAAAAAGCAATAGTACTAGAGCCAGGAAATTTAATTAATTTATTATAACCAACCTAAGATTTACCTGTACCTCAGTCAGAAATAGATACATTAAATTATGACTATTTGCTCATATGACTTTATGTATAAAAATAGCAAATAATTTTTTTAAATAAATAATCAATTAAAAATCAAAAAGAAACTATCTTAAAATTACTGTATCGTTGTCCTGGTCATCACGGTAAGTTCTTATAATGAAAATATTATATGGCCATCAGATCTTGACCCAAGTGCAAATTTCCCGGCAAATCGAATTGGAAAATGTTCAAAATAGCGGTGCAAAATTTTCATACATAGATTACTAAATAGATAGATAGACACAGGTGAAGCTAATTAAAGTGCGTTTAATATATTCAAGGATATGTTCATGTATGTATATTATCCGCTTGATTACAATTTACTGCCATTATTCTCACTCGTGGTACTTCTAACTACTCCTTTACGACATTTTAGTGAACACTCTCGCCTTTTCGAATAGATCGTTAATGTTTAACGTCGCAGGCTTTATTTATTTAGGACGCATAAAACTCTGTACTAAAAGGTACTACATAGAAGAAATGCTAATGTCCAAAAGGTTTTAGTGTTTTATCATATGCACTTTTCCCAGTCTGCTAAGGGTTTCGTCATTCAATTGATAATGGCTCGAACTTGGACGGTAAAAGGAGAACGAACCTCTACTAATGAAATGAATTATATCTTTATAATTACCATGTTGGCCTCGTCTGCTCTATCAAGCGCCTTCTACGTTTTTCCTACCCCGTAGTCAAGTGAATAAGACGAAAAAAACTTTACTTCAAAAATTCTATTGGACGGAAACAAAATTCACGACCTAAGATACTTGAATCTACCTACCATACAAACTAGTGCCAACCAGTTAGCATATTAAGTTACTGCACAGGGCAGAAGTGCATTAGCTCACATGACAATGAGGAAATGAAATATTCAGTTTGAGAGGTGTTTCAATTTAGTTTGTGACGGCCTATAGACTTTAAATATGTGCCGTGCCTAGTTTGTATTTACTTTATGTCACAAGAATTTACAAATGTTTTCTATTTATACTGTGCATATACTTTATTTCAGCATTGGCTATGCTATTGATTTCGCCTGCGTATATTCTAAAATAGAAGCCTAAGTTATTCCTTATTACATCAGCTACTTGCCAGTGAATGTCCCATTAAAATCGGTCCAGCTGTTCCAGAGATTAACCAGAACAAACAGACAGACAGACAAATAGACGGACAGATAGATAAAAATTAGAAAAATAATATTTTGGCATATGTACTATGTATACATATATATATACATTTACTAGGGAGCGTTTATTTTAATATTATACACAGACACTACAATTTTATTTGCTTGTATAGATTTTGAGGCTATTGTGGTGCAGTGCGATAGTGTATGACTATAAACGCTATTGGTTTAGGTTCCCCTGACTGGGTGACTTGAAGAACCTTAACCCATCGCATGCATTGCGGTAATAACATGAAGCTGAAAAATAAAATTTGAACTTCAATGGAAAAGTGTCACTTTAATCATTATTAAAGTCAACAAATACAATAAAAAATATGTATATCTTGATTGTCTCCGACGTAAAAGCAGAAAGTACGTAAATTTAGAAATGGGAAAATCAATTCAAGTTTATTCAGCTTTAGTAAGACAGAACCTATTGTCACAACACTCTGTTCCCCGAAATGGAAACGTTGTGTATTGAGTAGCAAAACTCAATGCCACGATTTGTCTTACCAGGTCGAGGAAACGAAAGTGATTCAAATATAGCCATTCCCGCGATTGGGAATCAAACTAACATTCAATCGCGTTTGCCTTGTAACTTTGTCCCACTAAACCACGATAGCCTTTAAATCTTCAATATATTTATTTAATTTGCAGTTTACATGTATACTTTGCAAAGGATATGACTCATCGTGCTTTTCATCAAGTTCAACGACCACTCCGAGTACTACAACATTGTCTTCGACTAATACGACTAAAAGTCCTAATGAACCGATCACTACTTCTAAACCTACAACAAGTGCGGAGCCTTCGGAATAAAATATATGCTAATTTAAAACTGTTTTCTGACAATTTATGTTTTTCTGTACATATTGTGTTTTGCGTCATCTATGCATTAAATTTGAAATTTTAATATTAAATAATGATAAAAGAAAATTACCTTGTTTTAATTAGCAAACCAACTTAGATAGGTAAAAATCGTTTTATTTTTTACATGAATTGAAATGGATAGGTTAAATGTACAAGTATAGTATAATAATGACTTTTTAATATAAAAATTTTAAAGAGTTTTCACTCACAACAAGTTGCTTCTTGTATCATAGGCAAAATTATTATCTCCACCACCGAACTTCACTTTTAACTTGTTCAAAATGTAATTTTCTCAAAATTAAATCATGGGTTGCCCTAGAAGGCATGTTGGTAATTAACCCATTCAGATATGAGTGGATGGTGGTTAGTACGCGGTTTAAGATGTCGTATAGACCTTATTCGTATAATATTAAAGCTCGAAATGCACAAATATAACATGGAAATTACCAATCAGAAGGCTTGTACGATGTATCTTTGAAATTTAACGGAGCTTTGAAATCACATTATTAACATTTTAAAGTAATTCAATCTAGCTAAAGAAATTTATTTTGACGTACATTATTAATATATGAAAAATTTGTCATATACAAAACTTCTGTATGTATGTACATTAAATATATTTACGAAAAAAATATTTAAATATTTAGGGGGATGTAAAAACAGTAAAAATATATGAAGCTATAATTTTTTAAATTTTTTCTGTTGCCTGTTTGTTTGCGCACAACTACGTTGTATCTGTAATTTGAATAAAACTTTTTTGTCCTTTAAGTCCTCCACTTTTTGTCCTCTGAGTCTTTTAAGTCCTCCTAAATCAGGCTTTAGGGTATAAATAATTTCAAAGAGTGGACCACCTAATGTAGAACCATAATAGACCGGCTAAACAATAAAACGTACGGAATTGCCACATTAATAAAATTTGTTTACTGTGATAAATATTTCCATTTACACATAAAAAGTAAAGATCTGGAACATCTGATGAAGATTCAGCTAAACTTTAGTTTATATTTGTTATGAAATAGCTAAAATTGTGCATGCACATTTGCCATCGACAAAAAAATACAAAACAACTGATAACCCATGATAGTCTAGCTAAGCTATAAGAAACATTTCATTTTCTATTCTTTTTCTAAGGCGTCAATAACTCCTCTTCCATTCATATGTTAATATATAACATATTTACAAGTTCCTTAGTATATGAATAACACTTAAAAAGTGTTAAAATATAATATACTTCGTACTTTTTGTTGAAATAACATATTTTTATTTTATATGTATTTGTTTTCGTATTTCTAATACTTATATAAAATATTTATGCATACAGTGTGGAATTTGAAGCCTTGTATTTTGACATCCATAATATTACAGATAAATTAGAAACCTTTTTTTTTATTTTGTGCTCATTTATGTGAATAAACCAAATGATTTTGTAAAAGCCACTTCGAGTTACACTTTGCAGTGTGTGTAGTATTTGTTTTATGAATTTAATTCACTTCTTAGTCACAATCCATACTTAATATTATAAATGCGTAACTGTATGTTTGTCTGTGACGTTATCACGGCCAAACCGATTGTGATGAAATTTTATACAGAGATACTTGACTGTCTTAGGATGAAATGGGCTACTTTTTCCCCCATTATTTTAGTTTTCCTAGGACATTTTATAGTTTTACGAAAATGCGAAACAACTATAGATCACAAGCGGGTCATTTTGTTCGCGTCTTTTTTATATGAACTGTGCCAAATTTCATATTCCTCTGTCCACATAACTTTCGTAAAAAGGGTTCCACATTTTTTCTCTCACATGTTAATACTTCGCCACCGTTGATTCTGTAAAACTTTCTAAAGATAAATGTCGTAATTTGATAATATTAACAAATAATTACTGCGCATTCAATCAGGACGTTACGAAAGAAGACACAGAGCTCGTGTAGAGGAAGTTGAAAATAGTATTGATAACGACAACCCTGATTCAGTGAGCGTAGCTGAGGCGAAACATTTTAAAATACATAACGTTTTCACTCAAACGTGATGGATGATAAGGATGATAAGGTAAATGTATATTAGAAATATATAATAAAATGTCGAAACTGATCGCTGTTTGTACATAGAAGATATATGAAAAAAAAACTATTAGAGGCATTTATCAATAAAATTGAATTTGAGTTCTCAACAATAATTTTAAATCTGTCTGTGCATTTGTGTACGCTAATTATAATTTAAATGCAGTTTTAATTGCAATGCAATAAAAAAGTTACAAGCATTTAAATTATAAATTTAACCAAAGTTATAATGAAATCTTATTCAAGTTATCAGTCATGGATTATACCCTCAGTTTGTAAACTGTAAACTAACTGTAAACGCAATTGGTGGTGAGTTCGATTTCCACTCGTAGATGTAAATATCATTGAATTATTTTCATTTCTGCGCTCTGTTAAAACAAACATAGCGTTGAGTTTCGCCACTCAACACACAATACCTTTAATCAGAACGGTAAGTACAAAAGTAACTTGACACCAGGTTTTCTCAGACTATCCTGCAATAAGAAAAAAAGCAATTAAAAGTGATGAGCTTCTTACCCGCATCACAATACGATAATAGTATTCATTACGATATAACACGTAGTTGGCAGTTGCCAATAGCTACTGAAACTTAAAAACCATATACTGCTTTATATATTGTCTTTAAACATTCTTCTACAGGGAAATTGCAATAGTAACATACATAATTACTAAGAAGTATTTATTTTATTACAGATATTTTTAACAATTAAAAATGACTTATACCTTACCGCGATGATGATAATAAAAATAAAACACTTATATAGCAAAATACAACACGTAGAAACTTTTAAGAAATCATTTTTAGAATCTCGTATCCTACTTGATATATAGTGATATGTAGTGTCACTCGGGGAATAATAAATGGGGGCATGACCATATTTAAAATATTTTAATTTCTCTGCCCTGGTACCTAAGACAAAGCGCAGTGTTGAGTCCCTCCACTCCACACTCAGTGTCTTCATCTCAGTTGGAAGTGGAGAACTGAGTGTCTTGACCCTAGGTTCTCTCTGACTACCTTGGAAAGCTCAAGCTGGAAAAAACTTGTTTAATTAAGTTTTATAAAAAAGACAATTCTATCATTGTTCGCAGTTGTACAGCTACAGCAAGCGAGCTGAGCAGAGTCGGTGAGAAGCTCTACAACCATTGCAATGTAAAGTGTGGAAGTAAAACAAAGCACAAAACATTAATTGTGAACCAATTTTGTAGGAAATTATTGCAATCTTGTCTTTTTATATAAAAATAAGAAAAGTTACGATAAAAGTATATATATATAATATGGCTTTAATAATATGACTTTATAATAAGTATTTGCATAAGTATTTTAACTGACAATCGTCGAAATCTTTAAGGCATACTTCAATTGCGTCACTTATCACTTCACTTGTCAGTTTCTAGCTAAACATATTAAAACAAAAATTTTATTAGGATTACACAAATGTAATTAAAAAGTAATTAGATAAATAAATAATTCAAAGTCTACTAAACTAACCCTTTCAACCACTATCTGGTCAAGTTAGGCAATATCAGTATCATCATATCGTTTCTCCTCTTGTTACATAATATGTCAGATTTATATAATTAGCTACTCTGCTCTGAGCTATTTGGATATTTTCAATGTAATTTAATATTACTGTTTCTATTTTCGCGTACAAGTATACTAAATATGGGCTCAAAAGTGAACTATTGTTCACTTTTAGTGCAGCCGATTGTCATTGGTCTGTCTGACCATAATATAAGATTTTTAAATTTAATTTATTGGGGTAAATAAACAGTAAGTATTACATAAACAGCTTTATAACAGAGTATTAAAATTAACGCCAATACAGTTTATCATAGTTTACTATAAACATAAACAAATTTGGATTCACAAAATGATACCTGCTATGCGGGAGAAACGTGAAGCTGCAAAAACAAAATGATCGGCTTTGCAAGGTTTCAAAAGTTTTATTTACATTATATTAGTGATTGAAAAAGTTTTTGTAAAGTGCTACTGGCACCATTTATTAGAAGATTTGGCGCAGATACAGTTTTTTGAAATAAACACCCGCCTCCGCCCCCGCTACTAAAGAGGCATTGATTTATTTTTTATAGTTTAACTGGTCTGTTATGGTACTTCGTCAGATTTTTCAGATATTTAATTGTTATATGACAATGGAAAATGTCTATCACGATAAATATATCTTAAACTTTTAAAGATCCACGCCTCCACCATTTTTATAAGGCGTCTGATAAACTTGATAGTTGTTCGATCTCCGTTCGTGTAAAATAGGATACTTTCAAATGAAACTATCCTATTTTCAGTCAAATGACTGCTCTATTTATATTTACTGCAAAACATTTGCCTCTGAATTTGTCACGTGACTGCAATGCTTTGTGTATGCATCAGTATTTGACAATGCGCTAGAGCTGTTGTCGCTGTCATTACGTAAATATTATTTTATAAACTGGAGATCAAATTATAATTCTACAAATATATATTTAATTTGTAAGAATTTAGTTTAGGTAATGTCGTTTACATGATAGCAGATGGCGCTACGAGTTGTTACTTTAAAGACTGGTAACATATATGTAAATAGATTATATACTTATTTATTATTTTTTCTAATAAGAATATTAATTAGTAAGATTAGAAGAAATTCTACTTCATTTGCAAATAATCAACATATTTTGGCTGTGTTGTTTATTTTTCCCGCAGTAGCTACAGGAGTTTTAGCGTTATTGACGCACAAATTAACAGACAGACCGTCGCTTTTTGTCGCTTTTTTTATCTTAAAGATCCAGTTAAAAAAAAGCTCAAATGTTTCATGTAGAGAATTGACTTTTCTACTCTTTTATTATCTACATATATAAATAGAGACAATGCAACCTTTTCAACGAGGTAGGTATAATAAAGAAAAAACACTGTTATTGAAGCACTGTTTACTTAAATCAATATAATGTCCTAACTATAGTCATTATCGGTGAAGTCTGTGGTGCAGTCTACCATGATGACGGGCTGCCTGCTAAAGAAAGTTTTAATTATACAATTATAAATCCTATATCAACTCATCTTTTTTTCATTATAAAGCTGACATTATGAAAGATATAAATGGTTAATATTTCTTTGACAATTCTCTTATTTAACATGCATGTCCGATATCCTTCTAAATGTAAAAATCATATATGATTAAAAGGTCTTTAAATAAACCGCTAAATCACAAGATAGTTTACACAAACAAAAACGTATAATTAAGATATCTATCTTAATATAATTTCAATAGTAAATGTCACGTGAGGTCAACGTTGGCACAGTGGGACAGCGTCTGACTGCAAGTAAAATTGGTTGTGGGTTCGATCCCCATCCGGATTGATGATTATATTAAATTATCCGCTCTGGTGATAAGAAAAGCGTGGCGTTGACGTTTGCTACCCAACATGCAACGTTTCTATTTCGGGTGCAAAGTTGTAAACGGAGTCTCTTGACACTACTTGTTTTATAGTAAATCTATTTAATACTAAGTAAACCAAAAACTTTTAATATTAAAAATGATCATCATCAAAAATAACCTATTTTCTGTCGTAGGAAATAATTTCTTATACACTTTTACCTTATTATCCTCAGGTTCATCGTCTACTTCACGAGTAGGTTTCGCTTGAGTGAATACGTCAGGTATTTTGAAATGTTTCACCTCAGCTACGCTTGGTAAATCAGGGTTGTCGTCATCAATACTATTTTCAACTTCCTCTTCACGAACTCTGTGTCTTCTTTCATGACGTCCTGATTGAAGAAGCAATAATCATTTAATAATATTTATTATTATTAGTTTTACAGGGTTGGCAATAACGTTTTTACCAAAATGATGCGGACAGAGTATGAAATTTAGCATACTTAAAGTTTATATAGAGAAGAAGTATAGAAAACTATTTTCGAAAATAATACGTTAGCAGTAAACCAAATTTATAAAATAAATATTGCATTTACTTTTGCGTAAAATGACATACACGTAGGCAACGCTTAGATCGCGAACGTGCATCTGGCGATGTATGCTGATGACACTGCCCTCTACACTACCTCTCTCGACACCTGGCGTATAGCTGAGAGACTCCAAGCTGCGGCCAACGCTCTAGGTGATTGGTATCGCAAGTGGAAGATCGAAGTGGACCCAGAAAAGAGTGCGGTACTATTCCCGCGAGTCAGACACGACTCGGTCTCTACCATTCGATTACTAGATAAACCTATTTCCTGGGTACTTCAGACTAAATATCTAAGGGTCAAACTCGACACCCGCTTCTCATTTAGACCCCACGTCATGCGTGCTTGTAACAAAGCATGTTTTTATTTAAATAGGCTATACCCCATGTTGAACAAGAACAGTAAACTGTCACTTAGAAAAAGCTGACATTATACAAAACTTGTACCTCAGACCCATCCTCACCTATGCGTGTGTTGCGTACGCGTACACGAAGCTTAAAACGTTCCAAAGAATTCAAAATAAGGGATTTCGAACTGGAGTCAATCAAAGAGTACTGCAAAGGCTTATCCAAGCGCTATTTTGACCGCGCAGATACTCACGCGAACCCCCGTTAATAGTAGGGGCGAGTAATTACTCCCCTTCCCCCCCTTAGTATTAGTAAATTAGCATTTAAAATAATAAAGTAAATTCTACAAAAACTAAAAAACAGTGTTCAAATTCCAAATCATATGGCTAAAATATTCCATATAATAAATGAAAGAAATCTATTTCAAATCATGAACTATTTATCAGTAAAATATACCTACTACAGTAATATACAAGTTTAGGGCAAAATATTAAAATTAGATTCGCACACGCTTGAAATTCGTTTCAACACAGGGTTGTTGTTAACACAACAGACCCGTACAAACATTATTTAAATGTTGGTAATATTCGAAATCATAATATTACCATAAATTAACTTCCTGTTTTACCCACACTGGGTTCAAATTGTTTTAATGGAATGAATTCATCGCAATTCTTTCTTTCTGGTTTTATTATTAAAATATTTTTCTTTTTCATACAACAACAAATAGGACAAAGTAATCGTAAATGATTACTTTAAAAAAATAAATATTTAAATGTTTTAAGATAGTATAGAAATTATTAATGGTGAAAAAGCAAATGATAAGCTAATAAATTTTCTATGAAAATATCCCAATCTTTTACACAAATTTAAATCGTTTCGGTAGTATTATTCAGAGAACAAGCCACAATGAACAATATAATGTGCAATATTAATAATTATAATATGCAATACTCCGCCCAATACTAGTTAAAAATACGAATACAAGATGAAACACATACGTCAATATTATTAAATCGTGGAAAATATGTAAGGACAATGGCTTAAGTTTTATAAAAAGGTAGAAATAAAAGCATTTTTTGGTTTGTATAAATTTACAAGTACAAATTTAAATGAATAAATTTATTGTTATATATATAATATTAATTATATATATAATATTAATTATATATATATATAATATTAATTATATATATAATAGCGAACAAATTTAAGTGTTTAGTTTTAAATTAAAATATTTTAACCAGATTAATTGTATTCGAAAATGCATTTTAGAAAACCCGACATTTTTATCACTTTACTGTAGTGGTGTAATGGTCACAGGTACATAGTGACCTACTTGTTCGAATGCGTAAGCGATTAATCCGATTAAAACAGTTTCATTAAAAATATGTAAAAATTGCGAAATACCAAAGATCTTATTTAATGTTTCGTTTCTTACCACGCCCAAAAGAAAAACCGGGATCAAACGACCCGGATAAATTGAAACTTCCAGCATCTGGAAGTGGTATAGTCCACATTAAATTAAATAATTATGACTAAAATGATGATGACTGAGTGAAAATGAACAAATTTTTAAATTTTAATTTTAATTTTGTTGCGTTAAGTTCAGGCGAAAAGTGGAGAACGGAGTGTGCTGATTTTAGTTTCTCTCTGGCCTTGCTATGCGGGATAGAGCGTGAAAATGTGTGTATGTAACAATTTTTAAAAGACGTTATGAATACCAATGATTAATAATTTAACTATAGGGTTAACTAAGACTATTTTATCTGTGCCTACCCGTGAAACGTGAAATTATAAAAAAATTAAGTATTTATAAAAACAATAAACTTTACATTTAACCAAAAACCATTAATCTTCCGAACCACAGATTTTAAAGAATTGCATGCATTAAAATAAATTATGAATTATATATTAAGTTATAATAATCTCATATCTGCATTTATTTTTGTGATGTATAATTTAGCCAAAATTAAAAGTTAAAAATACTATGAGATCATTATGGCACAGTGGGACGCCTTACTACAAACATAATGGTTAGATTCAATCGATAGTATAATTTTGTTTGTTTGTTTTCTTAAGCAAAACACGGCGTTGAGTTCTGCCACTCTACACGTAAGTTCTCGATTTCGGTGCAGAAAGCTCTGAACTCATTTAGTCTCGACAATAGATTTTCTCATAGCAGGGTGCTATGCGGGAAAAAGCAATTAAAAGTAATGTGCTTGTCTTACCAGCCTCGCAAGCGAAAAGTACTGCAAGTAAAAATACTAATACGATAACAGTATTCATTACGATATAACATGTAGTTGGTAGTTGCCAATAGCTACTGAATCTTAAAAACCATATATTCCTTTATATATTATCTTTAAACATTCTTTAACAGTGCAATTGCAATAGTAAAACACATAATTACTAAAAAATAATTATTTTAATTACAGATACTGTCAACAATTAAAAATGGCTTATACCTTATCTTAGCGCAATTAGGATAATAGCAATAAAAAAATATTTTTCCATATATTTCAATACAGTTTCAATTCTAAAGAAAGAAATATATATAACACTTTTTCGATCTAATATACACCAAGTGTTATTCAACCTTTTTAAAGGCTGTTTCAGCTTAACGTGTCCCCCACTTTTAAAGCCGGTCAAGAAACTCCGATCACGACTTCCTGTCCATTGAGACGCCATGTTTCAATTAAACAGACTGAAAATAATAAAGTATTTTTATATCAATGTCCCTTTGCACGTCGATTCCACGCATTTACAATCAGACATTATCTCACTTTGCTATGATGAATTTCAATGTTTAATACATATAAAATTATCTCGTTTAAATGAAATTTATAGAAAAAAAACAATTCAATCATTGTTCGCAGACCGTACATATAACAGCAAGCCTGAGGAATGTCAGCGAGAAGCTCTACAACCCTTGTAAAGTAAAACTTGTTTGGAAGTCCAATAAAGCACAAAAAAACAATTGTTAATAAAACTATTCCATAGAAGACCTTTTAGCTATATTAAATTCTTTATGAAATGGTTGAAAAAGTATATTTTTATATAAAAATATCAAAAACTTATGGCGCAATTGTGTATAGTGTACGCTATAATTTTGATTAAAAAGTTAAGTAACCTTGTATTTAACAGTGCTGTACTGTTCATCGAAGCCTAGATAATGACAGTATTAGTGAGCATTTCTCTTTTTGCAGCAAGTTTTCCACTTCTGCGCTACTGTTCTTTTTCTAGTGTCCCACTCCACCAGAGGCAGCGAGAGAGAGTTAAGAAAGAAACGGTTTCTTCATTGGCTTTTGAATTGCCGACGGAAGCAGCTTCTTCTTTATTGCTTATTTTAAGTTGTTAATAATAATTTTGTAAACGAATATTGTGTTTTACTCAACTTAAAATCTCAGCCGATTATTGTAGACTGGAATCAGCCCAACGTCAACAGTCAGTTCGAAAACTTTGATCTAATCCAGATAATACCTCAATATACTGGGTGAAACACTTAAGAATTCTATCGCAGCCAAGGTGAGAATTATCCAGGGCACACAATTTATTTGAGAAACTAGACCTGCAACTCGCACCATAATCAGTGGTTGGATAAAAAAGTTACTAATGAAAGCACATGTTGAAGCTACAGCAGGAAGTTCAGCAGTGGCTTCAAAAAGATGGTTAGAAAATAAAAATATATAATTTTAATGAAATTCCAGCTACTTTATAAATTAAAAGAAATACACACATTGGAAATTGTCCAAATCATTTACAAAATTTTATAGGCGAGAAATAAGTTCTACGGCTTTCCGTATTATTCCGTAACGCTTTATTTATTTGTGTTTTCATCTTATTTTGTTCCTGTTAATAATTGATGATAACCTAATATTAATTTATCTCCTTGATCATTTATATAATTTAGGGATATGTTAAAGATTTGCTTTTAATAAATTTGATATAATAGAGATTTATTTAAATTTACTCGACGAGATATTTAAATTGGCGAACTGATTGAGGAAACGGATGAGGCGGTCGACTTCGCTAAGTACTCGCAAGTTGTCATTTAAACCTTTGATTTATTGACACGAAAAACGAGAAGAACGAGAAAAAGAAGAAGAAGATGGTATTTATATAGCTATATCATAATGGCATTTTGCCACCAGGTGATTAAATAGCAATATTTTACCTGAAATTGAAACGTTATTAAAAGTACTTACTTTAATCGAAGTTTTAGGTTATATTTCATATTTCTACAAGATGGTATTGAGGCTTTATAAAGAAATCGTTTGGGTACCCTAACCGGCACTGGTGGCGCCAGTGACATTAGAAAAAGTGCAATTCAACAACAAGTTAACATCTCTGTAGAGAGATTTTTACAAAATTTTGCTACCCAAATATATTCTATTAACAATCGTTTGGCAAGAGAGGATGCTATTTATTAAATATTTTTAACACAATTTCTCATAGTCATAAAGAAACTAAGGCTAAGACTGTTAAGTAACGTCAATTAAATGAAAGAAGTGGTCTAAAACATTAAGTGCTTTCAATCTTCAAGTTTATTTACGGCTCGTTAGTAAAGGCTCAACTTTCTCTAAATAAGATTTGCTAGAATTTTCTTTTACCTCTAATTGGAAGGATATCTTTGGAATCAATTAATTTATTTCGCAATGAATACCCAATTTCAAAGATACTTAATTGGTTCTGTACTTTAAGTGGTATTTCTAGCTTAAGTTGGTGTGAGGAATTAATATTTATGGTAAGAATTAGATCCAAATCAAAGCACAAATAACTAATTAAAGTACAGGAAAGTAAAAAATTACTTATAATTATCATCAACTTATTCATAAACGAATAATATTTGTACGCGTTTATAAAGGTTTTTCTATTTCTTACGCACTATATTTGGTATAATATAATGAAATAAAATTTAATTAAAATTTTAATAAAGATATAAAATATTCTTAAAAATTGTAGTCCCAGTGACAGTATTTGACTGTAAACGCAATTGTTTGTGGGCTCGATTCCCACTCGTTCAAATATTCAAAATAGATGTAATTTGCAATTGTATTAAGGCTGTGAGATCTATCCAAGCGTAAGTCTAAACGGAACAATAATGACTTTGTGCCAATATGCCCTATAAAATAAATAGACTGTTTACCAACTTGAAACGACGTTTCTTGTTAAATAACGGGACGCCGGAACTAATGATATATACACAATTTCGGTGACAGAGGGTGTTGTCATGTCAATATTATAAGAACAAATCGTGAATTGGTATTTTACGTCGACAAGTCAACCAGTTTTTGTTGCTACCTGTTGCTTCATGATCATTTTTCATTAGGGCATTACAATAGTCAAATCTTTTGTTTTCGTAATTTGGCATTCGAACATTACATATCATACATTTTAGAAAACCCGACAATTTAAGCAGTAGTCTGTGGTCACATGTAAACCTATCTACGCGATTAATCCGGTTAAAATAGTTTAATTTAACTGCAATAGTAATTAATGTGCTTACGGCAGACCGATAATAATGTTTTATTGACTTATTAAATATATCTAAAAGTACATGATACACGAATATACTGGCGAGCACGAAAATAATACTATATTTTTGAAAAGCTAAACTGTATATTCTACCCTAAGGAATGGTATATTTCTTGATTCAATTTTTCTTAGCTAAGAAATGTAAATTTTATTTACTTAACGAGTACTTGAGTAAATCATAAAGAAAATACCCAAAACGACTATATCTCAAATTAACAAATTTATACCTATAGACATCGTTTATAAAGGATATCGTGTACCCGGCATTTTCCCTAGAAGGTCCTTAAGTATGTACTTATGTATACGTAAGGTACGCCCTAAAACGTAATTGTTCCAAATCGACGACCTCAAGAAAAATATATACACATAAAAATATTAATTAAAAGGGACTCTAGTTAGTTCTAGAGTCAAATCATGAGAAGTAATTTTTTTTTTCAACGATATACGCGACAGCCACATTATACTCTTTCGTCTGATCCACTGTCATTAGCTTCCTCCATATTGTGCTACTCCAAATCAACCGAGATCCCTCTTTCTTTGTATACAGTAAATTTATATACCCCGATATATTTGCAATGTTATAACTTTTCATAACTTTCAAGCATTAACATGTACCATTTTACAAAATGATAAAAACACAATTAACATTTTCATAAACCAATTTATAATTTTGCCACTCGAAAACAACTCAATGCCATCTCCTCTCTACGCCTTATTACAAATGCAAAAACTAAAAAAAAGATTTTACAAATCTTATGAACTTAAAGGAGCTCATGAACAGTGTTATCAGCAGAAACGCGACAATATATTATAATGGACCTTATCTATATAATTGTCGTTGTCAAGTTCGCTATATCGTTATGTTTTCAAGGATTTTTCTCGGACTAATGTCATTTTCAAAGTATTTTTTTACGATTCCCTTGATGACTTTGAAGGATCGTTTATATATATATATATATATATATATATATATATATATATATATATATAGGTATGTAAAATTTGATTGACATGAATTTATTACCGAATTAACTCACGTATTTATATTCTATCATGGGGCATTTTGGACGTACGTGACTGAATGCTATAATTGTGACTTCAATTGTTATTCGTTAACTAAAAGTATGGAAATTGATAGGGTGTAGGGTGGCTGGACACCAATAGCGAAGAGATCCTTTAATCTGAAATTTCTAGTCCTTTAGGAATTTAACTTATTTACCATTAATTATTATAATAAGTAAACAGCTCTAAGATTTTTAATAGTATTAAAAATTTAAGGTCTCTAGAGGAGTTCGGACAATGGAGACGAGCTTTAGAGCTTATTTTAAATGCATATTTTAAGGGACGGGGGGATGTTCGGGGGGTAAGCGTTAAACTGCTGAGCTCCTCTAATGTTGTGAATCCATAGAGTTTCGCTCTATGTACTTTAGCATTAGCATAGCATTACTAAATGCTCTAAGTTATTATATCTTTTAAATGTGCAATAATATTAAACTGAATACGTCCAATAACCAGATGATATATAGTTGATGAAATAAAAAATATCCTAAATCCAACCCACGTACGAAAGAGCTATATATTAGTCCCCAGAACGTTTTATTGTTTCGCCTTTTACACCACACTACCCTATAAATTGGACCATGTTACTAGCTGAGAAATAATTGAATAGGCTTTTAATCTTGACTCATATTGTACATTATGTATTATATATAGCGTAAACTGTAAAAAAGAAAATAACTATACAAATAAATAAAATCGGTGTCTGTTTTATAATATTAAAATAACCACTTTTTACTAAAAGTATGTATGTTTACAAGGTGCATATACCAACAACATTATTTTGCATGTCTTTGTATGTCTGTGTGTTTGTTCCAGCTTATCTCTGTATGTTTGAAACGATTTTTACATTCAGATAGCTGATGTAATAAGGGTTCTCAGCTATTTTTAACATATAAACGTGCCTCTGAGTGATAATTGATTCAACTTTCAAATTGCGACACGACAACGCGGAGTCAAGCAGTTATTTAATTTCCATTCCTGTACAAGAACTGCAAAAGCTGTCAGGCAATTTATTCAAAGTTCGAATCTACAACTCGGAATTTCCACGAAACTAGTAGTATTCTTCATATCTCGAAAATCATAAATTTTACGCGAATAAAGTTTTATATTTCTGCCTACAAATCTTCTTCCTGTAATGTAAAACTGGTATTACTTTCACCAGATAAATGGTAAACTTTGCTGTGCAAACTTCTCCGGGAAAACGGTTTATTGCTTGCATTTAAGATCATCGCTTACATAAAGAAAGATATAAGTTAATAATAAGTTTAATCCAAGGCCGTGTCACTATTAATTTGGGTTCGTATTTATAAGACCATTGTGGCACAGTGGGAGAGTGATTGTGGGTTCAATATCCACTCAGGGAATTAGTTAGCTTTGCCCTATTTTCTATAGAGCAGGGTAGTCTTTCTGGTAGTATTTCTGTCTGAATTCGAGACATTGTGTGTCATGTGGCAAAACCTCAAAGATGCGCATTGTCTTGTTTACCAGAGTGGAGAAATGAAAATAATTAAATTATGATCATTCCTCCGAGTGGGAATCAAACCAATCGGAAAACCGTGATTACAATAAGACGCTGTCCCACTAGTCCACAATGACCTTAATAAGACAAAGCGCAGCGTATAGGTCCGCGACGGAAAGCGGAGAATGGTGTACACAAAGCGTAAAACTAAATTTAATAAAATGTTACCCTCTTTTGTCACATTTTTATCTAAATGATATAAATAGTATACATTACACATAATACATACTTATATACGTCTGATAATACTAAACTAAAAGTTATGTGCAAAAGTAAGCCCAGTATGAAGTTGCTTATTATATTCGCTTATAAAGTTTCATTTGATATCAGATCTTGTAATATAGTATTTTTTAATAATAATTGTACGTTATTTTATTTATATATTCTTTAATGCACTCAATTTACGACAAATTAAAAAAAAATGTAAAAAAGGCGGGCTTAACCATAAAAAGCATTCCTTACCAACCTTGTCATGTGGGGATATAAAAGTGTAGGTGCACATAGGCCAAAGGTTTAATTTTTATAATTATAAATACATGGTTACACGCATACGTACCTGAAAAATATATACATACACACACATTGTGTGTCAAGTGGCAAACACACACACACACATATATAAACATATAGTATGAATATAAGTTTTTGAATATAAGTTGAAGAACTCCTTCACCCGACATTTAAGCCTCCTGTGAGGGACGAGCTCCTTCAATGGTTTCGGGTAAGCCGGAATGGCTTGCCTTCTGCCTGCAAAAGCCTGATTCCAGTTACTACGAACGAGTTTCACATAAAACCCGAGGAGTGAGCCGGTATGAAAAGCGTGAAATTTTCTTGGGAACGTAAGGACCTATTATGGAAAGAGGAAAGGTAGGAGTTAGAGAAAAATAAGTGGGATAATTACGATCGAAAAGGATGGAGAAACCTAAGGTGAGGACCCGAGAGTCTCTACGATCCGCCACAGGTTTTAAATAAAGCGTATATAGGGGTTACGTTAATATTTAGTAATCTTGTATAGAAGTTGTTTATTTGGTTATACTTTCCTTTTACGCTGCTTTAAGCATTTACATGACAACGTCGAGTTCTGCCACACGCAATATCTCGGATTCGGGTGGAAAGAGGAGAATGGAGCGTCTTGGCACTAAGTTCTCTCTGACTATCCCTTATGCAGGAAAAAGCGTGAAGCTACATAAAAAACAATACAATATTTAAGTAGTCAGTATAGAGATGCGTATGAATAAAATTTGTTAAAGTACCTATACATATTTCTGAATCTATATATAATATTTTGTTAAATTTACATAGAGTAGACGTGCCATAATTAAAAATACATTTACTTAAAAGAATCTTAATGACATGTTTAGAGGAATGTATATTTTATGCATCAACGAGGCCATTATTAAAAATAATAAATACTAGCACTAACTGTATAGAGTATGAAAATAAATACTCTTTATTGTACACCAGTAAAAAAACAATGGTGTTAATATTTAAAAAAAAAAACAGTACAATAGACGACCTTAACGCTATTGCAGAGTTTCAAATAATAATAATTAATTATAATTAAATAAAATTCTAGATGCCAGCGTTAAAACTTTTATAAAGAAAATTTACAAAGTCAAAGAACATTTTAATCAGTCTTAAAGTATTATTTACGTTTACTGAAAGTTAAGACTATAAGTTACAATAGTTAAATGACGAACTTGCTATGGCTCTTATTACACGTACTTGTTTTAAAACTTTAATTAAGATAGTAAGATATAAGTTCTTAATAAGACTAACCAATCAATATATATATTTTTAATTACACAAAAGAAAAAAATTTAGGGTCAAATTAAAAATGTTTAGAAAATGTGTCGTGAGGTATATTATTTTATAATCTTTGGTATGATAATTTATTACAGCTTCACGCTTTTTCCCGCATAGCAGGGGAGTCGGAGAGAACCAAGTGTCGAGACACCCCGTTCTCCACTTAATCGACATATTTGACACCGAAACATACTAAACTTCATTTGCCATCATAATTATCATTTAACTATCCACTAACTATAACACTAGTGTTAAACAAAAGAATATATTATAGAAATATACAAAATTACTTCTGTAGCAAAATGCAAGCAACAGGAGTAGCAAATATTTTTTTTTATTATACAGAGTGAATATGCAATTAATATATTAAATGAAAAAAGTTATTCTAAAGTCTAAATAAGCTTGTAAACAATTATAATTCACACTTTTTGTACTGATACTTTTTAAAGTAAGTCTTCAATAAATAATTTCAAAATGTAATATGGCGGCGAATGTCTCTCAAGTATGTCGTCCGACAGCCGGATTATGATTTATAAAATAAGTGCAGAATAAATAGCAATATCTCAAAAATTAGATTGTTAGGGAAATCCTTTATTTATTTATTTTGTCGCTGGGAAATGCTGGTAAATGAAACCTTACTTAAACTAACCTCTATTATATGACGGAAAAAAATTATATAAAATAAAATTAATGGTTTCAATATATTTATCGGCAAAAGTGTTTTACTATTATTAACAGGAAGCCAAATATTCACATATTAATGGAAATACCATTACCAACAAAATGGAAATACTACAAAACTAGTCAACAAAAGGCAATCATGAGGCATAAATGTGACAGAACAAAACCCACATAAATTCGTCACAAAGCTAACTGAGAGTAACAAAAACATTTGCATGTTTTTACGCTAACAAGTAATATATCACGGAGCTTCCCGCAATATTCACTTTTCCACTTCCTTATTGTTAATCGGTCGAAAGTAAATGGAAAAGACTTTCGTATTTAAAGCTTTTCTCATTACGTACAAAATACATGATGATTTATTGTGTTATAAATAATATGTTCTTCTGAAATTCGATAGTGGTTTTTTAAATTCTAATTGAATAAAGAGATTTAGATCATGAACGGCTCTACTGTTTGGTAATTATTAAGCTTATTTATACCAGTCGAATTAAACTTGATTTTAAACTCGATTCTGATTAAAAAATTAACGACTTTTAAAAAAAACATGAAATGGATACCATGTACATATAATTGTTTTTTCGTTTTAAATGAAACTAATTATTTTTATCACGATTTGATTACTTACAGGTTGATTCCCTGTAACCAAAGAGATGAAACTGTCGCGTTTTCCAAATTATATTTTCCAATATCAAAATATTCGCGATTAATCCGACAAAAATTTATTAAGACCATGTAAAAAATCTGGAAAGCTAAATCTTTTATGATTTATTACTTCAGAAATTCTGTATATTTATGTATATTACTTGAAATACTATTGTTTTTTTAAAAAATATTTATTTTCAAATAATTTTCGTATATACTTAGGTCTAATGACTTTGGAATAACTTAGAAAACCAATATTCGCCAAGATTGTGAGATATAAGCTAGCTGTCTACAATAATCCAGAATCCAAGGTACGGCAAATTTGACAGCCAAAATTGTTTTACCTTACTATGTGTCCATTAATTTCTTTTATCATACAATTTCGTCTTTATACCAAAAATATCAAAAAACATCCCCTAATGATACATTTTCCTCTAACTTAGAGTTACTGTTTATTAGACTTAATATATATATAGATACTGAAGTTCTTATTTAGTTTATGAACAGCAAATTTTGATTAAAAAGTTGGCTACAGCGTTTAAACGTGGTGATGATTATTATTTCCCAGCCAAATTAATTTAGATATTGTTACTACTTCTATTGATGGATATGATTTAGGTTCAAATCTCAATGCAGGATATATTAATACATTTTATAGTGAGCATATATAAGTGCTATGCAAATTTATTTTTGGCAGCTCCGCGTTTTTTTCCGCATAGCCGAGTATTCAAGACACTTCGGTTTCCAATTTCCACCGAACTTCGAGAAATATAATCATTTCTCCGAGTGGGGATCGAATCCACAAACCAATGCATTTACATTTACAGTCAAACGTTGTCCCACTACCTTGCAATTGCAAATTTTTAAACAGCAATTTTTGAGAGCTATGTGAGGGAGGGAAGTTTGAGGAAAGACAGAAAATAAAAATAGAATAATTAATTAGATGATTTATTGCTATATAGACAAATTAAATCAATACATCATATCGTTAACTAATAGGTAAAATTAAGCTTCTTATTTTTAACATTTTAAAGTGTTAATCACACACTTAGGAAATTGAAAAATCATATTTTAGGAAGTTTATAAAAACTTTGATTAGATTAGATTTGAAACCGCGTCTCTTGGACGTTTTCCAAGAGACGCGGGTTCCAATCCCGCTGCGTTCAAAATTTATATAATAAATTTATATACGTTTTCTAAAATATGTTTTTTTAAGCTTCTTATACTTAAGGCGATAGAATCTTTATATTTTTAAAACACTTATAAGTATTTCAATTAGCAATTCAATTTTGCATAAAATGTCAGAAAAGTTACTATTTAAAAACGTGGCATCGAAATCCGTGTTATGCATGTGATGAAATATGGCGAAAATCGTACAACGGTTCTTTCTTTTTTATTAAATATTTAAAAAACATTTGTAATATATGAAATGAGTATATAATATGATTTATACCTTATAATTTAAATTATTATATTAAAGCGCCATTCACCAGCTTTAAAGACCTTCAAGCTGGAGCAGTGATTCAATTCCTTTGATACCTCAAATACTATTTCTTAAATGAATTACAGCCAAAATGGAGCTTTAAAATGGCGAATCTTAATTTTAATATCTGTAAATGTATTAGAAATTGGAAAACGTAAAATATTTTATCTCTAGCTAACTCTAATCTAAGAAAATACCGAAACAAAAATATGTTTTTAGTTATTTAAGTTATCTATCACTATCAGTTTCATAAAATTAAACAAAACCAATGGCTTATTGCATAATAAGCATACTGTTTTATATTATTAAACGTTACAGTAAGAGATGCTTTATAAAATTAACTTTAGTAACATTGTGAAACAAATATAATTTGATCTCTTAATAATACCTATTTATTAAATTATTAATTAATTTCCTTATCTTGAGAAATCGAGTAGAGTCGGTGAGCGAACTCAATGCCGCCTTCGAATGAATATAATTTAAATGTAAACCCCTGGGAATTTAACCCACAACTAATTACGTTTTCAGCTAGAGGGCAGCACAGCGCAAACGATGGCCTCGACAACTCTAAATAATTAACTATATTATAAAAATATTTTATATAATAATTATTTAAGTTATTTTAGAACATTTTTTCTTGCAAACCATACAGATATATGAAGGCTCCTCAGTCGTCGGTGCTGGTGTAGTCGTGGTAGAAGTTGTGGTCGGCTTCGGGGGCTTACAAAAGAAGTACGGATCAAAGTGATAGGGTATTTCGTGACTCCAACCATGGTTTAAATGCCATGGTGGTTGATCCACGTATATAAGGGAGGATGCATCTGAAATAGAGTATGTTAAAAAGTATGTATAATTTTGATTAAAGATTTTAAAGTACGTTTTAAACGATTGTCGATTTATTAGGCAAAACAAAAAGAGGTTAATTTGAGGTCAGTGTATTCCGTCTGCCTCAAACCACATTTGATTCAAAATAAACCTCATTCATAAAAATCATTTCTTCGCTCTGGTGAAAAGGCAAGGTGAGTTTCGCCATTTACCAAGCAAAGTCTGGAATTAAAGCGGAAAGTGGATAGCGCAGTGTCTTAATACTAGATTCTCTGTGCCTACAAGAAAAAGCAAGAAGCTGAAAAAAATATTACTTATACTAGTGATCTAAATGTATAATTATGTACATTTAAGAATCGTAAATATGTAGTTACAATGTAAGTTAGTTGTCACGTAGTACATCATAATGTCACATTGTTCAAATAAACGGAGTAATAAAACTAAAAGAGCGCAAGTTTATTTGTGATAGTAAAGAGAAGAGCCATTTCACCTACAAAATAATTTAGAACGAAAATATATTTGAATAAAAATTAAATAAATGTTGAAAGAAAGGCAAAATAAATAAGCGACTGACAGAAGTATTTCTGAAAGTTCTTTTTTGGTACCATACATATTGACTCTGGAAAGCATATTTGTTGTAAATCAAGAATATACAAGTTTACACCAGAGATTATAATAGCCTTTTGAATATTGGAAAATAAATCTCATTTTTATTTAACCTAGAAACATCATTTTTGGGGAGATTTGCCTAATGTAGCTTATATGGAAATTTGGGGCTGACTGTAAACGAGTGGTCGTGGGTTCGATTCCCAGTCGCAGAAATAGTAATATTTAAAATATTTTCCCTTCTTCACTCTCGTACTTAAGACAAACCGCGGCGTTGAGTTCCGCTAATAAGCACAATGTCCAAATTTTATCGGAGTGTCTGAGTTCTAACGCGCTACAAAATATACGCATTTTTGGCAACTTTAAAAAAAAAACTCTAATAAAATCATCCAAAATATAAACATTTTCTTCGCGTGTACAGAGCCATCTAATTATTTAAAAAATAATTGAACAAACTTGAAAATACATCAAAGACTCAATAATTTGTTATATTATAATAGAGCACAATACCATGTAGATTTAATGATAACGTAACAATGTATACTGTTCAATAAATCTATTCTTTGAAGTACAAAAAAATTCGGATAAATATAGAAATGTGTATTATTAAAATAATGGAAGCCACGAAATTTTTGTTTTTGTATCAAAAACTTTTTATAAATTGAACGTACTGGGGCTCGAACCCTCGAACGTATGGCTTAGTGGTACTTGGAAGGTTCCAAGAAACGCGGGTTCGACACCCGTTACGTTAAAAAAATATGTGGCGAAAAAGAACTGACTTTTCTATTAATATACTCGTGATGACCGATTTTATATTCAGATTAAGTATATTTTTACTTTACTTTGATTGTTTTTTTAAATATTATAAAAATAATATGAGACATATGTGTTATTGCTTAAGTAAAAAAATGGAACGACTTTTATTATTAAATGCAAAACAAATAACAAGTACAACAAAATATTGAATATTGAATCCTTTTTAGAAGATAATATAAATTTTATTAACTTACCCTCGTCACTTCTTCGCGGTGAGCAATACAAAGGGCAGACCTTAACACAGAACAATAGCGGCTCCTGTGCTGAAAATTTTATTAAATACTATAATATATGTAAATAAATTTGAGTTGGTTTTTAAATCTCGACCTGTAATATAATATATATATATATAATTTAGATGAAAACATTTGTAAAATAAATAATACACTCAATGGAAATGAAACTTGTTAAATGAGTTAAATGAGGCACATCACCTTATAATTATTAATAATGTGCTAGATTTGCTTTATAATAATCAGTATGTAGCTAAAAAATAAAATATTGGATTGTCTTTGGAGTCGGACACGTGTACAATCCAAGTCAATCGACGGAAAGAAGTGGGTAAAAAAAGAGTTTTTCTAACATTGATATATACATAAAGAGATGTAGGTCAAGCTAACAGAAGTGTGTTATAACTAGTACTTATCTATTTTTTTTTTCAGCTTGACACGTTTTCCCACATAGCTAGGTAGTTAGAGAGACATTGCGTGTTGAGTTTATTATTTGCGTGTTAATTTTTAGACAATTTATTTATTAATTTGGATTAATTATTAATCATACGTCTCTATTACAAACACTGTATATAAATTATATTTTTCGCATCCTGTAAAATAAAAATTCATTCAAGATTTGTTTTAGCCTACCTCCAACCAAGGAGTTTTATTGACATTTTTACCAATACTGGCACATTAGTACATTATATTCGCATCACAAAGAAAATGTAAGTGTATTTTGTCCTAAATCTACTATAGTTATACTTCATTAGACGACTGTCTCACTTAGAATAATAAATAAATTATTTAAAATACTCTTGACAACTTTTTTAATTTATTGTTTGTTTAACTAAAGCTAACAATTATATATTTGTATTACCAAAATAAAGGCAACTCTGTCTCATTAATGATGATTAACAAGAAATAAAAGCTTATATAAAATTCATAATAAAGTTTAGAATATACAGATGGTTACAGCACCTCTAAAGACCTCAAAAAAGATATTTTAAACTTCCATAAAAATCGTATTAAGTTCAAGAAGAAACTATTTTCGAATTATATATGTTCATATTTGAGCGTAACCCACAATATTGGCGACAGTAGTTGATACATTACCTGGCTTAATTCGCAAAGAATTAATGGTCCATTCAAAATGTTTATACAAAACGTGGCCATTTAGTACCTGAGCTGAACACCTAATGTTTCTAAAATGCCAAAGATTGGATAATAGAGCAATTTACCAGCAGTTACCCTTTACCTGTCTTACAAAATACAGAGTCGAAAGTTTGTACTGTTAATTACAGAAATATGTTTTTGTATATATATTTTTAGTATTTATTTTCACATAAAAGTTTTTAAAGCTTAGCAAAATGATAAAGTGGATATAACATATTTTTAAAAAAATATTATTATTATTTCGATAAATCCATATAAAATCCCAGAATTAGTTAATTTTGTCAACTATAATTTAATGAAAGCTTCGAATCATTTATTCAAAATAACTTTTAACCATTGTCGTAACGTGTTTTACGGCAATGGTTTAGATACAAAGTACAGTTAATTAAAATAATATGAAAAATTACCTCCATGCAAAAAGAATGGCCGAACTTGCAAAATTAAATTCGCAAAAAGGACGTAAATAATGATGTCCATATTCCTTGTCAGTGTTAAACTTTAACAATTTTCTCAACACGCACCTTTCACTTGAAAATTACTACAAGTTTTCTTGAATACTAACCGCGCACTTTATACAGACGTACTATACAACTACTAGGCCTATTACGTATTTCAATTGACAATCCACTTGCATTTGAAGATTTGTAAATATACACAATTGACACTAGCCTACATTATACAGGTTAATTTGTTTAGTAATAATATTTTTTTTAAGTGTTGTTTTCACGATTAATAGTAAAAAGTATTTTAAAATGTATAAAAAATTTAATGTAGCTAGATTTGAATTCGCGTCTCTTCCTAATTTCGTACATTTAAGAGCTCAAGCTCAACAAGCTACGTTAATATTCAAAATTATTTTATTTGAAGAGAATCGTTTGACTAAACATAATTTTAATGTATTTCTCAGTAGTGATATAATATATGTTAACTAAAATTTGTTTCCAAATCTTTCTAGATAATGCGCGGATTAAAACTCGTCAGTCAACTTACAACGTTACTAAGAATAAGTACAAATGTCAGCGTACTTTTTCAATATTAGCATAAATTAATATCTCATATACTATATATAGTATTCACATAATAGAACAAATAGCCAAAACTTAGTCGACAATCACTTGCCGCTCATATTAAACACCCTTTGGCTTAAAAAAATGGCTCTTAAACGGCGTTACCATCACTTATGATATTGAAAGGCATTGCTACCATCCCAAATTACAATACGACAAAAAATACACGTAATAGTGTTTTATATTATAAAAGTAGGAAATATTGAATGTAATTTATGCACTGACCAGCATTTAGTGTCCAGTTCAAACTCTACGGCTATCTTTATATAACGTTATTAAACAAGTTTCACATGCATAGGTTATAAAAATATAAACAAGACGATTGTGTAATACGTTTTATTTGAGGACGATGATGCAGCTTTCTTGTAAAAACAAATTTAAGTAAATTTAAACCTGTTTATTTTTTTAATATTCATTTTTTTGTTTGAAATAACTATAACAATCATTATAGATAAAAAAATTACACCTAATTAATGTTTAAAATAGCTTTGTTACAATTTCTTTTATATATCAAAATGTGAAGCAAAGTACAAATAATTATATACTATTTTAGAAGTTCTTCCAAAATATAACTATTTTGAATAAATTAGAAAAAACTAAATAATTTAAAAAACAAAATAGATTTTGAAAAAGACATATTTAGTAGTGTAGGAATGTGTAGGAAAGTGTAGGAATAACACTTTAAAAAATGTTAACAAAAATAAAATAGATTTTTCTTTATAATACAGAAAAAACTAAAAGATTTTGTGATCCGAGAAGTGAAAATAAACAGATTAAGAATTAAAAAATATTTTTAGTTAAATATTAATTCCTTGTAATAATAGTCTTTCAGTGATAAAGCTGTAAAATAATTATGACTAGAATTACTTACTACTATATATTTTTTATACTATTGACAAGGCAAACGAGCGTTCGGGTCACCTGATGGAAAGTGATTACCGCCGCCCACGACGTCGTGTAATACCAGAACAACTACAGGGATGTTGCCGGCCTTCAAGGTGGAAATAGACGCGCTTTTTGAAGGTACCCATGTCAAATCGACCTGGAACCACTGCTGCTAGTAGGCCATTCCACTAACTTAGCAATTTTAACTGTAATAATGAGAATAAAATCCTTGGCATTTCATGTATTTACCGTACCGTTTCTGGACCCATTGCTTGGCAGAAAGAGCTCGAAGCAACTCAAGTGTTGGCTAAGGGGCCCCTTTTAAAATGCATACAAGCTTGCCTCCACTGTCAGAGCTGTTCTTTATACCCAACTAAATTTAAAAATATTCTACTTATACCGCCTTGAAATACGTGCTAGAAAAGAACTGTTATATAGTTCTAGCCAGGTCGAGATTCTTTAATTCCACCGCGTACAAATTCTAAGCCTGTTAGTCAGTTCGTAAGTAAGTAAGAAGTGATCTGTAGGTATATGTGTTTCCCACTCAACTTAAATTTCTCGAGACCAGTATAACATGTTCCAGAGAATAAAAATATCCGGTCTGGATAACAAAATACGAATTTTGTATGAAAAATTGAACTGGCGCGATGTTTACGGAAATAAATTATTAATGCGCTAAGACAATATTCAAAAAATTGTTTAATTTTATATAATTTTTTTCTTAATTCAATTTTCCGCATAGCAGTGTAGTCAGAGAGACACTCCGTTCTCCACTTCCGCCCCACATCCAGACATTGCGTGTTGAGTGGCGGAACCCAGTGCCGTGCTTTGTGTTATGTTCCAGAGTGGAGAAATAAAAATATTTAAAAAATAATTATTCTCTCGAGTGGGAATTAAAACCACAACCAATCACATTTTCAGTCAAACGCTGCGTCACGATGGCCGATGTTTATTTGACGCCATTTATAATTATTCAATGAAGCCATAAGTAATGTACACAGCTAATTTATTCAGAGTAAACAGTGATAGCATTGAAGCCTTTTGATGTCTGGCAAGAATAACAGACGTAATAAAACATGTTTATCTAGAGAAGTATATATATATATATATATATATATATATATATATATTCTTATTTTATATATGTTTATATATATATTTCTCTACATACTAATAATATAACTGTGAAAGCCTGTCTGTCTGTCTGTGACTGGAATTTGGAATGAGAATAGTTGAAGTTAGAAGATTCAGGGTCCCACGTGGGCTCCCCATTAGATTTTTTGTAATTGCAGTGGAGGGATGCGAGCTGCTCAAGTCTGGGATGGTTGGCGCACTATGAGGGAATTATATATTATTATAGGGAATTCAATGTACAGACACAAGTTCTTTACTGTTTTATTATATAGCTATGTTTAAGCACAAAAAAGAACATTTGCTTAGTAGGCTAACTACTTATTTAAGAGCCTAAACTAACTTATAATTAATTTTTAGATCGTCGATGTACTAAGTTAATAAAAAGACTGAAATTATAAATTTTAGTTTTAAATGAATATTAAAAAGCATTAGAAGTTACTATAACCATAATTACAGAAACATGTAATGAACTGAACGCATCGTAAATTTCTATATTTTTTGTATGTGCGTCAATGACTGCCCGCTCGGGTAAGCGGAGCTTCACCGCACGTATATCTATACCGCTTTATTAAAAAAAATGGTAACCTTCGTTTGAGCTTGCGTCATCAATTATTTTCCTGAGAAAATTCATCGATATCGGTGAAGCGGTTTAGATTTTACATACAAACTTACATCCCTGATTTATAGGGGATAATTGTTTAAAAAAAAGGAGCTTATGTTATATGGACCCTGGATCTTCAACTATTTGCATTCCAAATTCCATCCAAATCGGGCCGGTGGCTTAGCAGTGTCACAGACAGTCAGACTTTCGCATTTATAATATTAGTATGGATAGTGACCAGCTATAGGCATCACCCGTGCGATCTACACGGCTATAGTTATTACGTATTTTTGATAAGGAAGTTCAAAGGAATATAGAAATATAGAATTTTTTCTATATCGTGCTGCCTAACAATATAGTCTAAATGAATACAATTTAAAACCCGATTAATGTGGAAAGCGGATAACAAAGTGACACAAGACAAGGTCCTTTTTATCTGTTGAAAGAGAAAAGCGTTATATAAGAAGAAATATAATCGTCTGGAAGTCTTAGAGACAACAAAATACCACCTTAAAGGAATTTAATATAAGTTTGAATTAATATAGTTCAATATCAACTGGCGACAAATGTTAAGCTGAAGTAGATGTCTTAAAGTATTAAAAGGAGTTGCGGGTATCAACTAGTACTGTATATAATATAAATTGTCACAAAATTAAGCTATTAAAGGAACATCTGCTGCAAAGTTTTCTCAACTTTCGAGACTAAGAAACTGTAAACGAGCGAGAACTTGTAAAAAACTTAATCTCAAATTGTTAGGATAGTAACTTTTAGTAATCGTCACCCCGGAGTCATTAGGGACTTTAAATTATAGTGATTCTAGACGTTCAAGATGGTTGCAGGGTTGCAAATGATGGTTGCCAAACACTGGTGCAGGTAGTTGCTAAAATGTTTTAATGAAAACTGAGTGCGTAAATAGCATTACGAAATACTTATTACTTGGCATCATTAAATTAAAATTTGTTAATATTTTCATAATCATCAAAGTATTTCGGTAATTTATTTTACGTGTGATTTGTGTGGAATTGTTAATTACTTATGAAAATTAAATATATATCTTATACTAGCTATGTCGCGTCTTTGTCCGCGTGTAATTTGAAAATAATATAAGGAGTCTTAGTTACTCCTTATTACATCAGTTATCTGCCAGTTAAAGTCTCGTCAAAATCGATCCAGTCGTTCCAGAGATTAGCCTGATCAAACAGGCAGATAGACAAAAATTGTGAAAAGTGTTATTTTGGTATATATGTAGCGTGTATACATATGCATTATATAAAAAGCGGTTATTTAAATATTACAAAGAGGCACGCAAAGCGTTGCGTTGAGTACTGCCAATCAACACTCAATATTTCGGACTCGGGCGGAAAGTGGAGAACGGAATGTCGTGACATTAGGTTTTCTCTGTCTACCATGCTATACGGGAAAAGCGTATAGCTGAAAAAAACAAAAGAGGCTGGCAGTGGCAAATATACTTAATATGACAAATGTTTTTACTCTACTATACTATAGCCTATGTATAAGAAATATTGAGCAAATAGCATTCTCCTCTATAAAATCATCTTTGTATTAGTCTATGGACATGGGCAGCTTCAAATATCTACAAGCTGTTGAGAGAAGAGCTTTCGACAACGACGCCAACAGCTAAAGTTGTAATAACTACACAAAAGTTCCGATTTCGGGGATTAATCGTATATTGTACAATTTAAATTACTGGACGTGTAATTTAAAAATCACACTCTTTTGGACTCATGGACCTGATTTATTGTTAGCAATTACTTGTCTGTGTTACATATCATCTTTATTTAATTAACATTACTTTAAAAAAAAGTCATACAGTATAGTGCATCTAAGCGTTCTTCTTTGAAATCCTTTGGGTTGTTAATACAGAATTTAAATTTGTAGTGTTGTTAGTTTTAGACACATTACTATTAATCTGTATATATCTCGAATATATATAAAAATATATACATACGAGACAAAGAAATGTTTTAAGGCTATTTGACCTACTTCTTTCTGTTTAATTTGCTTTAAAATTTGTATACGTGTCCGGAAACGATGATAATTCAATATTTTTACAGCATCCACTCGACATCCTTGCCAGAACGAACAAGATGAAATTTAAAACTGTTTAGTGATTTAATAATTACTATATAAAAATAAGTTAATATTTTATTTTAAAAGTTAATATTTTAGAATCCAGTGTTATTTTTATTCAACTACATTTGATATATACTGTCTATATGAATTATATATATGAATTCCCGTACAACTTTTCGTTAAAGAAATCTGCGGTCTTATCTGCTGCCATTCAGACTACAATTAGTTGTAAACTCTTTTGAAACTTTAACTTCGTTGCTTCAGCTTTATTGTAATCTGTCTTGTGATTTTTATGACTAATGTATATGAACTCTGTGTTTTGACAGAAAGATTGTAAGCCCCGCGTACAGTTCATTTAAAATAAATACAAGTAACAGCCACTAGAAACAAGATATTTGTTATATATAACTACTATTTAAATTAAAACATATATTATATTATATTGTAAAAGAAATACAAAGAGCCCCTATAAAAACAAAATCAAAAGACGCTTAACGTAATTGATGTTAATATATTTAACGCTTGATGATTTTAAATTAGTAAAATATTGTTTCAGTTCAATTCTTATTTATGGCGTTTTGAACATGCCAGTAGAGCACAAATCACGTGCCAATGATACGTTCACGTTTCAACGTTGGTAAAAAGAGATAAAGTCACACTACGATAGATTACATGTTAAAAGAGACTTAGTAACAATATGGAGACCGTCTTTATAACAAAATACATATTTATAACTGATAATACATGACATTAAAGGTTAGTGTTGAATTAAACTTTTTAGTATGTAACTTTTTATATAATAATTTACAAAAAGGACTAAACACAAACATTGAACATTATAAGGGGACGGTGAACATTTGAGGAAGGACATCATAAATTAAATAGGATGTGGGAAGGGAAAAAAATGCTGTTCTTTTTAACGCCTTTACGCTTGACATATTGCGCCAAATAGACAGTGCTGTCAATAGTAATATCTTGATACCTATGCGGACATTGCACAGACACATAGCAGGTATTTTCTACTACAGTTATCGTTGTAAAACTTTTTGTCACTTTATATGATTTCTTCTTGAGAAAAAAAGAAATTGTAGTTCGAAAATTCGAAAGTACTCGCAACTTCATATTGTTAGTTGCTCTTTTTATCTAGTGATCAAATTAGTGGGCGTTTGCATTGAAAGTCTGGTCTTTCAAGCGTTTATGATGTTTAAGTGTGTTAATAATATTTCTTTTATTTTATTTCATGTATTGATGAACCAATCGTTTAACATCATCAAAAATAAGACTTAAATCTAACTATAAAATGAACTACAAATGCATTATATATCATAATGCAAAATTAAACCTTATATCATTTACATCCATCAAAATCATAAAACTAACTAATATCACTTCTTGCTTCATAAATAAATCGAATTTACAAATAACCTTATAAACAAAATTGAGAATAACTTATGTATATAGATATCCAGATCAAAGATGTTCCCAAAAAGAGCTCTACTTTGTTAACTCAGTAAAATATTCAAGAGCACTCCGATAAGAGCGGAGCTGATTGATTATCAGCACTTGAATTTTAGAGGGCTGTCCTTTTTTCAGATTCAATAAAACAATTCGAGGATGAAATAAAAATAATGGTCCTCTACAATTTGATGGATTTTGCAATCGTCATTTACGTATTCAATATTTATTAATCGTCCTTAGATTTCTTATTTAATATTTGTACGTTTTAGTATAATTAAATAAATTTGAAGGATAATATAATAGAGAGATATAAACAATATTTTAAGATTAAACAACAACGCAGTGTCAGAGCGCTTGGTCGGTTTCCAAGAGGCGCAGGTACAAATCCCATAAGGTTCAAATTTTCATACGTTTTCTATAATTGGTTTTCATATCCTAAGTGTGTAAATAATACTTTAAAAAATTAAAATATTTATTAAATAGCATTCTCTCTTGCCCGATGATTGTTCGTAGAAATAATCGTTCATAGAAATTTATAAAATTCTTTCTACACAGATGCTAACAACAAAAATAATTTGAAATAAGCGTATAAGAGTTTCGACGTAGCTGGATGTAGAACGTATGGCTAATCAGTCAGAGCATTTGGAATGTTTCCAAGTGGCACAGGTTCGAATCTCGTTACGTTAAAAAAATTATAAGTCTTCTTAAAATGTTTTTTGGATATAAATTAATTTTTAGATTAAAATATAATATCAGAATTGAGAACTTATTATCGTCATTACATTGATATAATAATTTTTTTTTCATACTTAAAGTTCATATATGGATAATAAGGATAGAATATGTTTTTTTTTTAACAAACAAACAATACTTAACAAATGCAACTCTCTATGAATTAATTTATAACGATAATTATGTATTAATTTATAACATAAAATATTTAATTATTTAGAAAACGATTGCTACTTCAAAATTCGTAAAGTTAAACGAGTAAATAAGTTAGACTTCTGGCGATGTTACAAATAAAAGAAAATAAGTCAAGATTTTTTGCGGCCATGATGACTCATCTGAGCATTACTTGCTAGAATTCACAAATGACTTACAAAAAGAAATGCAATTAAACTTTCTCTCATTTGTATAAAGTGTTCTAATATAAATTTTAGTGTCAAATATCCAGCACCGCTAAGTGAGATTCGTATTTAATTTTGCTTCTTTTTTACTTTTTTCAGCAAAAGATACTTAAAATTATACATAAAAAATTTTGTTTAAAAGAAATTTAAAAATTATCCAAATATTACTATCTATTTTGTCCAGCTTTACCGTCAACGTGTTCGCCGTGGCACATTTGGGATATGTCGCGGTTTTAAGCTTAAATTCTATTCGGATGAATATTTTTATACAATATGATAATAGTTAGTGATTAAGACAAAGCGTGGCGTGGAATTCCACGGCCCAGAAAGCAATGTCACTAAACCGAGTAAGAAGAGAAATTTAAAGTGACCTATCGCTTAGTTCACTGTAATTGCTTCGGAAAATGTAAACGATGTGAGACGATGGCAAATTCTTATATTTCCTTTATTTTATAGTATTTTATTTTATTGTAAACTAAATGCTAATGTAATAATTGTTGAAACGATTCCGTAAGGTGTAGTTATATGAATTACTATGATATTAAACCAGTACATGATTGTTCAACTACACAGAAATTTATCTCGTGTATAATGCTCGGTCGGGAATAGGTCCCGAGCATAAGTTTGCCACTTTTATTTTTATTTATAATTTAACTAACGAAATTATAAAATTAAAATTTTTGTAGTAATATAATACAATATTTATTATATAATATTTATATGTATTATTTATATTAATATATTATAATACTTTAAAAAATCTTATATATTCTTTTTTATTAAAGTACAAATTCGTATATATGTCAGAACATGCATTTTTGTTTCAATATCTTTAAATATATCCAACGGCATCACGGCACAGTAGGCTAGTAGGTAGGAGTGTACGCGATGTATTATTTTTTCTATTTGATTAGAGCAAGTACGGCGCTAAATTTCACCCCCCAACACGGAAAATCTATAATATTTTCTGAATGTGTAAAACAGACTTCGCCACGTTGAATGCAGAAAATGTTTGATAATTAGGAGAAAATGTATATAAAAACAAAATATTAAATAAAAAAGATAAAATAATTATTTATAAGAATAAGAGTTTCTTCGTAATGTAATAGCCTGTCGCTTGTCGGGTTTGCTAAGCGCGGGCCGACACCTCGCTGATGGAATGTGCGCCCGCCCGTAATAATCGTTCATTTTGCTTATTTTGATTTGCCGGAATTTTGCTCAACCCACATGCTGATAAATGACCTGACCTTTTTATTTAGCCTGTGGCATTATTCTGTTATTAAATTAATTTTAGCCTTCATTTTGTATAAGCTAATATTTCAAGAAAAGTCGCGAAGTTAAAAGCAATAAAGGTGAATAATGTAATATTTATGAAGCGTAACTTCAAATTTTAATAGTTTAGTCTATTTTTAAAGTGTAAGTACGCTAAAATATGTTTAAACTATAAACAACCACGAAGCAACTATTAATTTCGAAATTTCGATTTGCTTCGCCGTTAGTTTCAGTATTTTTCACGACATATTATTTATTAAATGTTTCAATTTTTTACATATGTCTCACATCATGTGGATAATCCAATTAAGATGAATTATATACGATCCCTGCCGACATAACTCACACATCTACTCATACCAATCACAGTTTTTTAAAAGAAAAATCATTTAAACCACAAAAGGGGAAGCACCATTGATATTACGTAGGAAAATACCAAAATATTCTCCATGCACTATATATATAACAGGTACTACGGACTAATTTCAGACTATCCAACTGTAACAGTAAGTAATTATTGACGTAATAAAAATGCGAGTCGAAAAGTAAATTTAATTAGGTATCGATTGTACCGCGTGCAACTTTTACTAATGAAGCATTTACTTATTTTTTAGGTTCTTCTACAGTTGGATCGCATCTTTATTCTTTATATGTTGTCAAAGAGAGTATGCATCAAACTAAACAAATTGTGTTTAACAAAGACGGCTTTTACTTATTTCTTATAGTTAAGCTGGTCATGATTCTGCAACGGAACACTTGATGATTTCTTCGATATTCATTATATCCGTGGTTTTGCTCAGGGTTAAAAGTTATAAAACAAATTACTGTTGCAGTTTAAACTCGGACCAAAAATTATAATAATCTCTTAAAGGTATTTCATCATTTTGTTTTACGATAGAAAATACGAAAATAATATAAATATTACCATTAATCAAAGTGGTATTCGAACAAGTATCGCGTTTACAGTCAATCGCAACCCTACAGCGGCACAAAGACAGAACTTTTACTAATGCGGCATTGACCTGTCACTTGTAGTTTAGCTTTTACATCATGGGTCTTTGTCAGACTTACCAGATTTTTAATAGTTATATGATAAGGTAAATGCCTATTACGTTGAACAGTTTTTGTTATGTCTATGTCCTAATAGTTTAGATAGACCCACCTTGGTTCTTCATTAGCTGTTCCGTATATTGAATTTTTATTTATCACCGGCAAATACGGATAACGCTGATCAATTTTCGCTAAAATGACATTTTGCTATTTCTTATAATTTAGCTGGATTTGTACGATTCTACATCTTTCAAGTGAATTATACCCGTAAGCTTAACCAAGCGTAACAGGTATACAACATAAAAAGTTTTATTCAAATCGGTTCAGTAACTACGAAGATGTGCGCGTACAAACAAACAGACAAAAAAAAATGTCATAGATTCGTATTCTATAAGTGATTTACGAATTTCAATAGAAAAGACGGTTGGAATCTTTTTAACATTTGGAACCCAATACTGAAAACTTTGAAGTCTCAATCCTATCACACCGGAAAGCAAGATACAGTCAGCTCATTCGGCGAGAATCCAGAGCACGCGGGACAACTAAGAAATCGTTGGCGGTAGTTTGATATAATAATTGTATAGACAGACGACTGCCACTTTAGTCTACCTGTGACCACGGACTACTATAAATGTATTTTCGAATACCAAAAATATACACGATTAATACGGTTAAAAATAGTTTGATTTCAGAATTATTTTACATATGCTAAATAGTTTTTTTGAAAATATATTCAATGTAACACAACAGACACAACCTTTTAGTGTCTTATTATAGAATAAATGTTAAAATATTTTCATTATAAGTTTTACCAACAATTTAGTGTTTTTTGAAGTTTTTAAAATGTTTCCTTTACCTAAAAAAGACGTGATTTAATAAGTGAATGATAAAAAGATTGTTCAAATAACAAACGATGTTCAGCCCCAGTTCAACAAAGAGGGAAACATACCATCCAATTTTTTTACTTTAAGTTAGGGTTGTCTAAACTTCTTATGTACGTTGTATCATATAAATCCCAAGAACACGAGTGCGATGAAGGGGGCCAAGTTCAATATTAAGAATATACGTGTTTGTTGTCGTCGCTGACAAAATAATTGCTATCTAAATGCTAATAATGCCGCATTGTATATATAACCTTGAAATTTATATAATTAATTAATACACAAGGCCATCGTGGCGCAATAGGACAGCTTCTAACTGTAAGCTTTTGATTGGTTGTGAGTTCGATTCCCGCTCGGGGGAGTTATTATATTTAAATTATTTTTGTTACTCCGCTCTGATACCTAAGACAATGCGCAGCGTTGAGTTCCGCCACTTAACAATGTCTCGAGTCTAGACGGAAAGTGGAAAACAGAGTGTCTTGACACTAGATTCCATCTGATTACGATTACGAAAAATCGTGGAGCAAATAGAATGAAAGAAAATAAATAAATTGATACTCAAAGTTGACGTAAATTGGCCTTGATAAAAAGTACAACATATGTTTTCTTTTTAAATTAATTTAAATAATAAGAACAACTAATAAAAAAAACATGTAATTTGAGATTCTGACATACAAAAGGACGAACGGACATCTGAATAAGTATTTATCATAAGATTGTTGAGTAATAAATAATTTTATAGATACATTAAATATGTTTTGTTTTGATTCACAAGTCATAAAACTACACATTATTAAAACTCTACACACTTAAAAGCTACCAAAAGTGGAATCTCAACTCGAATATATCCGCCGACCCTTAAATTAAAAAAGTTTGAAGACTGACTGACTGACTTGATTTGAATATTTTTACGTTTTTATCATAAAGTTCTTATATCTTCACATGATGTAGAACGTCGTTTAGGATTTACAAAAAATAATTGGATATTAGTTTTCGTATTAATATGTGCAGGAATTTTTCTTGACTTATTTTGCGAAAATTACTGGGGCAGATGAAATTTTGTATAGAAAGAAAAACTAAAAAAAAAAAGAATAGCTTTGTGTAGCGTAATTTTTTTGTTATACATTCAAATGACGTTAAGCTGTTAAAATAAAGATTACACAGATAACTGGAACAAGTATAAACTTTTTTTTAGTATAAAGTGTACCCCACACGGTGCTAAGGCAACGGGTATTTGCGGACTTGCTAGAGATATTCTGAAATATAATTTAAAAGGTAAATAAATTTTGCTTTAATTACAACGTTCACCAATATAAAAAAGAAAAATTATTATTATTTTGAAAAGAGAGAGGGATAATAAAGGAATAAGATATTCAAAAACGTCCACACTAACCTTACTTAAAACATATTAATAAAGGTTTTATATTTTTTTCAAATAGCGCCATCTAGATGATATTTTAAAAACCATGTGCTAACCTTGCATGTTAGTATTACAAGGTTAAAGTAGATGTCATTGTTCCTAAAAAAAATATCTAAATCAAAGCGGTGGTTGCAAGTTCGAATCTCACTGTAGTCCCAGTTCCGCTAATTATTGTATTATGCATCCAAATTCTTTTTACGTTTTTCACATTGCTATCTCTTTTGTAAACTAAAAACGTAATAAGCTAAATACATATCATCTTTCTTTTGGGACACCTGTATTAAGATAATATTATTGTTCAAATATAAGAATAACATAGAAACACAAAGGTTGTGGGTTCGCGGCTCGCGACTTTGGGATATATTTAATGATTTCTCCAGTCAGGCTTAAACATGGCTTAAAGTTTTGCAAACCGACACGAGATAGGTAAGAAATGTGTGATGCTTGGATATAATACTAGCTTTTACCTGTAATTTTATTCACGTGGGCTCCGAAATTGCATCGATAGATAAGTGCAAAAAATTGTGTTTTATAGTGCAACTTAATAACAGCCTCGTTATTTGCTGAAGCATAATTATCGTTCACCAGAATAATCCAGAATTGAATTTATAGAGCAAAATTCATTTATCGAGGCCATGGTGAAGCAGTGGGACAGCGTCTGATTGTACACGGTATGATAATGAGTTCGATTCCCATACGAAGGAATTATTACATTTATATTATTTTAATTGCTCCGTTTTGATAAGTAGACATAACGATTTAGATTTGATTTGGGGCGGAAAATGAAGAACGATGTGTCTCGACACTAGGTTCTCTCTGAATACTCTTCTATATTTCGGAAAGCTGAAGATGCAAATAAATCAACTATCAAAGTAATAAATCATCTATCAAACAACAAACTATCAAATTATCATATTCGTTTAGTTTGATTAAGCTCAAAAGTACCCTAAGGGAAAAACACCCCCAAAATATAACAAAATTGCGTAGCTATAATTAGATTATGAGATTTGTATGATATGCTCTTATTTATTTTTTCTTTTACAGCTTTCCGGGTGCGAACCCTCAACCAATCGTATTTACAATCAGACTCAGGTCAACTGCGCCGCAATGCCCTTATTTAAATGGTTTATAGTAATGAAACCTGAAAATGATGTTAAATACAATTTTGAAATTAAACTATTTTTAACCGGATTAATCGGGTATATTATTGGTATTCGAAAATACATTTCAGAAACCCGACGTTATGTGATAGGATTGAGACTTCAAAGTTTTTAGTATTGGGTCCCAGGTGGTAGAAAGTTTTCAAAATGTGTAGTAATCGCGGAAATGAAAGATCTTATTACGTTAAATATAAATTAGACGGTTATATTTTTTATTTTGACACCGTAGTGGCATCATCGAAAGGTGCCTGGTATGTAGTGGTAGGGGGTTCAAACTGCTCTCGGTAGAACCATTTCATCTCCTCTAAGAAAGTGTAAGTCACTCTGAAAAAATTAAACGACGACGCTAGGAAAACCTATCTAACAATTTATCTATGAATAAAATTTTATAAAAAGGTTTTATATTTTAACCAAAAACTCCTGTACGCTGTACTCCACTAACTAAACACAAAATTATTATGCAACGCAAACAATGCGTTGTAGCGAATAATGTTTTATTTCAGTTAACGAGAAAATGTTATCGGATTTTTCGTGCCTCCATCAATTTTCGAGTCTCTAAACAATGGTCTATCACCGTATGGAATATTGATTCCATTACTCTTAATGAGCTTTTGTACTGACAAGCGCGTAATTAAAAACAGTTTCAAAATACGCGGAACGTTTTAATTCATTAAATGAAATTTGATTTCCGCAAGCAGAAAATAATCTCATTGCGTTCGATACGCTTTAATCATATTTTGTTTTGCGTTACATATTTTACTGGTTTGCGGTTGAGCTATTAATTTGGAAAGCTTAACATATTGCGTACGTTTTAGTTTGATTAAAATAATATTCTGATTAAAAAAAACTGCTACGTATTAATAGCGACCTAAAACTAAGCTTGGCTGAAGTACTTTCTATACTCGATAGTATAAATAGATTTAACAAAGCCATAGCACAGCTCAATGAATGGATGAATGACATAATACAGAGAGTACTTCATCACAGTGATAGCTATTAACACATAACGTGTGTTTTCAATTCACATACCAACGAAAGGTAAATTAGAAATGTTTTTGTATTTTAAATTAAACTATTTTAACAACACATTTTAGAAACTACACTTCAAATACTTCACTGATTATTGAGTGAGTGTGTCATGTGTGTGTACCGGTGACCATTCTCTAAAAGTGTTTTCGAATACCAAAATATACGCGTTCAATCCGGTTATTTTATAATGTGTAAAAATCGCTAAAGTCGACGATGAACTCTTTTAGTAATTTGAAAATGTTGTCTTGAAAGAAAAAAATACTAAATTGCTATGAAAAAAGCGCGAAACTGACACTAGGATACTGGGTTCTGACTAGATAGATATAGAGATAAATTAAATTATCCCCCCGAGTGGGAATCGAACCCACAACTAATCGTATTTATGGTTGAACGCTGTCCCACTACGCCACAATGGCCTCCACTTTTGTTAAAAAGTTAGTTAGAGAAATTATTACATTTAATTTAATTTGCAGCAAAGTAATGCTATTTGTTTCTTTTAATGGCTGTATGATAGATAATCTTCAAAAAGAAAAAAAAAACATCCAAACACTAAATGTACAAAGGAGGCATATCGTACGATAAGGACTGACAGGGTTATTAATCGGTGAAGTGCCTGTCGTTTGCCATCCAACCAGCCAATCAGGATTAAGAGATTTGTTGAATTAATCTATACTAATAAATAAAATTGCTTCTTGTAACATTACAATAACCGCTTTATACAACATTTCTGTCTGTCTCTCTGTTTTTTTCGTATCTGAGTTGATGTGTCAGTTGTGAACGAATGTACGCAATGGTTGGAGATTTATTTTTTCCTAATAAGAACTTTATATTTAACATAATTATTATGTATGTAAACCATAATATTTGTATTGTAAGTCAAGGCCGTTTCATCTGTATTTAATGAGCCTCTTGTAATAAATAGATTTGTCTATTTACATACATACAAAACAAAAATAAATATAATTGACTTTCATGTTTGCACGTAATATGTACAATGATTAAATGTGAAGGACAATTTTAAAAACTTCCGTATATAAATTATAATGTGAAAAAAGTATGACAGTATATAAGTAGTACAGAATATTTCAAGTAAGGAGAAATACTTATAGATATAGATAGATATTATTCGAGGTTCTAGGCAGTGATTTCAGTTTCTCGAACCACGCCACTTCTTAAAATGGGAAAAACGGAAGTAGAAAGAATATATTAAAAGGTATTTTTTTTAAAACAAGCTTTTTTCGAATTATTCTCAGCAAACTCCTTTCGTTTGACTTGGTTTGTTAACCGCGCATTGTCATCCAAACAAAACGTGTATGCAAAATTTTAGCTTAATCGGTTAAGGATATATATGCTTTAAAATTGAGTTTCAACATTCCACCCAAACAAACAAACATGCATTCATACGTATAAATAAAATGCATACATCTATAAATTAATAAAAAAAACTCGTAAAAACATAGTTATGAAGACGAGTCGCTGGTGTTTAAAACAACCGGTCGGATTATGCTCTTGTATATTTGCATAATGCGACCGGTTATGTTATGTTATATTAACCAGCGCTGTCTCGGCACACTCAGATGATCAAGATGCTAAGGGGGCTGTCCCTGGAGCTAGACCTCCCGGATGCCTAAGGAAGCCATGGTTAGATGCTGTGAAGCAGGAAACGAAAGCCAATGGATTTACCAATGAGGATGTTGAAGATTGTGCAAAGTGGAGGAAGTTAAGTTGGAAGGCAGATCCTGGCTAAGCGCGCTGATATAAATGCTAGGAAGAAGCAGAAGTTATCAACTCGATTTAAATGTAATAATTACTTACATTGTATATATTTGAACAAATTCCTAACTTAAGGTCTGTATAATACAGCTAGTTTAGCCTGGAAGAAGTTATATTTTAAGAATTTTGAAATATAATAATTGAATGTGAAACATTTAAACGCAGCGGGATTCCAACCCGCGCCTCTTGGAAACCTTTATGTTTTATAATAATGTATTTTCAAAGTGTGTGAAAAAATGTTAAAAATATTTAATAAATACTATTCTCACTTGCCAAACGATTGTTCGTAGAATAATATTTGGGTACTAGATTTTTTTTTTTAACTTTCTACAGCGATGCTGACAACAAAAATAAATTGTTGTTTATGGATGGATGTAGAACGTATGGCATACTGGTCAGAGCGCTTGAACGGTTTTCAAGATTCGCGGGTTCGATCCCGCTGCGTTCAAATTTATACATTTTCTATATGTGTAAAATATTTTTAGACTTTCTAACTGTGTGAGTAACACTTTACAATGTTAATAGTAATTAAATGTGTTTAGTTTTATTTTTAAAAGGCCATCGTCTCATTGGACATCGTCCGACTTTAATAGCGATTGGTTACTCGATTCCCCCACTCAGTAGAAATATCATTCCGCTTTGCTGTGGTGGTTTCCGCTTGACTTTGACATTGCTATACAAGAAAAGCATGAAGCTGATGCAAATTAGTTTAAAACAAAATAGCTGAAACAACTGTTTATAGCCATCAGTGTCTGGAACTGATATGATATCTCTAACTTACGTTATGGTTATCCGTGAACCATATTGGAAGGGATTTTATATTTATAAAATTGTCAAAGTCGGGAAAGTCTAATTGGGCTCCGTCTCCTAACACGTTGCCTCCAAATGAGAGAGAAGAGATTTGAACCAAGAGATTGATTACCAGACTCTCTTTACCTCATTACTCATTTTTGCACATAGCAAAATATGAATGATGAATCGTAATAAAAATAATATTTAAAAGTCTTATCAGTTAAATTTCTTATTGAATTGTATTCTTTGTTTTAAATGGAAAATCAATTTTAAAGAACTCTAGAAGTTTGTTTTAATTTCTTTGTTTATCTTTATTCCTTTACAATACGAACTTGACTCTAGATTATATTTTGTACTGTAAGAGTAAGGCAAAGGCGAATTTGCAGCTAGAACAATCTAGTGTCGTAACACTCTGACCTACGAATTATCTACAACACATGTGACACGGTCGACAACTTTAATTAAGAATGGCAAATCGGAAAACACTTTTAAAATATTTAAAACTCATTATTAAACAATTTCAAAATACATACTTTAATTGTATCAATTTTTTAAAAGTAAATTATCATACTCTAGTTAACTAGATATACAATGCTTTTCCTAGGCATTTCAAAACTAAGGTGCATTCCCTTTTCTGATGGCAGCTTTGTTACATGTCAAGGACCATATCCAAGCAAAGCACAATGATATCAGTCGCAGAGTTACAGTAGCTTTAACACAATAATACAAGGTTCATTGATAACTTCTATGCATACTTATATGAGATCAAATAGTCTCCCTGACGAGCAACTCTAGTAGAGCAGTACTATTTTATGTTATGTAAATATATTTTTGTACTTTCCGTCTCTACACGTTACGGTACGTTATAGCCAAAGAAAACTTTTTAATCCAGTTCTCTATTTTCCCCTCATTTTTATACTTATTCACATTAAACTTTTTTTTTATTCCATTGCAAAATTTCTTTCTATACTGTAGTAAAACAAGATATGCCTTGTACATTGAATATATTTACGATAATTAAAGGAAATGAAACAATAGTAAAAGAATATGAATCTGAGATTTTTTTAATTTCTCTGTCTGTTTTTTCTGTTGTTTGTATAATTGATAGTTTTTCTATGCAGTTGACTTAGAAGAGTGAAACACCTAATGACAGATCAGTTTAACTGTAAGAAGTAAGGAAAAACCGATTTAACAATATTTGTGTATTTGTGTAGGAGGTGTAATGTACGCAATTTTCGTTCATCAGAATAAAAAAAGCCTTAAGGACCATGAGATAGTGTAGCTAAAATATAAGAAAAAAAATAAATGAGATAAGTAATTAACAAAAAATATTTATCATAATAGGCATTTTTCATGGACCTATATAACAATTTACAAAGATTTACAAAATCTGATGAAATACCATGATAAACCAGCTACTCATACATAAATTGTTCAGTGTGGTGGACAGTTTTCGATAACAAACAAAAATCATAAAACTTTACGGAATCGTGGCGCAGTAAGATAACATTTGAGTTGACTTTGTTTGCTGAGAAAGAAAAGTTTAAAGTCAAGCTAAAAAAAATTACGATCATCTGGAACATCTGATGTGGAAATCTTAAGTCCAAGTTTCAATGTCGACAAGTGGTAAATGTCATAAATAAATAACCACTCAAACGAAGTTGCGGGCATCAACTAGTCTGAAATAATTTGTATGATGAAATATGAAAAATAACTCAAGTTACGCTTATTTTAGAAACTTCAGTCAAACCATTTTCAATATGAACAATATCCCGTGTGATATTTGAAGCTATAATTCCGTTAATTTTTATTTTATATCACTGAATATATAATGCAGAATTGAGCGTTTAATTGTTTAATTTTACTTTAAAATAAAAGACCTAATGAATTACTGCAATCGTTGTTTTTTAAGCTTTTATAAAAAAAGAGAAACCCATCAAACACCAGAAGTGTTATACGATAACATTTGTGAAAGTTCAATTTCAGTTAGCAAATCGTCAGACAGCCAAAAATATTTTGAAAATCAAGTCGCAAATTTTTTTGGTAATGTATGATGCTACTTACAAGGTAAATGTCAAACATTATTCTCATGCCACAGGTAATTAATTAAATAAAACTTAACTTAAATGCAACTTAATGTAACTTCACCGTATAAACTTAACCAACTTTACTCAGTCATACTTTACTATTTCTAAGTTAATTAAATTACTTTAAAACTTTGCGAGTTGATTGAAAATTTTACTGTACCAGTTAAATTAAATTCTTTAACGGTACCAAGATACCTTGTCCCCAAAATTGAATACACGTGTGAAACGCTATGTGACGTGAGGTCTTTGACGATTATTTGAGGAATGACTTGTGATCCCTCTGTGAGAATGTGATCTGAATTTGGCAAACTCCTGTGTCTAGTTATAAGGGGATAAGCTTCATTTTTGTACTTCGTTTTATATGAAGAGGAAAATGCGGTTCAATGTTACAGAGCATTAGACGTTTCCTTTGTAATGAAATTGCTGAAGTCTACTAGTTATTTTCAACAATTGTGTGTTGACTGATGGACTTATTATGATCACTTTTATCAAGAGATAAAAGACTTACTAATTGTTTTCTTGATGTATTTTGTATAAGTAAATTGTATGTAAATGATCCAATACATACTTATTCTTCTTATAAAAAGAATTTTTATAGCTGAAAAGCAAAGGATGAAACGGACAACAAAGGCTTTTAATGAAGATGTTAGAACCTTATTCATAGTATAATAAAGAGTGACCAAGATGACTGCTCATTTGCATCCCGTTAGTTCCAGCCATAACAAACTTCGTAGCGGATAAAGGTATATAGATATATGCAAATATATATTGTTATCAAGGATATTTTTCAATTTTTTTTAAAGTGTTTACACACTTATGTACAAAAAATTGAAAGCAGCAGATAAGAAGGATATACTTGACAGTCGTCGACAGGTAAACTTAAATAAATTTATTGAATACAGTACGCAATACTAGATACCGAGGTCGGCAGCTCGTTTCCCAGTACTACATAAAGCTGAGTATTGATTTTTACAATTTACGCAGATAGCTATTAGTTTACATACGAGCCCGAGCGTAAAACAATGAACTCGGCCAGGTTTTATTTTTGCTCGCTAATTACGTTTGCAACGCGCTTCGTTTGCCGCATGAATTTCGGGCGCAGAGCCTAAAAGGATTGTCTTTGTTTACATGCGAGCTGGCGGCAGGCTTCGTCGCACCCAATTGCTCCGAGCCGGCAGTCGGCAGTCGGCACCTTGAGACGGTCGGAATTCACCTGAGTCGGCAGATGCGTCGCAGCTGTCGACCGGGCTAGTCCGCTCGCCCGCGCCCCGCCTCCCGCGCGCCCCGCACCACGCGCCCCCCGCGCCCCCAGCGCCCCGCCGCCTCGCGCAATCGCGGCTAACAGTTTTATTTTCCCGAATAAACTTTATCAAACAAAGCGTGCGTGCCCCGCGCCCTGCATCTGCTCGCCCAGCTGTTACTCCTGCAGCTGGCCGCGCCGTCTCGCTCTCGCCTGCGCGCTGCTGCCGCGTGCGAGCGGGACGTGCCGCTCAGTAATCGCATCGAGGCCCTTCAATTCCCTGTGCACGGCCCATTCGCAGTCCGTATCCCGACGACGGCGGGCAACCTGCTAGTAGTGATGACGAGCAAGCGTAAGCGCGAACGTGAGAACGAAACTGAGCGGCAACTGAAACGTCAACGACGCCGCAAACGCTCTCGCAGCGAACCCCTCATGAATGACTCCGATAATGCAGAGAAACGACAGGCTCTCAAGCGTCTGTTTGGCAGAATTTGCTCCGTGGAGATGGAGAACGAGAATCAGCCGCCGGATGACTTGTTTGACAATATGAGCAACTACGACGACGAGGAGGACTACGGAGACGAGAACGACGACCCACTGCTGGACTCGGTGCCCGTTGACATGGATCCGGAGCAGCTGGGATTTCTGGTGTGCGCTCAGGAGACGCTGCGGTTCCTGCATGGCCGTGGCATCCCCATCGAGCACCCGGTGTTCTCGCGGTTGCGCTCGCGCCTCCTGCGCGGCATCGGCGAGATGGCAATGGCCTGAGTGTTGCTTGGCCCAGAGCCCGCAAGAAACTCAAACTCCTTCTAGCTTCTCTTTGAACACACTCTTCTCGTTCTTCATTTTGTGTCATCGGTGTGATCTTCCTATTTAAAAACTGTTCTATTCCTAACTTCAGGGCTCTGGATAGTGCTTAAGTGGTATAAGTGTAAAGTTAATTGTTGTTAGAGCAACAGGTGGCCCGCGAGGGTGTCTAGTCATTAATTCTAGTCAATAATGAAATATATTTGTTAAACAAAGGAAGTATTGATATGATATATTGAATGTAATTAAATCACTCGTCCAAAAATATCTCGTTTTTCTTCTTTTACCCTTACACAACTTTAATAAAATTTGACACATACACACAAGTAAAATATTCTTTGTTATTACCCCTATATCTATTCATCGATTTACAAAATAACACTTCATACTGAAATTTAGTATTAATTGCTCTAAGTATATTTTAATGCGACGCTCTGCGAAATTTGTAGATATACATTTATAACATTACATTAAAAACAATTTCTTAAATTAAAGAACTTAACAATAAATAAATTGACAGAATAAATTTTATTTTAATAGTACAAAAATGAAAGAACAATAAAATTCAATTTTTTGTAATATTTAACCAAAATAAAAAAGGACTCAAGCACTTTTAAATTCTTATAAGTAGTCATTCATTACATATTCGTACATATGTATGTATGTACATTTCAAAACAATGGTCCACAAAAGCTTTGTGCCAGTTGTCTAGTTGCCGATCCCAATTCAATAAAAAGACAACTGTGCCGTTGACATGCGAATGTCGCAAAAATGCAATAAGATATCGCTGTGCTATCAGTTATCGAAGCTGCAACTGATAGATGTTCTTTCACACAGCTTTTTTAAAAGAAAACTTTTATAATCCTACTAATAAGAGCGTGGTTTATTTGTTGATTTATATATTTGAAATAATGCATTTTTATTAGATATAATATGAATCGGATGTAGATCCTGAAATAATTTTTACTTTGAAAATTAGTGTTCGAAACAATATAGTAACAAAGGAAGGTTATTGACAGTATATATCAAATTTAGATACACATTTCGTTCTACTATAAAACATTTTTCAAGTTTTAAAGGATTAGAAAATTGCGCTTGACGCTTTAATAAAAAAACTATTCAATTAAATTGCTGTTTTGTTCAGTTAAATATTAAGAAATATTTAACACTTTAAATATAAAAAGTTAACTCCATTTAATTAAACACATCGTAATTTTTTTTATTCTGCTTATGATTTTTTTTTTTTTTTTTTTTTTTTTTTTTTTTTTTTTTTTTTTTTTTTTTTTTTTTTTTTTTTTTTTTTTTTTTTTTTTTCACAAACTTTACTCAAATTTATAATTTAAATGGTTGTAGTTTTTTTGTTTATGAACCGATTGAAATGAAATAAACCGTTTCTAAGATAAGCGTGTACAAACAAAAAGACAAACAGAAAAGAAAATTAAAAATCATTGTTTTCGTTACTATTACACTGATAAAAGCATATAATTTTCGATATATCTTCCATGTACAAGACAGCGATAAGTTACATTATTATTATATGTATAGATATATAAAACAGTCGTTAATAATTGCATTGGTGTATAACACGTAAAATTAAAACTTTGTATTATTTTAACTGCTGTATAATTTGCTCTTTAACTCTGTACTTATCAAAAGTGGCTAAATATATTGGGTTGTTGGATCATGATCATGATCGATCGCATTTGGGAGATGTATTAAATTATTTTAATTTTCTCCCTCTGGCCAGACAAAGCGCTGCCTTGAGTTGCCCTACTCTTTACTTTCCTTGCTAAAACTAAATATCGGCACATAGTCTATGTACAATAACACCCGTAAGTCAATGTAAATTTCATTTACATAAATACATATAAATAAGTTTTAATTGCGACTGCCAGTCGTCAGTCTAAAAGATACAAGTATAGAAACGCAGTTATTTTTTTAATTTTTTCTCAAAATCTGACAAACACCTAAGAAAAAGCTCGGCGTTGAGTTTCGCCGCCCAACAGATAATATTTTGATTTCAGGCGGAAAGTGAAGGACGGAGTGCCTTGACGCAGGTTTTTTTTGACTTCTCTACTATGTGGGAAAAAAGTGAAACTCATTTTTATGTAGATAAACAAAAAAATTGTAATTGTAATGTTATGGGTTGATTTTGTGCGACATCTCCCAACTTGTAGGATATAAGTTGAACATTAGTTCAATCAAAGTCGAACCTAGTGTAAAATTATTCTTTACTCCACTTTCGCGATTCCATTTTGATACACAACTATCACGTAAAATCTGTATAGACCAGTGTTATTTAAATACAAACCAGAGGAATAAAGCGATTGAAAATACCAAAAACGACGCACATTTAAATCCTGCTGCCTGTATATTTTTAAAGAACCCCTATTCAAAACCCCTTGCAAATTTAGAACGCAAAACGAGAACTGCACCGTACTATTACAAAGTTTGTTTCAGAAAAGGTTTTTTATACTCTTTGAGGGTCTGAAGTGAGATTTTTGATAACTTTTATCACTTGAGCCTATTGAGTTTTCCAAATTTGATTTGTCGAAAAAGTCAATTACAGTTTTGTATTTCCGTTCTCTTCGGTTTTTTTAAATTGAATGTTAAAGCTTGTGACCGACTTTTGTGTGCACTGGGACAAAGAACAAAGAGACATTACTGTTTTTATTATTTAATAAGTCACACACATTTTATAATTAAAAGCTTATGCAATATAGAAATCTAGTTTTGTTTCTTAAAATTAATTGTTTATATAAACTTATATTAATCTTGCAATAGTTAAAATGTAGGAAGTTATATAACTTCTCAATAATATATTTATAACATAATAAACAAAATCAGTTATGATTACAACAATAAGCATAAAATGTCAATTAAAATATACATTTATCACTAGATGTTAAGCTTTGGCGTTAAACAAATGTTATTGAAAATATATTTATAGGTCTCTCTCTAATGAGAACCTAAGTACGTCCTTAAAATATATATATTCATTATTGCACTCTAAAAAAACAATACAATTAACATTATAGAAATTAAGTTAGCAACGGTGGATTTATCTCTAAAAAGATTTCTTGCAGCCAACCTGTGGAAGTGGGTGAAGGCAATAGAGCGGGATATATACATTACTGTACAATTAATAAATATAACGAAATATTAAGCGAGACATATTATTAGTATAAAATATATGTATAGATACACATATATAATATAACTATATATACTATAATAAATCTAAAATAAGAGTAATATGGTCATTTTATTGATAAGTGCTGTCTGATTTCAAAATTAAAATTAAAACAAATAAGTATTGCTGTACCGTGTTTGTGTAAGGTTTTTTGTTCATATGGTAAATAAGTAAATTTATTAAAAAAAATAAGTAAAAAAAACAATTCACGTAAAACAGTATTTAAATACCCAAAACAGAATTTACCAATAAAAAACCTTTAACGGATGTTCTAATATAATAATAAGCTACCTCTGCTGTATGGATATATTCTTTCATAATTGCTCTTTCTCCACGTAGAATTCAAGAACTTTATAATCCGCAAATGATAAATTTAGGTATAATTCCAAGAAAACATAAATGGAGAATTTAGTCTTGTTTTCATACTCTATATAAATATTTTTGCTAAAGTTTTATTTAGAACACACGATTTACATTTGTTCACACATCTATTTTGTCGAAACCTTCATGAAAAGGACCAACCAATAATATGCACTAAATGTGGGAAACTGCTCGGTCTATGATAATTGGAATCATATGAAGTAATTCACTAATACTCGACAGAGTAATTTTGCTAGTGCTTCCTGCGTAATCTCTTTGGAGTACAATACAATACGGTTAATGCTTTGGTTAGGTTAGATAGTTACAGAGCAATTCAATTACATGAAACACCAAAGTTTTGCATTTTTGTAATTAGTTCCATAGAAATAAAATTATTTATTATATAATAATATTTATTTTAAAAGTGCCATCTCCATCTGACAACGTATTTAGTGTTTATTAATTGCTGGCCCTTTAACGCTTATATAAATACAATTTTTTCACATCAAACTCATTATTTTAAAAGAAATTAAGCTTAAGTATAACAGAGTCAGATTAATTTCATTTATTTGATTCTCAAGAGGGTTTTAAATATTTTCAGTATCTAAAGCATCATTAATAAACAAAATTCTTATCTTCGAAATTTTTACATTTACAGACATTTAAATTAATTCAATGAATTTGGCTTCTTTTAATTAAATATTTCTTATAGAATAACTTAATAACTTAGTAAAGTTTCACATATATAGATATACAGTTGGTATAGAATCAAAAATATATTTTTATGCCATTTTTGTTCGCTTTAAAATAGCGTATAAGCAGTATATATGTTATTTTTTTCATATATTTTTAATATTTTTATATTCACTTATCTCTAAATATCATGAATGGTAAATGAGACGGCCAGTGACTAGTGACTTTGTACTCTATTTCCCGAATTTTAGAGATAATCTATAGTGTACTTTTTCACCTATATACCAGGACGAAAAAACACCTATCACCAGTGGCTTAGTTAGGATATATTTGACTTTACGACTTATGGTAGTGGGTTCGATAGGTTATCCTTATTTGTTAACTCAAAACGTGGCTATTACTATTTCTAAAATCTTGTCTTAAATAAATATATTTTTTTCTTACGCTGGGAAACACCTTTTACGCAGACCGAACCAGTCTTAACATCAGGACCCAGAAGCTCCTCTTGAGTCAGTGTTCCAGGAAAATATATATAATAATAAATAAAAATATGTCTTAAGAGTAAATCTCATTATGAATATAAATAATCCAATATATCCAGTCAAATACATACGCAAATTGCGCCACTATTGACAAGTTTTATTACTTATTGCAATAAAATAGTTGTTACTGTATATTTGGTAAAACCGTTAAGAAATAGTTTCAACTCTTAAATCGCATTTGTGACAAAGTAAATCAATACTACAGTATATATATATATATATATATACGTACAAACGCACAGTACCGAACAAAAAGTAATTATAACTTGTTGAATGAACTAATTTGAATACGCTATATTACATCCTCTATATGCGAACTGAATAAGCATACTTCTTATTTCTTCATGAGACTTTTCAATGTCGTTTGGCACTTCACTTTTACTTGAGTCGGTAGAATTAATATTAATTTTAAGTGATTCGTTGTTTTTGAAGTAAATAGACGATAGCTCGCTGTAAACTTCGTGTGCATTCAATCTTATTTGTGGAAAAGTTTCGCTTTCGGTTACATTAGCGGCAGCTTCTGGAATCATTCTGAAAACAAAGGTATATTATAATAAACAAAAAATATGTACTTGTTACTACTGTGTATATTTTTAGTGTGTATGACTTAACGTAATTTATAATTGTAAGTAAAATACCACGCTAAGTAATATTATAATTTATTGTTTAAATTATATAAAACATTTCTATATCTTTCTCTAAGTACTGATTTGACGTCATCACGGCCAAACCGCTGAACCGATTGCGATTAAACTTTTTTCATCCATTATTTTATAGTTTTCCCGTAAATTTCATTGTTTTACGAAAAGGCCGCCGAAAATACGAAAGAAAGCAAAGCTGCGAGCGGGTCACTAGTTGCAAATATTTTTAACACGTTGTACAAATGGCGAGCCAAATGACATATCAAGGTTTTCTGAGTACCCCATAAAGCCCTAGTCGTGCGGAAATATGTACAATGAATATTCTATATAACACTTTTACATTATATCATTATATATTTACAGCAGCTTCACGCTTTTTCCCGCACAGAGGGCGAGAGGTTTTAGTATCAAGACACAGAGTTTGACTTTCCTAATTTTTCGACCGAATTTGTGATATTATGTGCGGTAGCCCAACGCCGTGCTTAGTCTTACCAGAGCGGTACAATTAAATAATAATTTAAATGTGATCATTACCCCGAGAGGGGATCGAATTTAAAACATATCGTTTACAGTAAGACACCTATCTATCCCTCTCGTTTTAAGAGCAACATGGAAGGATTTTTTTATTTCCAGTATAAAATAATAAAACACAATTTTTCCTCCAGTAAAATATATATTATTTCAGTTTGTAGTTATGCATGGAGAACCAAGAGATAAGTCACTTCGCATTTTATCTTCTGGATTAACAATGTTATTGGCAAATGACGGTACTCTAAGAGTATATACAGATAGTACGTACACCTGGCTGGTTCAGAGAATTACTTTAACCGCTTGGGAAACCCAAGAAAGGCATTCGATCCTCAGCTTACGGTTCTAGCCAGGCTAGGGAAACCACATGCTATACATTCTAGAGTTATTCTAGAATTATTCAAAGTCTGAATGGTAGAACCCGTATATGGTATTTTGTCTAACCATATTAGATATTTAAAAAAAACTTATGCTACAGGATTTATTCTTTCATCATTCGTCCTCCTAGATATTGTTTCCCTTAATGGAATTTAAAAGAATTTGAGTATACAACATGCTTAGTTCAATTACATGAACGCCCTGTAGTGTCATTCAACTTCTTTAATAAGATTCACAATAAATTAACAAAGAGTATAAATACCGTAAGTTTAATCATTATTAATGACGACTAGTTGCATCTATAAACGTGGCATTCAAGTCAATGAATGGTGATAGAAATGATATATTATTGCGTATTGCCAAAACGATACGAAACTCAATTCTAATTCCTGGAACGTTGTCGATATTTTGAACTCCCTTTTGACGGCTCTCCATAGCTTTATTAAATCATCGAAAATTTCAAAGCCGAATTGTTTTGTTGACGTTAAATTTAGTTTGTGTGAATTTTGTAAATGTTATATGAAAAATAAATTCGGAATAATAATAATTTAATATAAAAAGTCATAAATGTGGCACAGTGGGACAGCGTCTGACTGCAAACGCGATTGGTAGTGGGTTCGAAACACACCTGAAAGAATTATTATATTGAAACTATTTTCATTTCTCCGCTCTCCGGAATGTCTTGACAGTATGTCTAGGCTGTCTCTGACTACCCTGCTATGAGGTAAAAAATATATTTTAAAATCTAGTATATTATAAATACCCATTAAATATCAATTTAGCATTGCCATTTAAGGAATTAATTTAGGCTATGATTAAGTTTTCTTAATTGAAATTGTACGTACTTGAATTTTCCAAAATTAGTAAAAATTTTTACAAAACGACATACATATGTATGAATGTTTTTACATATATAAACATTGTATTCGCGTCACTGAACGATGCAAATAAAAAGTTAGTGCAATGCATACAAAGAGTTGAAAATAAAATGTCGATACTAAAAACTATCACACGACTCGTTGTTTTAGATAAAAGGAACACGGCGACAAAGGGAAACGGAATGGTGAGTGACTTTAAGTACCCTCTATCGGTGGAAATACGAGATCCTTATAAATTTTGCCTATATGTTTACCTACATATAGACCACTGAACAGTATGAAGCACTCGAAATATATAAAGCTTTAAATTTAAGAACACCATGCTATAAGGGTTACCTAAATAGATGTAACAAAAAATATTTATAAATTCATGTTTCATAACAAAACCGAGGATTTTGTATTTGGAATTATCGATTGAGTTACAGGCTCCTTAACTTTTATTTTATGAAGATAATATTTGCTGTGATAATATTAAAAGAAAGGAATTCAGAATGCCCTGGACAGTGACAATAGTAATTGTATCAAATATGTCATATTAGCGCTCCCTTTGTCTTGATAATAGCTTAATATGTCACGTCAAGTTGACGTTGTCTTACGTATTTGTCTGGGCATATTACGTTATGCCTAATTGGCATATTGTATAAAGATATTTAATGAATAATTATATTTATTAAATAAAAAAAATGTTTTTTTTTTTAAAACACTAATTTGAAGTATTGTATACAGACAATTAAAAAAATGGTGACGGCCTTCGGGGCCTTGTGGGACAGCGTCTGACCGTTGCGGGTTCGATTCCCACTCGGGAGTAATTCCTTCGCTCTGGTGTTGAGTCCCGCAACTCAACTCACAATATCTTGAATTAAAGCCGTAAGTTTAAAAATGGTAAACACATTGCAAAGTAATATTCTTAAGTGAAATTGTCACGACACGAAACGTTACAACAATAACGTAACGTAAGGTCACATTGATATAATAATATAATGTAGAACCCACCTGCACTCCCCACCGTAGTCTTGAGCAAACCTCACAATCACCTTGTACTTGTAAAGCGAAAAAACACACACAATTCTCTCGAGCTATTAATCGTACAGGAACTTTCGACAAAATGCCCGGGCCGACCGACCGACACTCATTTACCATCGTTTTACAAATTCTTTATGAGCCATTTGTTAAATAAAATTAAAAGTTAATAGATAGTATTAAAGTCTATTTTAACGTGACATTCAAAACTTGAGGGTGCATCTGGAAGCCGTCTGGCCCTATTTGTGATTTACCCTAACATGTGGTGTAGTGAAGTTCGAATGCGCTAGCTCGGATAAATGCTAGCGTCAATGAATACGAACGGATTTTACTTTTTCAACGCACATAAAAAATGTTAATATAATAAAAGAATGAAACGTGATGTGAAACTTATTTAGTTTTTATAAAATATGTTATTTTGTTGACTCTATTGTGGTATAGTGGGGGGCTTGTATGACTGAACATAGACGTTGTGGGTCGAAGTACATTTGGGAGAAAGTTTGTATCGATTTACGGAGACGGTATATGCGTTTGGGGTAAAAGGTTCTTTGTGTGTCTGTTATTACAAACCATTGTCAACATTTTTCTTCAAAATTACTTGTCTGATTGTGATGCGGTTTTCAATGTTAGATTCACCTTTAATTGGTGCATGGTTTTAGATATATCTTACCATGATAACTGACCAAGGAGCGCTGCAGTTTGTTGCCATTTATCTCGAAAACTACTAGTCTAATTTTTTACATAAAACTCCTCTGTTATTAATTGAGTTATTACATGTTTTACCAGCCAGATAGTACTTTTAGGTATGTAGATTCTTTGGAAAGTGTAAGTGAGCTCTAACAGAGGTTTTTATATCAAAACTGCGGGCAATTGAGAAAAAGATAAGTTTGGCGGGGCTTGTAAAGGTAACGCAAACAATATGTTAATAACAATTTGTTTCTAGTTCGTTTTTGCTCTTCGTCGGATCATGAAAATCACGAAGCCTTTTAGTTCATCTGTACAATATAATGGATGGAAAGCGGTAATTAATATTAGATGATTATGCAATACGTGGGAAATTTAAAAGGAAAATTGTTTAATTGTTATTAATTTAATTTTTCATAAATATATTATCAATACTTTTATTTTATATTCAACTGTTGCCGACTAGCTTTGCTTAGCTTACAGCATGGCTGCACGATTTATATTTTCATCTTCACCCGTTTTTTATACAAAAAAGCAAAAAGAACTTAGTTACAAGTACCGTCTTTCTTTCTTTGTTACAATTTGTAAAGCCACAAAAAGTAATTAGAAGAAATTTTAAAAGAAATTATATTTCATAATAGAGTCGTATGGCACAACAAGAAAAAATATTAGCTCGGTGTCGAAACTGCGACCGTTGGAGTACGAAGCAATAGCGGATATATGCCAATTACTTACAGGACTTTGATTAACCTTCACGCAACTCCTGCGTGGTAATGAAAATATCTTAAATTTCACCGTTAGACGCCACTACGCCGCAATGGTCTCATGAATATAATAAATAAATTGCTTTTTAGCTTGCCTCTTTTTCCCGCAAAGCAGCAGCAGAGATAACCTAGTGTCAAGACACTTCGTTCTCCACTTTCCACCGAATACTGAGACGTTGTTGTTTTGAGGGGCGAAATTCACATCGCGCTTTGTCTAGTCTTATAAAATAATGTAACGCTTAAAAAGAGCTACAAATAAAAATTTGAACATTATATCAATAAAAGGCAAAACAATGTCAATACAAGGTCAATTAAAGGAAAAAAACTTGCCGAAACACGTTATAAAAGCCTGAATGTTTATAATACGTATATTGACTCCATCACTTTTTCGGTGTAAAAACTTTTAAGTAAAAACCTTTTGGAGATCATTGATATATTTAAGATGTTTTCGTATATTGAAATATAATATTTCTATGGGTTTAAAAGAAAAAGTGATACGCATATGACTTTAACCACAGATGTAATGTAAAAATGTAATCTTTATTTGATATATGTACATTCATTGTAGAGTACATGTGTATTACTAAAACTGTTAAAAAATCCTTAAAACTGTGGGACAGTTTTTTAATGTAAACGCTTTATAATGATAATGATTGGTTGTGGGTCGTCTCACTCGTGGCAATAATAATATTAAAAAAAATATTTTCATTACACGCCTCTGGTTATTTTAAACACAAACTATATTCAAAACCGGTTAAGTTAAAATGTTAAATATTTGAAGATGATTAACTACTTCGAAAAACCGACACCTTACGTAATAGTTTGACATTGAATTTATTAACTTTATTCCTTCAGTTCTGGTGACGCACAGTAGAAACAACACGTCTTAGCATATCGTGCCATAATTAAATAAAACAATAAATGTCTTATTCTTATCATAATTCGAAGACAATGTGAGCACACAAGCATAAAACAAATACTAGTATTTATTATACAATATGGTCATTCCGTCGCAAACGGCGCAGGCGACGAGCCGCGCGTGCCTTCCATTATAAAACACGAACTAAATTGTGACAACAATCGAATTAAGTGATGTGCTAGATGAATGGATCGATGAATTGGACTACCGACCATTACCCAAGTAAATTATCCAAATAATTTAAAGCTTACGCTACTTGAATAAAAAAAAAAGAAAAATCCTGTATCGATTTTAGTAGCATTTTGGAAAATTTGACAAGTTTTAAGGCGCATGAGACACTACTACTATGGTAATATATTTTCAATTAACAAATTTTCGATATTTTTATGTAGATGATATGAATTTTAGAATAAAATATACTAATATGGGTTGGAAGAGTAGATACTAATTTACATTAAAACTTGATAAAATGTATAACCTGTTGGTATCCTTATATAACTTTTGTTACTAAATAGTAACATTTATTTTTTTGTTTCACTAAATTTTTATACTATTAGATAACAAAAAGAGTTTTAATTTCTATTTCATCAACTCAATTTAATCAAGTTTCATTGCTAAAATTCAAATACCGTGTAGTGATAAGCAATAGGTATTACAGCTTCAAACTTTTTCCTGTAAAGGGGGATAGGCAGAAACTGGGGTCCCAGGTAGGTAGGTAGGACCTAGGGTCAAGATACGTTCTGCCTTTCCTCCCAAATTTAAGACGTTGCATGACGAGTGGCAGAACTCAACGCCGTATTTTACAAGAGCGGAGAAATGAAGATAATTTAAATATAATCATTCCTCCGAGTGGGTTTCGAACCCACAACCAATCGCGTTTACAGTCAAACGCTGTTTTCCCATCGCCACGATGGCCGCATGTAGCTATTACCAGATTTAATTGTTCAAAGTCTATTAATATGCACTATAAATTTAAAATAATCAAACTTTAAATTGTCGCGAAGATGTGTATCACTTATATTAATTTTATTAGCACAAGATATCAAAACAAACATAGAATTGTGATTCTTGTGAGGTTACCATGAGATACGTGACGGAAATCATGAGTACTCGTATGTCGTACGTATTAAGCACCTTTTCCACAACAATTTTTTGCTTTATATTTTACAACACAATAGAACTCATTCTGTGTAATACTAATCTAATCTAGACGTTATATGATTATTTATATGTATACATTGACAGTCTCAATATAGAGACTTTTTGTGACTGGCAATTTATTAGACGAAACAATCTATTGAAGATATTCAGTTTAATGCAAGAAACTATTATTAAAGTTACAATATTATTTATATGAGGCCATAGTAGCAGTAGGTCTTCGAGTCTATAATACTCGATTAATGCATTCTTCTTGAATCCCTCATTCTGCAGAATTTACAGTCAGTAAATTAGCTTCCTCTTAGACAAAAGTCCTACACCATGGTTGCCTCCAAATATGAATTTTAGAGTTGACGATACAATATTTTTTTTATATAAAAAAAAAGGAAAATAAATAAATACAAAGTGGCATTACAATTAAGCATTTTATTTCCTTTTTCAGTGCAGCCCACTACAACCCTAATCCAATGTGGACGTATTCGAGCGTGGACATCCCACCGAACCGAGTTAGCCGAGCGGAAAGAATAAGGATCTATATTTCTGAAGGCATAGTCTGTTTCTGTATCTTATTTTTTATTGTATGTGTGGGTCCTCCTTGTACTTGTTCTTCCACTGGCGTATAGTACCGTGACGAATACACGTAAAGTGGTAGAGACTTTGATAGAGAGTTAATCAGAACATGTGAATATATAGTTTTAGTCATAATGTTTTCTCGAACTGGCGTTCCGCTTTATATTTTAAGAATATTAAAAGATGATGTTCTTATTTTAATTCTTTTCGTTTATATATATGTAATTATCAAAGGAAAAATATTTGCCTATACAAGTCTCGAGGTCATCACTTTACCTTGACTAAATTATGATTTTGATGTTAAATCTGTATTTTGTTTTAGTTAGCCTTCTTAACTGTTTAAGCTCTTGTACAGTAGATTTCACAAATTAAATTATTATCATTCAGTTAGTACTTCCTACAAGCCCCTTTCTTGGGCATTTATTTTACGACAACATTGAAAACGTGTTTCAACCTGCTATAGGAGTTTGTATAGTTTTTGGTTTATTATGTATAAATTGAATACGTTTTAATGCTTCGAATTATTTTATCTCGAAATTTTATAATTGGGAATAAGTTCTTTCACAGGCTGAAATTAAATTTTCAGCGCACGGTTAATCCTTTTAAACAATATTGTTCGAAGTATATAGGGCAAAATTGAAGCAAAAAAGAATGTACTTACATATTTTAATTAAATTAAAAATAAACTTGATTTAAATCAGTTGCAATATTTTATTTTCTTGCTCAGTAAATTTATGTATTCTTCAATTGAGATGGTATTTCAGTGGAGTTACTTTTTTAAGGCACAAATATTCCAATTATGTAGTAAGGCTTATCGTGGTGCTGGAAAGTGGTTTAACGTACGACTGTGGGCACCATTGGTTGTGGGTCTGATTCCTCACTCGTAAAATACATGGAAATTATTTCATTTCCTCCGCCTGAAGATAAGATGCAAAGGGCTGAGTTCCACCGCTCCACCCTGCCAGTTCGACACCGATTCGAAATGGGAAAATGCGGAAAAAGTGCTGTGTCTCTGACACTAGGTTCTTCTGAGGCCCCGCCATGCTGAATGTTATTGAAAAATATGTTTGGCTACTACCTGGTGGTTGAAACTCCTTAACATTCCATGGATTTACCCATCACGTTGCAGAGAAAGTCACTGAAAAATACTCATTAAAGCTCACCTCGACTGTCCGAGCTCTTCTCGAGATACCAACATCCTGAGGAATTTTGTACTGTTTCTCATATTAATCAATCAATCAATTAATCGTGAGAGTCCAAATCAGGAACTGATTGTAATATTCAGTAAAGCTTTTTCTGGATATTTTAGACGAGCCTTCCTTTCACAAAGTATATTAATCGTAGGTTGGTTATTATATTTCCCTGCGCTGTCTGCTTTAGATTTCGTGTCAGTATTGCGAAATCATATATAAAAAATACTTGTGTAATTCCATATTGATTATCTTGTGTGAAAGTATGAGACTAGAAAATTACCACTTTAAAGGAAGTAGTTACAATTTTGGGTACAACATGTCAACAAAGAAGTAGTAGATATATCATAAAGTCATTAAACCCATGCAAACGGAGTTGCAGGAACGAACTAGTTTCGGATATAGATGTAAATAACTTCAGGATAAGTAAGTAATGTGAGCTTCATAATTTGTTACATTATTGACATGTTTCATAAATATCAAATTTCAAATTTTGTGTTTAATTTTACCCCATTTAATGTACAGTAAAATATTAAGACATCATGCTGTTAATCTTTGAACGAGAATTCCATATAAATACGTTTATAGATCTAAATATATCTTCGTATTTTCAATCTTGCGATGCACCGTAATTGTGGATTAAATCCATCTTGCACAATGAAATGCTGTATTATAAAAATTTGCCTCGCTCGGATATCAATTTGTTTCTTCCATACCAATCTTGTGATTGAAAAATATTGCGTAACAATGTAAGTGAATTGCCAAATGCGTTGTTTTATAGCAGAATCTTAAATATATTGTGCAGAAGCATTCATAAATTGTAATCTTTACATCTTAACTGCGCTAAATCTAATCTTCACAATAAGTTCTTATTATAATCAGAACAGCCGTTTCCATAATGATTTAGCTCAGCAGCAGCAAAACCGAGAGACGGACAATGATTTGAAAAACTTTTATTTAAAAATCAAACTCCCAATATAGGATACGGAATTATGTTTACATCAATACAATCCAGTCCAATGAAGTGTTGCACCGATTTGCATATGCCATCATGAAATGCCAACAGTATTAACGGATAACAAAGTGCCATGTCACTTAAAATACGAGATGTACTACAAAAACGTATTACGCCTATATTTTTTAAATAATTAATCTTACAATTCTGTTTTATATTAAGCTTTATTAATGATGTGCTCTTGCTTTGAAATAAAAAATGTGTAATTTAATTATTGTAAGCATACGTGTGTATGCAGCTGTACCCAATGCACACGAGTGGGTGACCCAGTTTTATGCGCGTGTAAGTTTTAAATACCAATTCTATGCTATGCAAAATAGTATGAAAATGCAAAAATCTAGGTTTTATTCGTAAATCATCCCATAATTTCTTGTTTCTATAATAAAATGACAAGATTGTAGTCCTTTTTAGTCTTTAGTCTTTTCTATAAAGGATCTTATCCATCTATTTAAAGATAATTTATTACTGATGCAATATTGTTTTTTTTTTTCACGCTAGACAATCAGCTTAGAAGGTATTATAGGCCTAAAAAGGGGCAATATATACATGTTTATATTTAAAACTTGCACTTCCATCTATTGTTATATTCCTAAACATTTAATACATTTTCATTTTATTTTTGTTTACTTGGAAAATTTGACATCGATTAGATCACAGAGCGTTGCGAAATTTAAATTTATTTTTACAGTTTCACCCTTTACCTGCGTAGCAGGATGGTGATCTAGAACATCAGAGAACTTAATGACAATACACTCCGCTGTCCTTTCTTCGTATGAAATAAAGAAATTATATATGATCAGTGGTGGGGCTAAAATTCACGCTTTGTCTTACTGTAAAAGTTTGTCTGTCTTTTTCAAACTAAATTTAAACAAAATAGTCCCAACACTTAGTACCTAATGTCTAATACTTAGACAAATCTGAAGGTTTTGTCTTGTTATTTTCCAGAAGAAACTGGTGCTAATCGTGAAGTTTCTAAAAAAAGGTTAACAACACAATGTCACAGTTTATTTAGAATTTATTGTTAATGTATTCTCAGTGGCATAGCTTGGCGTGGGCAAAGCGGGCCCACGTCCACAGTATTGCTACGGAGCTAACTCGCAAAGCTGTGCCGAGTATAAATTATAAATTGTTACCAGATAAAGAATTTTGGTAATGTGCATAATTTTTATAAACAGTTATCTATAAGCGCTTTTGCTAGATATAAACTGTTTTTTATAAATTTGTCTTAGAATAAATCTATTTGGTACCAATTTGTCAACAAAAAGAAAGGGCCATGTTGGTGCAACTTCGCCCACGTTTGTATTACTCCACACTACGCTGCTATGTGTACATTTGTCACATTACTTAACTCTTCCACTGATTTGGATTCCACAACGTATCATTTCTGAATGAGTCTTGATTACAGTGATTCGTTACCACATTCAAGAACTCTATACGATATGATAATTATAAAAAATCTTTTTTAAATATTTTGGCCGATTTTAAGTAATTATGAAAACGACATATTTCGAAAACGTATAAAAATTTGAACGCAGCGGGATTTCAACCCGCGCCTCTTGAAAACCGTTCAAGCGCTCTGACCGCTAAGCCATGCGTTCTACATCCAGCTACGTTGAAATTCTTATACGCTTATTACAACTTATATTTGTTGTTAGCATCTCTGTAGAGAGATTTTTACAAATATCTGCTACCCAAAGACTATTCTACTAACAATCGTCTGGCAAGAGTGAATGCTATTTATTAAATATATATTTTGTTAACATTTTTTTAAGGGTTATTCCCACACTAAGGAAATTGAAAAAGACATATTTAGAAAACGTATAAAAATGTTGCTTTAGAAAAACGTATATTAATTTGAACGCAGCGGGATTTGAACCCGCGCCTCTTGAACATCGTTCAAGCGCAGTTTTTTCATTTCTTTGCCGGGGTACCTAAAACAAAGTAAAATGTCTTGATTACGGGCGGAAAGTGGAGGACATATAGTTTTACTTCAAGCATATCGTGTTTTATTTAAATCAAATTAACATTAAAGGTTTGTATACAGTGACAATTATATCGCTATTACAACAGTAGATATCTATACAAAAATAAACTCCTGAAATGTAAATCTCTTTGTTCCTTAAAATGTGATAAAAGTTATCATCGGTCTATAAAACCTGTATTGATATACCGAATCTACTTCATTTACAGAGCTCCAATTACACAATTAAACTTATTTAAAAAGTTCTATTAAATTATATCTTTTGTTTAATAATCTGGGAAGTAACCATTACCCATATATACACCAGACTTACACATACCCATTTTCCCGCATAGTAGGGTAGTCATAGAGAACCTCGTTATAAGACACTGTTCAACACCTTCCACCCGAAATGAAAACGTTTCGTATTGCGTGGCGGAACTCAACGCCGTACATACGTACACATATATATGTTACAAAAATGCTTTTAAACGGACACAAAAGCCATGACGTTTTCATGACGCGGGTGGTTTGTGTAATGTGTAAATTTCGGTTTTGTAACTATTTTCCAATAGAAAAAAATATTAACAACACTACATTTTCTATATATATATTTTTCTATGTATACATATATATATGACATGACATATGACAAATGCGTCTCAAAATAACTAAAGCCCAAAAAAAGACGATTTATGGCCCGACTAAATATACATGAAAAATATAGCTTCACTATTTTAAATTATTATTCACTGGAAACATTTCCAATTTTTAACAAAAACAGAAAAAGCCTCTGTTTATATATTATTTAAGCATTTCAAAATCGATTTTTATGACGTGCATACACTGCCTGGCTGTGACAAGCTGCTATCGTCAGATATATTCATATAGGTTATATATAATATGCGTTTGTAACATAGATTTTAGACTCAAATGAGAGTCTAAAAAAATATGAGACTATGAGTACATTTTATATGTCACATATATGCAAACACTATTACATAGTAGATCTCAATTACGGGTTACCACATTATGGAAATAAAAAAAACAGGTTATTAGTATTTAATATATTTTTTTTTAACAAAACCACTAGCCACACAAAGCTAACCACTAAAAATAAGTAAAAATAACAGTGAAAATAAAAATTAAATTACAAACTTCGAAATTAAAATAAAGGGAAGGAAACTAAATAAAAAATGATAATGCGTGAGTTTGAGGATAAGGCTCTAGACACTTTACTTTTTAAAAAAATGTTTGAGTCAAGCTTTATAAGAATTTAGTAAGTTATTAAATATGTCAAAATGAGAATAATTTAATGTAGTATTTAAACCTAAATTTGTTCTTGCGAACCTAGTTCTAAAATTTCGCGTAGTTAGTTGCTATGCACTTTTTTACTCTTGTATTTGGGACAAAGCGTCATAAGATATTGCAAGATGTCTTGGCGGCAGAGATTCCCAGGGCACGCTGCTTTGTAGTAACGTATGATCGACCTCAGGCTTCGCCGAGAGTGTACTGTCTGTGAAGTCAATAAGGATTTCAGCCAGAATCGGGAACCATGGACGCTATTCTTGCCCTCAAAACTCTGATGGAGGTATAAACACAAAAAAAACACTTCACTTCGTGCCTCGTCAATGCATCTGATGGGTATTACGATTCAAAGGGATTCCTGAGGCCTATATTGATACTATCAGATGCATGTACCGCGATACTGCGATGGAAATAAGCAAGGATAGTACCTATATATAAAGATAGAATTTTTTTTTATATATCTAAAACTACAGGCCTATAAAAGTATTGTAACTATTTCAAAATTTTTTTGAAACCATTGTACATACCTTAATATTTCATCATGTTACAGACCATCTTCACCCACGTCAATATGGGTTTTTGTCCAAGAAGTCTACAAATACTAACCTGCTCAGTAATGTCTCATATCTTATGGATTCAGTTGACAAATGCCTACAAGTAGTCATGTAATCTGCACTGACTTCGCCAAGGCATTTGATAATTTGTGTCTTAAATATAAGGTAGACCATGGAATACTCATTAGAAAGTTATTAAATTTTGGCATATCTGCTATATATCTAAGCAGGTATAAGTCTTATCTCTCTAATCGTAAGGCTAGAGTAGTGGTTGATGGCGAAAGTTCATGCTCCTTTAGTGCTACTCCAGGAGTACCACAGGGGCACCAATTTAGGGCCTCTATTCGTTGGATTGTTTTGAATGATATGCCAAATATTTTTAAGAATTGTCTAGGTTACTTATTTGTTGTAAAATAGTTAAAGTTATAACACAAGAAACTGACGTTTTAGACCAGCAAGACATTCATGATAGACTTGTTGAATGGTGTGATAGAAATCGCATGATTCTCAATCCAATCAAATGTAATTATATCAAATTTAGAAGAAAAATAAACCCTTTATGGGTTTATACTACATTTCAGGTAAAAAACTGAAGCAAACTGAAACTGAGTATCGAAAGCTACGGAGACAAACTGAATTGTTTTAAATTGAAAACACTTACAGAGAACAGAGTGTATTTTGTTCCAGACTGACATCACGCGAACCAAATTTAGAAATAAAAATCCCATAAAACGCATATCACGCTCATATAATTAATGTTTAAAAATAGACTTATAGTGTGCGATACTTAACTTTACCTTTTCCATTGTCATATAATTAGCATATAGATTGTAATTTTATTTTTGTTCTAAGTAAACTAACATTGTTTTAATTCATGAATAGTGTGTTCTTCTGTAATTAGTTGTACCTTTCAGTAACAGTACGAGAAAATTATAATCTCTTTTAGAAATGTAAGTAATAGTAACAAATTAACAATCCCTTAGTACACGTATTTTAATTAATTGGTAATTATATGAAAATAGAATACAACCTACTGCTACGAATACACTTAGTACTACATAATCCAAATTAGATAGACTAACGTGGCATTTGTCTGTTCTTTTATATAGTCATTGTGCAAATTACCGTCGGATAGAAGTTCAATAAAGTTTGATATACCTTAAGTTTGATATACGTATCTACCCGAATCTAAGACATTGCGTGTTGATGGTGGAACTCAATGCTGCGCTTTGTCTTGTCATCAGAGCAGAGAAATGAAAATAATTTGAATATAATCATTCCTTCGAGTGGGGATCGGACCCACAACCGTCGTGTATAGGTACAGACCCTTTCACACTGTGCCACGATAGCCTTAACCAGAAAAGCCTAGTATCTATATAAACAGTTTCTTTGTCAGCCTTTTGCCGTCTAATGTGTGAAAGAGCGCTAACCACCCCTGGGCAGCTCGCATTGCATGAAATAAAATTTTATTTTCTAACTTCCTTTAAGTTTGCTTTAGCCTTAGAGTAACGTATTTTTTACCTATAGCCTTCCTGTTAGTTTAGTAGCTTGTTTAATATTTTTACATTCTTTCTATCAGATAGTTGTGATTATATCAGTTACAAGTTGCCCCTAGTAAATGCCCCATTTAGCCCTAACGCTAAAATAGACCCCTTTTTCGGCTTAAACAGAATTTCATTACAAAATGAAAACATTATAGTTTAAAACTGACATTAGTAACATTTAAGATTAAAAAAAAACAAATGTCCATATTTATATAATTTTTTAAAAAACTAAATATAACAAATATAGAATGTTTTTTGCGAAACCCGTAGTCATGGTCTCGCTAATATAGCGTCCTTTGTTAGACGCTTATACCATTTTAACTAGCCGCCACTGTTACAACTACCATCAACCTCCAACTATTTCCATTTTCTTAAATAATTTAATATTTTTTTCATTTTTGCAGTCTGGTGAACAAGACAAAGCGCGGCGTTAAGCTTCGCCATTCATTGCCGCCATTGGTGGAAAATGGAGAACTAGAAAGTCTTGACACTAGGTTCTCACTGACTATCCTGTTATACGAGAAAAGGCATGTAACTAACTGCTTTTTGTGTACGTATCTATGTTATAAATATATATGTCTAAGTTATCAAATAATTCCTTGTTATTGATAACAGGCTACCTTTCAAAACTCTCACAAATCAAATTTCAGCAAAATAACCTATTTTACATCTTTCATGGACTGCTTTCCGAAATCAATAAATCCCTGGAAGTTAAATATAGCCCGCTGATGTACTTATTACGGACCGTGCGCTTTGAGTTACTAATAGGTTTTTCTCTTTCCCAGAATTCAACTCAGAAAGCGCTTTCATATATATTCTGTACATTATAAAGTATTAATATTTTTTATATTTGTATAGCCAACATTCATTACGATGAAACTATTTACATATACATTTATTAATATCTCATTTATTAATAAAAATACAGATAAATATATGAAGTTATTTACGTATGCTATATTAGTAATTAAGATTCAAAATTAATTACTGTTTTAGAATTTCTGTTTTTTTTTTCAACTTCACGCATCTCATGTATTTTGCTAGTTAGTTAAGTTTCTTACTGACAGATCCACCAGTACTCCATTTTTTGTACGCATCGGAACTTATCGCCGCGCTTTTTCTAAACAGATCAGATAAATCAAAATAAAATGTCCTAGTCAGTTGTGTATCAACAGCACCAATACAGTTTGAAATTAAACAATTATTTCAATCGTTTTAATGACATATAATAAAATAAAAATTTAATATCACGCACTTAATTTACATATGTAATATTTGCTTATTGAGACCATCGTGGCGTAGTGGGTCATCGTCTGACTGTAATCGCAATTGATTGAGGGTTCGTTTCCCTCTTGGAGGAATGATTATACCTAAGTCATTTTCATTTCTCCGCTCTAGTACCAAGACATAGCGTGGTATGAGGTCTGCCATTCAACACACAATGTCTCGGATTCGGGAAGAAATTAAAGAACGGACTGTCTTGACACTAGGTTCCTTCTGCGTACCCTGCTATGCGGTAAAAAGTGTGTAGCTGGCAAACCAATTAAATTACATATTAAAAATTAGCTATTTGATTATTTTAAAGGCCATATAGTTACAAGCAATACATATATTTTGTAACTAAAATATTTTTTTATAATGGAGAATTATTTATAGGTACTGTACACATTATTTTAGTAAGATTAAATATAATTATACTATATTACCTTAGTTTACATAAACATTATGAACACAATATTTCTATTGCTATCTGCGTAGTTTCGACAGACAAACAAAAAAATCAATTTTCCAAATTCCCTTTGTTAAGGGAACTGTAAAAACTGCTTTTTTGAAATATTTTTCCGGAAATATTTTCTCAGGAAAGTACATCAAATAATAAGTTCTTTGATTTTCGCGATTATAACACATTTAACGCGATTAATCCGTTTAAAATAGTTTCATTTCAAAAAGTACATCAAATTTCAGCTAGTAGTTACGCCTTGTAGTTTCGGCTGTGCATTGTTTGTCTGTCACATTGAAGAGAAATAGAAATACCGACCTACCGACTTGAATACAATATTAATACAAACCACGTTTTTTATTCTACAACCTATCAAAGTCAACATATATGAATACATTAGTCTCTACGCAACACCAAAGTGTCGAGCCTTTCACAGATTAAGGGTCCTTAACGATTTAAGAGTATATTTCTGTAGTATAAAACCTACTACATTTTATTATGTATGAACTGTACATATATTTACTTTTTAAAAAAAATTGTATGTTATGTTATTACGAAGGAAAAGATAAACCGTCGTTATTATATTATAAATATTTGATTTAGATAACGTTTTACATCACTTGTATTACAATTACAGAGATTGTTTTATTTTCAGTTGTTACGTTATATAATTACAAACTTTAGTACTTCACTAGCATTTAGTAGCCGCCAGATAATGACGACCCCGGCTTTATACGATGTTAAATTGCGGTGATAGTTCAAACAATTCTGGGTACATTTTACTTATATATAAGTATAAGTAAGAGACTATTGCAATGTAAGCGGTAACTTCACTCAGATTTCTACGACGGTCGGCCTCTGCGGTACTCAATTATTAATTTTGATATCTTTTTGAAGTATTCAAGTAATAATAATAATTCGAATACCGCAGGGACTATGATGGTGGTTGACGAGTTTGTACCATATTAGTAGATTTGTTTGTATTATTTATACTTATTTCCTTATATATTTCATCGTATATAACAAATCTTTGACATATATCATTTATATAAAATATTCTAATGGTAAGTTTACTACTAAAGTTATATTAATTATATTATTTATTTTTCAGTCAAACAATTTAATATTATACATACTTTGTTACTAAGTTAACCGGAAGTTATCAGATACTGGTGACATGGGACTAATATAGGTTTCTCTTCCGTTATATTAAAAATATTATTCTTTATTTATATTGTTTGTACCATGTTATGGAAATAGTATCTTGTTGTTTTGATTCCAAATTTCCAAAACAGTGTGCAAATATTTGTTACCCTTAAGATATACTGCAGCTGGATTATCTCAGACCTGTCTTGCAGCAACATTTACCGAGTCACTGACTCGTCCGATAACAATACACATTGTACTTGCCTTGTCTACACATGTATTTGTATGTATATACGTATAGGTATGTAAATATATACACACATGTGTAGTATAACTGAGCGTTTCATGTAATTACGAACGGGACCATCTTAGTCTAGCGGGATTTGTACCTAGACTTGTATAACAACAAAAGACGATTGTAATCCAAATAGCCAATATTTGTATCGGTATATAGAAGTAACTAAGACAAATTATATAGGTGTAAAAGTAAGTTTTATATTGTTAAGTTATACTTAAATTTATATATATTTCACTAGTATTTTAATACTCTGACATAGTATTGTTGTAACCTGTCCGACTGCACAATGGTTATCGATTAATTTAGAGTCAAGGAAAAATTATGAACTAAGATGTCTTGATATGTTAATGATAATATCTTTTTATGTCACCATTATAACGTTCTAGTCAGCTTGTATCAAAAAAGAAGCCTAAAAGTAGGTACTATAAGGTTTTTATGGTAATTGCAAAAGTAAATGAAATTCATGTAATTTTACAATTTATTTACATACATACATATTGACAAGCCATTTAGATAAATAATAAACTAACTTAAAATAAAAAAAATGTTAAATATATAAAAAAATATTCTCTATAAGGGTTTTCCGGCAAAATGTAAAGTGTATACATCAATATCAACATCGATCTAATTAACAGCGTACGAGCGACCTAGCGATACAAACTTGGTAATACTATTACAGATTTACTCTGACGGGTGACCTTTTAGAGCTTATGGAAATCGAATTATTCAAGTCCGATGTTTATGCTGGGAGCAGATTTAATATGTATAAGTCCTACTACAAAAAAACATGTGTCAATACAAACATCAATTATTATGTTATAATGAAGAAGTTAATTGAATATAATTGAAGTAAATTGAATGAGAATTGCTATTATTATTATTATTTATTTTTATATATATATATATATTAAAAAATAGGGGGCATACGAGCAAAAAGACCACCTGATGGCAAGCGGTAATCTTCGCCCATGGACATCTACAAAGAGTTGTGGACACGTTGCCGGCCTTTAGGATGAAGGTGTCAGTACACTCGAGTGGAAGCCCTCAGGTCGTAGCATTCAGGAAAAAATACAAAAGCAGATCATTCCATACCTTGCTTGTGTGGGGGAAAAATTACCTCGAGGCACGCACGTTAGATGCATACCATGCGTCCAGTTGGTGCGGATGAAATCTAGTCCTGATGCGGAAGGTGCGATAATAAAATGAAGTTGGTGGCTCTAAATCGAATAATTCCTTCAAACATTCCCCATTGTAGACAAGGTAGAATACAGAAAGAGAACCAACGTCTCTCCGTATGCTCAAGGGTTCTAAGTCTGTAAGTTTACAATCATCGATAATTCGGACTGCCCGGCGTTGAATTGAGTTGAGTGGTTGAAGTTGATACTGTCGGGCGCATGCGCATAGATGGGAACAGTACTCTAGGCTGGTATATGGACATAGTAGTTACTGCAAGGACTTTGTCATTGTTCTATGGATGGATGGATGGATGGATGTAGGATGTGTATAAATTATGTTGCCTTTCAGTTTTATTATTATTTAATATTGATGAATAGCTTTTGGTGCGACGCCGGTAGTAAATACAATTATTGGGACTTATTATTATTTACGCAAATTGTCTATTTCTCTCATTACTGGGGTTTTTTCCCTAATGCGAATAAAAGTAGTAGTAGTTCCTGACAATACGACATGTGTTAAGAATGACTGCTTTTTGTAACTGAAGGTAAAGTAAAGGATAAATGTCAAGTTATTTGAGAGAACTGCGTAGTGTGATTAGTGAGACTTCTGTAGATGAAGATATGATTGGTATTGTTTTAACTGCATTTACTTGTCACTTTGATTTGAGTAGCAGTGTATTTTGTAATTTATAGCGTAATTTATCTGTATGATGAGAAGAAAGATGATGTGTATTTAGAACTGATATATGTATGAGACACATTGTTTTGTGTTTTTTGTCATGTAATGTTATGACCATTCGATTATCATGTATTGTCAGGTTTGTGATTATTGTTCTGCCCCAATAGAGTTTATATGCAGCTAAGACTGTGGTCTATATTTATAATATGAAACGGTTTCATTTATTAAGTTAAGGTTTTTTGGCTACATACATATTGACTAACAATACATGCCACCTGGTGTGCTGTTGCTTGTAATCCGTCTGTGCAATGGATTTACAAGCTTCTGTAATGTGCTGTATCGTTTCACTAGCGATGTAGCAGTGTCTGCATAGGGTCATCTGGGTTCAATGAACTTTGCACGTAGTAATTACGTAAGTAAGTGAGACACGCGTTTGTATTAATACAGTTACAGTGGCGGATTCAGGTAAATCATCCATGTTAGGACTCTACATATCGTCCGCTATAGAAAAATTTGATGAAGCAGATGATAAAGAAGGTGATGGTCTCTAGAGTGAAGATGAAAGTGATTGAAATGATGTAAGTGACGATAAATATGATGATGTAGCATAATCTTACACTTTAGCCTGCCTGTTCAGCTCCTCGTCGCTGATAGTTCGCTCGCTGTAATACCCAGCATCGGCTCCAGGCGCGCCCCGGCGACTCCCGGGAGGAACTGTAAATGGTACACTATTTTTTTTCGGAATTATTAGTTTAGGAAGGGAAAGGAAGTAAGCCTAGGTTTTAATGGCATTTTAAAATGTTATCTGAGAACTTAATTATTAAGTTAATTGGGTAAGGTGTTATAGCCTTTAGTATGTACCTCCCCCCAGTAAGCCCTACCTACCACTTCCAGTGAGGGGTTATTTTATTATATTATTATCTGCATGTTATCAAATATCCTAATTAGTTTGATACTGAACAGAAAAGCTTTTAATATAGTATAAAATAAGGTTTAATTAAATGAAAACTGAAGACTAATTAAATTTAACGTCGTTCTCCGGTGCCATATCCAGTGAGAATTGTGTCAATTATATTAGTTTTGAGTGATTTTGTCAACAAACGGATGCTGGACAACTCGACTTCGCTACATGTTATAAAACAAAGCCTGCCGCCGCGTTCTGACAGTTTGTTCACAACAAGCTCAAAAACAAGGTAATGAGTTTCCAACAATTTTAACCAATAGAGTGATTTTAAAGTAGGTATATTATTAGTAAGGTTTTACGTAAATTGCTTATAAGATAACGATATTTGGCCAACATGTCGGCAATAGATATACAAAAATTTTCGCTGTGGTCTATCTCTTAGTGATACCTTGCTATACCTATTCTAGCTTTTTAAAAAATCACTTAGAATGTGGTAATTGTGAAACCATTTAAACTGATATATTAATATTCTTTATCAAATTAAAAACGTTGTTAGCTTAAGCATGTCATGCATAGTTGTAAAAAAAAAAAAAGTTATAGTAAAAAAAAAACTCAGTAGGGAACTCACCTTAGTAAGTAAATTAGTTTATGAGAATTATTGTAGTCTTAAAAATAAAACCTGCGCCAATGTCTTAAATAAATATTAAAAAAGGGCACGGGCCATATATGCCAGTGGATGTTTTTACACTCATAAAAAAATAAAATAAGCTCCAAGTGAAAATTAGGATAATAGTTTAAATTCGTTTCCTTACAAAAATTAAACTTTATATCAAACATGAAATGTTCACGATTATTTTGTTTTTATTGCTTGATATAAAAAAAATGATCAAATGTTTCCAAGTAAAATATATTCTTTTAACAAAAGAACTGCCGTAGAATTAGAATTAGACATAGAATTTGTGATGTGTGGTATTGAGAATGTATTGACGTATTATTTCATATTTCACTAGCACTAGCAATGGACACTTACAATGGAATGAAACCTACAACAAGCCCTGAATGTTATCAATTAAAAACGTAATAAAAAGATGGCCACAATATGAAAACTACTTCAATAAATACTAGATATCATATTTCTATGAGATCACATTATATAAAGCGTTCAACACTAACTGGAAATTAAGTTAATCGATTAATATGAAGCAACGCGCCTGACAGAATATTAGCGGTGCGATGGAGGTAATTCGAATTACGAGTATAACGTGTGGTTGAACGACGGATATAGGACACTAGGATACCAGTTACAGTGACTTCTAAGACTTTGGTTATGGATTTAGAAATCATTTTATATTCTCTATGGGCAATATATTGTATATAAGATAAGATGAAACGTATTGTACACTATGAAAATGTATAATTTATATACAAGTTAATTAAAATAATGTAAAAATAAGAAAATACAACGCCGGCCTTGTCACTGAAGGTGTATGATATGTATCAGTTAAGCAAATTGTAAGAATCTAGAAAAGAATAAGACACGATAAGAAGCAAAAATAAAAAAAAAACTTAATAGTAATACAAAAACATAAAGTAAATAAATCCTGATACATACTTATATTCAAAAAAACTTTACATAATATTTGTACCAAACGCTACTGTTCCTTATTACTATGAGACGTCCTAGTCGACATTTTACCGTACAGAGAAGCCGGTCGTGGTTCAGCTTAACGACTGTAATTTGTCCAAATTATTGACAAGTCACAATTAATATTGTTTTAAAATAGCGGACCACTATGTGTTTAAGTGCGTGCTTGTAATAAAATGTTATTTAATAAATTTTTCCCATAATAGAAATAGTTTTATACTGTGCTTGTTTATTGTGTAAGGTTTTCGCTAAGCATCGTTTTTATATAATAGAAATTTTAATTAATTACTTGGTGTCCAGTAGGTTAAAGAATTGTTTTGGAACGGAAAACTCTTCATAATAACCATGAACTTTTGTTTTCCGTGCCTTTTTTATTCTGTTTCTCCTTACTTTCTTTATTTTTAACTGCTAAAAGTCTGCGTAGTTGCAGTATCACTGAACTGAGGTTCTTACACATCTTATTTCATATCTATATGTACATATATGAGAAAAACTGGTAGAGACCTTCCAAAAGTCACATACGGTGCTTACAGTCGCCAACCACTGTCTGCCTAAACGCATTCGCTAGTTTGGTGGTCGAATCTTCATCTCTGTGGAAAATGGCCATTTCTCGTTTGGCTGTCACATGAATCTGCCGATTGCCTCTGCCTCGGCGTCGGTGGAGTACATACATTCGACAGTGTGGCTAGTGATCGCGATGACAGCATGTGATACACTGTCGTGTATGGCACTCTTCTGAACGTCTGTCTCAACGATGACGACAGACACGAGTTTATGAAATACGAATTTCAATCCCTGGGACTCGTTGATGGTAAGGATGCGTAAGTTGTCAACTCTACCGAACCCTCTCTATACGAGGTCTGCCTACTCCTGCCTACGTGTGGACCAGGAACAGCGTATTCAGGGAGTCTGCAATGATGGATCACCCGTATATCTCCTTCTTTCCAGTTAGCGAATCGTTGACTGGGCTGAGAATATTCTATCGTAAATCTCTTTTACGTACGCGAGCGTACGTTACGTCCATTGCACATCTGTAAGTCCTTGAGAGCTGAGACAGAAGGACGTCACGAGGCTTGGACCGATATAATACATTTATAAAAGATTTAGCCTATCTATGTAGGATAGTTGGTTTATATCCCCGATTTATTGCAAGTCTAATATAGGTGCCAAAGATGTCTTGGGTTCTTATAGCTATTAGGTTTCTTACAGTAAAAAATCTATTAGATTAAAATTCAAACCCTCTTTCTTTATTGCATTAAATAACAATCTAAGTATATTTAGAAAAATCTGCAATTTATTAAAACAATATGGATATATTTTTATATTTTCTATAACAACATGTTTAACGTGTTTAAAAGTTATATAATATATATAGAAAAACTGATAGTGAGCGACAATATCGTGATTCATAAACGCTTCAATATAATGTTCAATTTAAGATGAAAACTACTTCACTATGACAATTTTACTGATTATACGTAATAGTTACGATCGTTTTATTAATTAAAAAAAAAAAAAAAAAAAAAAAAAAAAAAAAAAAAAAAAGAGTTAAGATTTTTCCGGATAGCAAGCAGTGAGAAGCCCTCTCCTCCTTCTAGTGTCCAAATTCGAGACATTGCGTGTTGAGTGGCGGAACTTAACGCCGTGCCTTGCCTTACCAAAGCGGAAAAATAAAAATAATTTAAATATGATTATTCCCCTGAGTGGGAATCGAACCAATCCTGTTTACAGTCAGATGCTATATTACTGTGTCAGAATGGCCTCACTGGTACGTTCATGGGCCAATGTGCTTGTAAGCATTACGTAGATATTTTTTTTACAAGTATAATACACATTACAACGGCTATATTAGTATTATGATTAAACTAAACAATAGATTTAATTATATTGTACAAAACTATAATTATTTGCATCAATAAATATTATTTATTGTTTTATTGGAAATATACCCAATACCAATAAAAGGCAGAATTTAAATAAATAAGTAATTTTCTATTGTTAATAATATATTTTCAGGATTCAGGAGCGCAAATGATAATAAAAACAAAAACTGATTAGTTTTTGTTCGTATCGATTGATAGACAGTCACAGACACAGCTTCTACTTATGATGTGACTTGATCGACAATCCTCCCTAAATGCTTGTAGCAGCTTTTATAGGTTTTAAATAATAACCCCTTTCACTTTTCATACAATATTATATTTATAAATATCAGTTTTAATTGTCGTGACAATATATAAGTTATATACGCAGGCGGAACTCTGTGCTTTGTCGATAGAAATATTTACGGTATAGATATTTTTCTAGTCTGGTTAAATTAAATATTGACTGATAATAGGTTCAATATTCCAATATGAAAGTTAAAAAAAAATGGTAAAAGGAGTACATTGTTATTTTCAGTCACCATTTAAATACCTCCTTGAGCACGTAATTAAATAATGATCTATAAACTAAATTAGTTGTTTTTAGGCATGAGTTGCTATGTGCTTTTGACTATCACAAAATATTTCGAAATAGATAAAATAAACACAATAAGAACCATTACATTATACAATAGATAAAATAAAAAAAGGTTTATTGCTTAACTTACTTATTTAATGAACTGTGTATCATTTGGCACGTTATTTAACTATAGCCTGACTGACTGTATGACCGATGCCAAACTAATAACATTTCTCTCTTTCATACTTTTACTTCTGCAAAATTATTTTCCTTTTTCGTACTTCTACGTGTAAAACTTTCCTTTCGCGTGAAATTGAAAATTTAGTTATTTCCGTTTTCTCGTCGAATGAATATCGGGAAATACATTCATGTTTTCTTGTATTCTGCAAAAAAACTAAACGTCAAATTCCAGTTTTCAACTTCTAGAAACATAGTCACTCCTTCATATAAAACCCTATAAAACTATCACTGCAATCGGTTAATGCCCGTGTTGTACTCTGTTGACTAATTTTTGGAGCTTTTTTAGAGTTTTAAGCATAAATACGGTCATTTTGCTTGTATTCAATATTTTTTGTAAATATTGCTCAATTGTAAATTATTTTTCATCAGGAAACAAAAACATTCTGAGACCTCCCTTCGCGTACCGCTGTAGTAGTTGTTTTGATTTTACCACGCTATTCTTTTTTAAATTATGACTTAAAAAAATACCAGTGCGTCTCTGCCAGTCTGAATACGCGACATGGTTCTAGGTGCTATCTTTATCTCTCGATATAAAATCTTTTGCTTTTGTACAGTATTCAGAATTCTTTAGATTCTTTCCATTACTGCTTTAATCGCCTATTTCAAACGAGCACTAAGTGGACAGCTAGATTTTTTTCTGTCACAAACAGAGGAACAACAACAACAAACATAAAGAACAATCATATAAAAATGACATATTCCAAATTCAAAAGTAATATTTTGTTTATTTTTAATTATAACAGTATTTATACATACACACATGGTATGTGTGTCATGTAAGATATATTTCCTTTCTCTTAGGTTTATATATAAATATAAATTTCTTTATGTCCATTAAAAACAAATAGTTCAGTAGAATCTAATTACAGTAATCTCTTGTATATGTGAAAGTTTAGCAGAAATACAATCCCAAACTTCATCAGAACTCTAACTCGCGTAACTATGGTTAGTTTGATTTTATTCCAGCGAGCTCTCAGTAAAGGTTTTATCGCAGAATACATATATAATATATATATATATATATGTATACAATATATAGGTGACCCATATACATAGTTGCGTGCCCTAGATACTTCTGGTTGTATATACAATTCTGTTACATAGACTAAATTATTTAAAAATCCGTTTTAAAAATTGGATATAATTTAAATTTTCATTTTGTGATGAAAATGTTGGTAAAAATACAATATTTTCATGTTTTTAAAATAAACAAAATATAAGTATTACTAATTAAATCATATATATGCTATATATATTGCTCGTAGTAATAATATAAAATATATTCAAATCTTTTAAGAATTCCATTGTAGCGCAGTGGGACGGCGTTTGATTGTAATCCCGATTGGTTGTGGGTTTGACCCTCATTCGGAGGAATGATTATATTGAAATATATGAAATTTAAATTATTTTAATTTCTCGCAAGAGCGCAGCGTTCATTTCACATCTCAACGCGCAATTTCTCGATGTCGGGTGGAAAGTGAAGGGCAGAGTATCTTGACACTAAGTTCTCTTCTCTATGACTACCCTTCTAGCAGGAAAAAACCCAGAGCTGAAAAATCCTCTTTGTTTACATAATTATAACGCAAGTCAATATTTTACGTAAGTACCACAAATAAAGCCTGGTCACGTTGAAATACAAACTGTCACTAATTAAATACTTTATATGGACCAATTGCACTGCACTGGATGAATATTAATAACGCAGCCTTATAATATAGAGTTACCTGTATTTCTCATTTAATAAATGGAATATCTTTGTTCATTATTAAAATCCTATCAAAGCGTCGGACTCGCTGTATATCACATTTTCAATGTTTGGCAAAATAATGAATTCGCTGAAATAAACCGACCCAGAATCTGATTGAGGTATAATTTATTTACATGCATGCATATACCTATATAGATAATACTGTGTTAATGTCCTTCGATATTTTTTACTAAGTAGTGATTTGTCACTAACATTTGCACAGATACGTCAATTAATGATTACTGAAATATCTTCATAAGTATATCTAAGAAAACTTTAGAAATGTGTTTATTTTATTACGAACCCACATAAAATATTGCGTCTTATATTTTGTTAACATTTTTTAAAGTGTTATTCCCACACTAAGGAAATTGAAAAAGACATATTTAGAAAACGTATAAAAATTTGATATATAATTATCAAATTTTCAAATTTATATTTAATATATATTTAATAAATAGCATTCGCTCTTGCCAGACGATTGTTCGTAGAATAATCTTTGGGTAGCAGAAATTTGTAAAAATCTCTCTACAGAGATGCTAACAACAAATATAAGTTGTAATAAGCGTATAAGAATTTCAACGTAGCTGGAGGTGGGACGCATGGCTTAGCGGTCAGAGCGCTTGAACGGTTTTCAAGAGGCGCGGGTTCAAATCCCGCTGCGTTCAAATTTTTATACGTTTTCTAAATATGTCTTTTTCAATATTGCGTCTTATTTATATTCTTCATATTGTATAAAGATCAAAACATTTAAAACAATATATCATGATATACCACCTATTGGTAACTTTTTACAGTTTAATGTTAGACAAATAAAAGATAAAATAAAATATTAAGTTTTTTCGTCTATGTTAAAAGAATTAGTAAATTGCGCTATTAAATATATGTTTGGTTTATATTAATAAAAATATTAGTAGGCACAGACAAAATATTGAAAACTAAACAACTGTTTTTCTATCGTAGTATTTTTTATATCTGTTTTTTGACACATCCGTTGCATTTAGCGAAGGAGGCTGACAGAATACATTGTTATATAGTCTGTTTTCCATTTTCTTGTTATTGTAAACCCTATGTATTAGGTGGAGGAAACGATAAGACTTGTCAAATAATTGAGTAAGAATCGTATCTGCAACTATCATCAATAAACAAACACTTTTGCCACTATCTAATAGTATTCATTCATAAAGTATAATATCAGTATTTCCCTACGTGATAGAATCAGAAATGAAGACATCGTTAGGAGAAGGCGGAAGGAGAGAGGCATTTATAATTTTTTATATAAAATGGTTATCCACGTGCACGCACCCACTCGCATTAAAATCAATACCGTTGCTCAATAAAATGGAATATATTTTAGCATGTTTGACCGCGTTTCTCTTGATAACGCCGTTTGATAGCCATTGACTTGAAATTTTACTTCATTAGCTATGAATATAATGAATACTATGTAATTAAACTACATATTACTTTTATTTTCTACATTGCTGGTTTTTCATTTTCAGTCCACGGATAATTTCCATATATTAAAAAAATATATATATTCTATTCGAGGTTAGAAATTGAAACTCATATTGAAAGCGTAATTCCTTGTAAAAAAAATTTGATGTAGCTGAATTTGAACCGCCCGCATAGCACGAAATACCGTTCAAGTGACCTGTCAATCCAAAGGTCCACCAGTATATGTACAGAATTCCGCCACAGCTTATCTTATATATGCCTTCATCTTAAATGCTTCATGTAGTTTTCTGCATAATGCAAAGTTGTCGGCGAAGGAACACAGGTGTCAAGACACTCGATCCTCCGCTTTCCGCGTAAAATCTAACATTACGTGTTGAGAGTTGAGAAATCAACGCGCTCTTTGTCTTGCCAGAGCGGAAAAATGACAATAAATTAAATATTGTCGTTTCTCCGAGGAGACATTTACATCAGGCGCTGTCCCACTGCGGCATGATGGCCTCATTCTATCTTAAATGCAATAATTCCAAAATAATGTCACACTGCGTATATTTCTACATTAAAATCTAACTTCGTAATTACAAACTAGCAGACGACTATTCCGTACAAAGTACAGATTTCACTATAGCTATAAAACTAAATCTCATGTAGTTCCTATTAAAACTTTCTACAAAGTTTCGTACATCGCTGACTCACATAGTGAACTCTTAGCTGTGACCGCTTTAATGATTCATCGAATAACTTAAAACCTTAGCATCGGTGGTGAATGAAAAATCTAGTATTTTAGATATTATGTATGATATGCACCTACAAATATTGCTCGGGTATTAAATATATCGGGTATTTAATACATAATTTAGTTCAGTGGCTTATATAATATAGTATATGCAATTAAAATTAGTATTAAAAACTGAAAAAAATAATAGCAATATTGCCACATTATTTTATCAGGCGCTAAGCGTTTATTTCATGCCCAACCTTTTTATTATAATCAACTTATGCATAGGGAAAAACAAGAAATTCTGTATTTAAATTTCAATTTCAATTTTTGTATCAATGTCTGTGTTTTATTCAAACATCGATATCCAATCATGCCGAAATCGGAAAATGTTTTCGGGGCCTGGACGCGCTAGCGTTGCGTATTTTCAACGCAACGAGTTTTTACCGTACTGCGCGGCTGAATTACAGCAAATATACTACCTACGTACATGTCATCAACTGTTCCAACTGGGCTATCGATTTTATCAAAATGCAGGCTGACCAGTGGCCAAACAATTAGTTTTTACAGTCTGTGGTTACGCCGCACCTAACATAATTATAGGTAATACGATCATAACTTTAGTTACCAATAGGTATATCATGTTATATTTTTTTGTAACTTTTCATCTTATTACAATATGAAGAATGTTAAAGAAGACGCAATATTTCTTACGTTTCTAAAGTTTTCTTAGACAAAAGAACAGCTTTAAAAAGTTATTTTAGACAATAACTATTATATACTGATAATTATATTTTTTAAGCGTATTCAACGGACAATAAGTTATAATAGCTAGCGATACACTATGCAATATCGCTATATTAATTTAACTTGAAATATACAGACAACTACATGTGCAACTAAGACAAAGGAACCTGTGGCCTGCTACAATAAGTACTTAAGAGGCGGCGATTTCTTGTATTGATTAATTTTATTACTTGAAAGCTCTCTAAAATGGATATATATATACGAATAAGAACATTATTAAATTACTTTTTGTATCAAAAGAAATATTTAAATAAGACAATAACTGAGCACTTATAATTTGTGAGAAGCTTGTGGTAAACTATTTGCTTTTAACTTGTTAATTTATATCAGAATACCTATACGTTTCTTTTGACAGTGTCATCTAGCAAAAAATAAAGTGTAAAACAATTATATTTCTTATCTATATGTGACTAATTTACACAACACTTAATCCCACATAATACGTATGTATAATTAGTGTCATTGAAAATTCTATCAGAATCATATCAGAAGTCAGATCAGTCATTCAGAATAGACTGAGTGGTCGCTGCCAATATTTTCTTTTCGCTTGACGCAATGCCTGCTCTGTGTGAAAGAGGCAAAAATATATGTACTCGTGTCTCCTCCGCTCACTAAGCACTAGAAAATATGATTTATTGAAAAAATAAAGAATACAGAAAAATATATATAAATTGTGAAATATACCCATAAAAAGAGTTCCAACCTAACAAACATTGTGGACAGACACAATATTTATATTAACATATAGCCGATTATGAATCGTAATGATTCAGAACTTTAAGACTTTGAGTGCACGAGCGAAATGCAATTAAATAATTAGTAAGCCCTAAAACCCCACCAGCTTGTATAAGACTCTTTCACCTCTTATTATAAGCCTTAAGTATATATTATGTATATTATACATGACATAATAATTTTGTTTTTAATTGTACTTATCCTTACAAACTAGCATGGAACATCTAACATCTTTAACAGAAATATACCAATTTATTAAAACATGAATCAAAACTCTCTTACCGTAGAGCTCTGCCTAGTAAAGTCTTATTCAATTTGCTCCAGACTTAATGTCCGGTTATTCCACAAAGCGGTCGTTTATAGCAACCTCGCTAACATAGTAAGCAAGTCGCCCGGACCGAGAGACTAGAGTCGTGTTTCTAAGGTAGAGATTTCCCTGTATCGATTAGTTCCCCGGTCTGGGACGGACACTAGATATCACATTAGAGTATGTAAAGCTTATTTTATTTATGTTTAAGTCTGTAGCTGTTTTAAAAAAATATATGAATGTTTCACGATTTCTTCTACAAAACAGGATAGGTATTCGCCTGAATTCGCCTTTGGAACCTTTATTTTACCATAGAAAACACATGAAAATAATTTAATCATAATCATTCCAACGAGTGGAAATCGAACCTAAACGAAAGGCATTTACAACCAAAGGCTGTCCTACTGTCGCGAAGGCGTATTTTGTTGCACTTTTTGTTGTAATAACCCAATTTGTAAGTATAAGTAAATTTTGAGAATTTCCTTTTTGATATTTTTGATCGACAGGAAAGTTCAAAGTGTTGAAACGGAAAGCAAACGATTACATTTTTTACAATCGCTGTCATGAATATTTGCATTTCATGTGTTATAGAGCTTATTATATAATACAGATACTTCATAATTCTATTAAACTTACTTAAAAAACGGAAAAATTAAATTAACTTTTATTTAAATATTTTTTCAACACACATATTCATCATATTATGTAAGAATAAGAAAAACATTTGTAGAAAACATATCAAAATTTGAACATAGAACGCGTATTCTTGAATTAATTAATTTTTTTTTTAGGTAATATTTGTCGACATGGCAAAATCTTTAAAAGAGGTAATCTTTTTGAAAACTCTTAACAGATGTATGGAGATTAACTAAGGTGTTAAAACAAATTAGAAGTAGCGAACCAACAAAACTATGTGGATTTTATATCGTTTGTCATATATTTAATTGTAAAAATAAAACAAAGATGTACTAATCATTTTACCAATACCATGAATCGAAAACACAATTTCGATTAAAAATATCGAGAGCTTTTTTTATAGAAGCACTTCTTGTATAGAAGAATTCGAAATTTTCTTATATTTCTTAATGAAATCACCAATTTATCGTGTTTCATTTGGCACTGCAGGAACTTAAATCCCGCAAAGTTGAAGATACTATATTGATTATAGAGTAAGTTATTGCAGATATCTATATATAGAAACGGATAGATATATATATATATATATATATATTATTTTTTATATATCCGATAGATTGATTCTTATACGCTTATTATATTGCTACAACTAATTTAAGTTTCATGCTGATGTTTGGTCACTTGAGTTTCTTTGAATCACAAGTAAAATTAAATGAAAAAATGTATATATTTACAAAATATCTAATAATTTAGTTTTTTATTAATCGGTTTACTATATGAATGTACGTTAAGGCCCTTTATTATATTGCCAACGACGATACGGATGTCCGTATCGTCGTTGGCAATGGTAGTCGTCGTAGGTATATGCATTTCGGAAGAGGTGTTTGTTTGTTCGTTTTATAATTCGGAACAGATAAACATTTATTTGCACCTTCACGCATTTGCCGAATAGCATATGCTATGCGGGAAATGTAGACAGAACATATTGTCAAGAAAGAAAGTCTCCGTTCTCCAAGTTCTTTCCGGCGGCCGAAGTCTAAACATTGTCTATAGAAAAATAATATCAACAAAAAACATTAATTACGATTCGAAATATAACGAATGCGATAAAACCAAATCCATTAATTACTCGGGTAGAGTATTCTTCCTTTCAATATCGATAGCAAAATTTTCATATTATTATTTGTTTTAATTTTATAAGTGTTCAGCCCACTCTCGTAATCGTAGGATGAGTGCAATTGACAATGACTATCGTGGTAAAGAATAAAGTGGAACAGAGTATGCTATATTTATATATATGATTATATATTTGTACGTTAGTTTCCATTACCTTTGATTAATATTTTGTACATTTGTCGCATTATACGTTTAGTTTTACCACTCTCCAAAGGGTGATAGACGCCGCATGTATTTTTAAAAAGTTGCTTATTAGACTGAGCCTTATACACACCTACTGCCACCAAATTTGCGATCAATTTGTAATATTTAAGAACGAAAATTTAAATTTGTATATAAAATAGAGAACACATTTGTTATAAATAAAGGTAAAATACTTCTTATCTGTTGGAACCTCAAATATTTTTCTTTTGTTCTTGTATCTCTAAGAAGGATCTCAAATATGTAGGAACATAAAATGTACCTAAGTTATCTGTTTTGTTCTGACTGAAACTAGATAGAGAAAAAAAAGAAAACAAGAGTTCAAAAACCATTATAATATAGCATGAACACAACCCATGTGGTATCATTAATTTGTAAATATTAAAAAAGAAAGAAAACTAATTAAATTTCATATTGGACATTAGATTTTTATTGTCTGTAAATACGATATTTATTTTCATTGTGACTATTACTTACATATGAAATAAAAAAAATTCAACCGTAGCTAGACGAAGCAACTAGTTTAAATATGTATGTGTTAATCCTTGTTCGGTCAAAGTAATCCGGTTAGGACGTCTCTTTCTAAAGTCCCTGATATTGGCACAGAACGGGATGTCTCTATATAGAGTCTATCTAGATCGTTAAGGAAAACATTTGAAACTCCAGATACATTTCTGTTGAACAAGTTTATTTAGTAATTAACTACGATATGAGTTTTATTTATAAAATAATAATTATTGTAATATTACTTTTTACACACTCATTTTCGCGACAGATCATTCACCCGGGACATTTGAGGATTGACGACACAAAAATAGCGGGCAGTCTAGCCACAAATACGTACCAACACTGTGTCACCTACTGGTTAATTACACACTCCACTTTAGTTTCTCTTGCCAGAAATATTTCAAATGAATTCCCTTTGATACTTTAAATATAACATAAATATTCCTTTTCACATACATTTTACGCATCATTTGACGGAAATGTTAAAATAAAAGAATATTGATTATAATACAAAATAAAAATATTTTGTAAGTAAATTTATTTACGGAAAAAGAAATATTACAAAAGTTACGTCTTTTTATCTAAAATAACTGGTGCTTTTTATAACAATAACACATTTATCTTTTATTTCTTATATGTATGTGAAAATATTTGGAAAACGTATCAAAATTTGAACGCAGCGGGATAGAACCCGCGCCTCTTGGAAACTGTCCAAGTTCTTTGATCGCTAATCCATGCGTTCTATATTCGGCTACATCAAAATTACTTACACTTATTACAACTTCTCTTTGTTGTTAGCATCTCTCTTGTTGTTCGCATCTCTCTTTTGTTGTTCGCATCTCTCTTGTTGTTAGCATCTCTCTTGTTGTTAGCATTTCTCTTGTTGTTATTAGCAGCTACCAAATTTTTATACTTTTTAAGTAATACATTTTTAAGTAATGCTAAAAATTCTATCAAAATTATTTAAAGTCGAACAAGGGACATTCTTCCGTGTCACGAGACGTGATGAATAAAACGACGAATGAGTTCTATTCTTCAGCGTATGTCGACTAGACATATGTGCAGTAAACCCCTAATTACACTGGAGAGCGTATATATATAAATAGATTAAACCTATTAAAAAAAGTAAGAAGATAGTTTGATTTCAGATTGTCTTTCTATGTATATTTTGGATAACTTACAATATATATAGTAAAGATAGCTTAAGTCTCATCAAACGTTACGCTCAATAAAATCCACTCTAATAATATAAATGCGAAAGTAGCTTTGTCTGTCTGTATATTTGTGACGTCATCACGGCTAAACCGCGTGATATGATGACATGTTATATAGAGATACTTGATGGTCTTGGAATAAACATAAGCTACATTTTTCTCCTATAATTTTTAGTTTTTCGTGGAATTTCATTGTTTTACGAAAAGGCCGACGTAAATACGAAACAGCTATAGTTCACGCGAGCGGATCGCTTGTATTTTATATAACTGACCTGTTCTCTTGAGATAAAGCGTGGCATTAAATTCTACCACCCAGCAGTGTCACTAAACGGACAGAAAATGGAGAACGGTAAAGCAAGCTTCTTCGTCAAGCTTATTCGAAATACGAATTAAATAATATATGGAATTTGAATAAGTAAATATATATTATATACAATTTAGAAATCCATATTTTAATACTTTTCAGTAGCGATAAGACAGATTGAAATTGCCTGTCAGTGCCTTTAATTATTTTATGAAATTGTGCTAAATTCTCGTAAAATGAGCGTTACACAGGTAAGCCTGTCTCTTAGAGGGAGGTTCTATGTAGTAGAGATTCAAACTGATTATTCAAGAGAAATTTGAATGTACGGTTATAAATATCAAGCCATTCCTTTGGCTTGATATTTATATTATGGATATATTTTGCAAATATTATATTACAAATTAGTAAGACGTAAGTATGTTAATATTATATTTGCTTCCTATAGCTATTTAGTAATATCTACATTAGAATACCTATAACTAGACTAGTACATCATTACACACAAAAAATTACTAACCGTAATTTAAACTTTATTACAATTTTTAATAACACAAAATACTAATATAAATATAATTCTGTGCCATGCAAAAAAATTCTGTCAGATTTTTTCTTTTTGTCTTTTAACTGAATAAGTTGTGTTGAACGACTAATACTAAAACTGGATTATATATATTTTAACTAATATTTAAATAATCTTTGTTTAAAATTTATATTTAGAATGTGTATATCCTATACAGTATGTTACAGTACATGCAACACATTAATAATGAAAGTCGTCGATAAATCGATCCTTTGAAGGCTACACGGCTTAAAGAGTATAATCGCAGTAAAAAAAAATCCACTTTGCCAATATTTATTAAGAAAGTATTTTATCTGTACATATAAATATTTTTCTTGGAAAACTATTTTCTCTAATTAGTTATTAATCCGTAATACCTCTTTAGCTTATTTATCTTTATGAATAAGCTAGTTGCTTTTACTAATTAATATTAATTGAAATTGTTATACCATATATATTTTGAAGTCTTTTTCATCCTTTGATTTTATCAGTATAAATTTTTGACTTTTGAAGTTATCTTTGCTTCAAACTTTATGCCTAGCGGGGTAATCAGAGAAAACGGAGAGCCAAACGCTACGGTCCCCGCATACTTATTTCGCCTCGTCCACTGTCACCAGCCTCTTCATACATGCCGATACTAACTTTTTGAATTTGTATTCCGTATAACTAAATTTGATGGATATAAAAATTAATTGAGCGTTGGTTGGTTTAACCTGAATAATTTTAATCTTCCTGTTTAATGTCTTCATATGAATTAGCTAGACTCAATGCTAAGTAATGCAAAAGTTAACAAGGCTCCTCGTAGTTGGCTATTGATTTATGTCTTTATGTTAGCACATTTTTATCTTTGTAAGAAAATCTATTCTATTTTGATCTACTTAATTCCATCTGATTTACTTAAAACTTGGCATTTACTTTTTCTCATTTCTCCGCTCAGGTCATAAGACAAAACGCGACTTTGAGTACCGCTACACAATATGCATTGTGTCTAATTCGAAAGGAAAGTGGAGAACGGAGTGTCTTGACACTAGATTCTAACCGGACTACCCTGTTATACGGGTAAGCTTGAAGCTTTTTAGTTTCGTTTTTATACTAGTTTATTTATTTTAGTATTAATGAGAATGTATAATTATGTGTAACTGCTGTTATATTAGTTAATTATATAGTACAAAGATAATATATATGACACATACCTCTTTACTTAATTAATTACAATATTCGTAACTATTAATGAGAACCCTATTTGAAAATTACCCAATATTCAAAATACCTACAAATTAATAACTCAATTTAATTACTATAATTGGGGTACAAGTTTTATAAGTTGTTACAAATTTATTAATTTGTTTAGTAAATTTAATTCACCAGCAGCAAATTGAATGAAGTTTTAAAACACTTGTCGACTTTTTTTCTTGTAATAAACATTTTCAAGGACAATATATGTATAACATTTTTATTATAACATTTTCTGCTATGGAGTAAACAAAGAGATGTGATAGATAGTGTCTCCTAACATCGTTGTCAGTGCTCAGTCAATTTAACGCAGTATCCAGGCGCGTTTGTTGGAAAATTCTGAACATTGGATTGAGTATATATATGTATACTCAATATATATATCACTCCTTTCTCTACCCGATATCCCGACCCGGTTTTTGTCGTAATGAAAATAGTTTAATTTTAATTACATACGCCCGAGTAGAAATCGAACCCAAGGTGTCGCGTTTAAAGTCAGACGATGTTCCACTGTATCAGTATGGCCTGTAACTGCATACATATATTAATATAATGAGGATGGAGGTCATCGTGGTACAAGTGGGGTCCGAGAAGGGGACGCTGATGATATTAAAATTCTTTTTATTTATGACAAAGCGCGACATTGAATGCCGATACTCAACACCCAAGGTTTCGAATTCAGGCGGGAAGTAGAGAACGGAGTGTCTTGACACTAGGTTCTCTGTGACTACCCTGCTAGGCGGGACAAAATCGTCAAGCGTTGGTTAAATACTAAATCAAGATTAAGTTAATATTTAAAAATATAAATCAACATTACTGAATTGAATATAAACCTTTATATTTATAATCAGGTAATAATTAAAAGTAGTTTATAAGGAAATATTATTTTAGCCAATTTATGTTTCTTCTTTATTTATTGTTTAATTTTAGTTCAACACATACGCGAAGTGGCTGGCAATAGATGGGACCAAAAAGCAGAACATTGAGATCTGCAGCTTTCCATTGGAGAGGACTATGTCCACCAGTAAACAGAAGAGGGTGGACAATTTTGCCCTTTTACAGGTTCACGCTTTATCCCGCATAACAGGCTAGGCAGAATGACCATTAAGATAGTCCGTTCTCCACTTTCAGTCTAGACAGACAGTCAAAGCCATAGCTTTTTGAAATGAAACTATTTTTAACCGGATTAATCACGTATATTTTTGGTATTCGAAAATACATTTTAGAAACCCGACGTTTCAAACACTTTACAGTAGTCCGTGGTCACAGGTAGACCTGTTTAAATGTGTAATGATCGCGAAAATCAATGATGTCATTAAGACATAGCGTGTTGAGTGGCGGAAATCAACCCCATGCCGCGCAGGTACCGATGATGCTGATAATGAGTCAATTTATCTCTTCCATTGCTTTTTCTTTAAAATAAATGATAATCTAAATTAATATATAGAATTTTGTTAACATTTTTTTCCCACACTAAGGAAATTGAAAAAGACATATTTAGAAAACGTATATAAATTTGAACGCAGCGGGATTTGAACCCGCGCCTCTTATATGAACAGTTTTCAAGAGGCGCGGGTGCAAATCCCGCTGCGTTCAAACTTTTAAACGTTTTCTAAATATGTCTAATATATAGAATATTATGTAACTATGTAACGTAAAAATCGATTACGCACGTCTGATGCGCACGGAGAAATATAAAATTTATTTTATTGTAGAAAGACGACATTTTTCAGAACAATACATTAAAATAATATCATGTCTTATGTCAATGCATCTTTATTTAAAGCAACAAAGGTTGCTAAGGAAACGAGTATTATGCGCATCAGTGCAGCTACTAGTTAAATACTTCTATAAGGTTTTTTCAATTAAGATGATAACAACCTTTGAAGCTAAAAACAATTTTGCGATTTTGTAAGTTTAATTACAATCTAAGTCGAATAGATGGATTATTATTAATTAAAATCAATAAAAAAAACGTACTTTAAATCATTTCTTTTCTTGGTATTATTATATCTGATCCCTTATATTATAAAGAACATAAGTTTTTCTAATAATACGAGCTGTAGCCCGCACCTTCGTTTGCGAGGACGTTAAAGCGTCAAAACAATTTTATTTTCTCGTAAGAATTTCGAAAATATCCTCTCGTTGAGCGCACCTGCAGTTACCATGGCTGCTACATGCAAAATTTCAGCTTCTTGCGCCCAGTATAATCGACTGTTTGTCAGTCACTTAGTAATACAAAAATTATATACATATTGATTAGTTAAGTTGGTTGTGAATGAAATAAAATTAATTATAAATTGTCAACAGTAATATGAATCTTAGAGAAGCGTAGACGAGATATTATTGCTTAAAGACTTATTAATGCATTTGCATTTAAAACAAGGCTAGTTACTAGCACTTTAAATCCAGGTCATGTATAGTTTACATAGTTTGAACATATAAGTGTATGATCTACTAAATTATAAATACTTTTTTTGCCTTGGAAATATTTTGCTTGTAACTTCTTTAATAGAGTAAATATTATAAAGAAGTGTCTTACTCACTAGGAGGGCTTCTACTTTGCGCCCAACACTGCATTTAATAATATCAAAGCGGGAAATTAAAGTAATTTAAATATAACTAATCCCCCGTCTGGGAATTCAACCCACAACCTTTTACGTTTGAGACATTGCTCCTCTGTGCTACGATGTCGCAAATTAAATTAAAATATAGTTATATCTGCTTATTACTCAGGCTACATTTTTTTGTAACTTTTTAATATAATCCGTCTTCCAAGTGGGTTGAGTTTTACAACTCATCTCGAGCTCAGATGAAAAGTTTTCCTTTTTTTTCGACTGTGTAGTATGTTGTTGGCCCTAGTGGCCTCTATAGCGTCATCGGGTTTTGGAGGAGGCCGAGCTATAAGAGCTCTGATCTTGGCTTGGAGACCTCGAGAGGTAACCATCAAATCAGAATCACGGCTTGCGACACCGTTTGTAGTGGGGGGCTTTGTTTGGCTCAATCCGAGTTAGGTAGCCGAAAAGTGGAGAAAGGCACTTTATTCTCTCAAGACACTTTATGGCACTATGTTCTATCTACTTTACTATGCGGGGAAAAGCCTAAACCTGCTTTTATAATCTATTTTCCAAGATATGTATTGTATAATGTTATACCATAAATGTTGCAGTTCCGACAGCTTTTAGAGAGAAAATTGCAGGTTCTAATATAGAAAGAGATGGAAGTACTTTTAATCATATTTACAAAGCCTATACAAAATATATGAAAGTAAGTATACTTGCAAAACGCTTGTAGTTATTGTCTTAAAATAAAAAAAACACTGGAGAAGTTTTCGTAAATATATATATTGTCATTACTTATAAGTAAGGTTGTAATCATTTAGCCTACGGTCTTAGCTTTGCAATGACTAAAGAAAAAGTATTTTTCAGTTTATAAATATTGTAAAAGTATTGTAGTCGAGAAAAAAAATGCTACTTAATGCTAAATGTACTAAAACACACAAATTTATATTTACATGTTACAATCTGCTTCATATTTTTTTAATTATCTTATAAAAACAGCCATGTGCAACAAATACAAACTGGGACAGTCTTATAATTGTAATAGATATTTCATTGTTGAGATTCATCTGTACCGGAGGGAACAAATGAAAATAATTTCAATATAATAATTCGTCGGAGTAGGATAGAACCCTCAACTAATCGAGTTTGCAGTCAAAACGCCCTCTGCGCCACGTTGGCCTTTGTATATATTTAACTTAGAAAAAGTTGAAAATATAAACATATAAATACAAAATATATATATATCGCAACTTTTTACCCGCCAGAGAAATGAACGGCAGCTTGATGAGCAGTTTACCTTGTAAATAATAGTCACGTTAATCTCATATGTAGAGTTTTTATACATGAATTTAATACATTTAGATAAACCATAATTGGCCTCTTTACATAATTATATGGCACTTGCAAATTTATGTGTAAATAAATATTTTATCACCCTAATTTATTTTAAAATTGAAGTTCACAAGAAATTCCTTTATATCATATTTAATTGTGAAGTTAATACCTAGTTTGCATAATTACGCAGCATATATAGAGGGTGTTAGTTAGAAAAATACAAAAATAAATTGTATTATACCTACCTGTTCAGCGCAAATTATTTTATAGAGAATTTTAAGCCAACTCGTCAGATTTTTAAGTATGCCTTATCTTTAGGCATACTTAAAAATACTAAATAGACATACATACATACGTTATAAGTATAAATAAATAACCATATCGTTAATTGAGAATAATCACTTTGAATATATTATTTAATATTTTGCTTATATTTGACAAATATTATTTCATTTACATATATAAAATTAAAAAAAAAAACTAAATTATTATTTACTGGCAACATAGAATCAATATATATGCAATATTTTAGATGCAAAATACTAAACGTATGTAAAATGGAATTAGCTATTGTTATCACAAGAGATGCGCGGGCGCAATCATTTAACGCGTTCTACCAACCTGAAACTGCAGTAGCGTGCCAACCACCGGCTGAGGTGCACGTGTAGAGTGATCCCATAAGTACCTCGTGGCCAGAGAGCTTAATAGATAATTAAAATGGTAAGTGATATGTGCATTACTTAATTATTAATAGTTAATGTAATACATCAATTCGTCTATCACACTATCAGATTTAGTGGAAATCATTTACGGTATTTAAAAACTTTATGCAAGCGCCGATTCTAATTGCAACTGCAATTTGTCTACGAGTAAAGATATTTTATTCAAATTATGCACTTGCATCAAACGTGCATGTATTTTTTTTACTTTGACCTTATGTTATTATTTTTTTATATGTCAAACTTTGTTTTTTTTATTTCACTACACAAAAATTACTGTGCAGGCTTTTAAAATACTACTTAAATACATTAATGGCGTGTATTAAGGTTTTTTACTAGTTTAAGTTTTAAAGTCACTACAGACGAAGTCGCAGGCATAAGTTAATACTTATGAACACATTTCCGATCACAAATTGAAGTTTTTTTTAGAATATTTCTCACTATAGGTACTACATTCTCAAGTCATTCATTAAATTGATACCTATATTATATTACGGTCATTACATTACAGCTAGAATTTTTACAAGGCCGAGAAGCACGTGGCTTGCAATAAATCGATCACGCTTGGAACATTTAAAAAATATTTATTCAATTTATCAACTTATTAAATTTGTATGATAAAGGGAAACGTATTAGGAAATATATTACCGTCGCAAAAGATAAAATCACATCACATGAGTGGTAGTTGTTTCGTAAAATGGTACATCTACAGTATTTAAATATTATTTAAAAATATCCTAGTTTAGTGGCCTCTTTAAAATCTCTGGATAACCGTGTATGACCGAAATATATGACCGTAACAATTAAAAATTAGGATGGACGCCAATCCCAATAGTATAGTCTTTTGTGTATCTGCACAATAGCCGCATGTTTCATATATATTACTTGTTTAGCAAAAATCCTTTTGTATCATTAAAATATACATACATATATTAGAAGAATACAATTTTGTTCTTCATATAAAAACTAAGTGCGCTTTAAAATATTAACAAAGAAGCATCGTAGGTTTTCAAGCACTCCTCTATTGCATATTATATAGAATATGAAAATAAACCTATTCAATTGCCATTCAAGATGAAATAAATGTTGAAATAATAAATACATCATTATTTTCGAGTGCATCATTACTATAGCGAAACTCGTTAATTACGGGCATATAAAATACACATTAACTTCGTTATTGTGTTAACGGTCAAAGGGAGTTTAAAACGCGTCTCAATTTAAATATTATAATTTTATATTCTGATGACAAAAACAAAAATGTCTGATAGCCATTTTGTATGGCCGCTCAATCTGTGCTTATTGAATGGGCAATATAAGTGCTGTGCATAATAACTGTATTATTACGGTAACAATTACGATGTTTTTCCTTTTCAAATGATAAATATTGAAGATAAGGTTCTTTGTTTGTTACAATAATGATTTTATCTTTCTTCTGCCATACAATTTATATTACATATTTAAACAGTGTTTTCATTCTACATTCAGTTTACATTGTTATATACGTAAAGATTTTATTATAATGAGCAAATTTTCGCATACTGTATGTAATATATTTAAAAAAAAAACTCACCTTTACCTGCATAGCAGGGAGACAGAGTAAACCTAGTGTCAAGACACTCCCTTCAAAGAATTCTGATATTTCGTATTGAGAGGCGAAACACAACTAGCGAGCTGACTAGACAAGAGCTAGGAAATGGTAATAGTTTAAATATATTCTTATACCCTAATGGGAAGCAAACCCATAACAATCGCGCTTCCACGATATCTACTGCGCCACTTTGGTCTCGATCTTTATAATATACATATAAAAATATCTCATAATAATTTTACTTTCTATATACTCATAATAATTTATGAAAGTATGTAACAATTACGATTTATACAAGTACATTATGAAACCTGAGTGGTTAAACCAGTTACGTATATATCTTTAGCATTTTACTTTTGATTATTGCTAGACTGCCTAAGGCTTTAAGCAAGATACCCTAATAACTTTTCTTTATACATTACTATGTATATCTGTCAATGTTTTGTCAACATAACTAATATAAAAACAGATATTGCTTTATCAATATAAGAAACCATCGTGGCTAAGTGTAACAGTGTCTGTCACACAAAACTTTTGACAAGACAAAACGCATAGAGTTCCGATTTTAGATTCCGTAAGCGTTATTTGAACTCATTTTGTTGCCTGTCAAGTGTGTTTTACTTATCATTTATTTTATATTATTTCTTACAAGCTGCATATCTTTGCAAAATCTAATTCTCAACATTTACCTTATTCACGACATCGCTGAATCAATTTTACCATAATTTTAACAGAATTAAAAAAAAGCAGCTTCTTATTTTTTTTACTGCATGGTAGTCAGAGACACTAACAGTAGTTTACTACTTTCTGAGTGATGGAACTCAACGCCGCATTTTCTTGTATCAAAGCGGAGAAATGAACAAAAATATATATATTCATTCCTACAGGTCAGGTTCGAACCCTCAACCAATCGTGATAGTCATAAATTATTCCACTGCGCTACAATATTTCCATAATGTTTAAAAAAAACACATTTTCCCATGTATTTAAAAACATATATATGAATATAAATGCAAATTATATCTAAAAAATCACATCTTTAATTTTTTTTAGCTCATACAATTTATTTTATATATCATCATTTTTAAAAATCAACCGTGTTCTCTACTCTGACGACTAACTCTTTTGCTATATATACTAACCTATTTTATAGCACACTTTTATTTTTCACCTGCCCGATGTTCCCAAATCACGCACATGCCATTCACCAGATTTTTAATGACGGATTCTATCATCCAAGCTGACTTCACACAGCCTCCGGAAAAACACATATTCACAGAATCTATCTTGAATTTTTATATTTTAAAAGTATTTTTCTGTCTTCCATTATATTTTAAAAATCTATGTTAAAAATAAGTTTGCATTATAATTGACGATATCGTAGTGCAATACTAACGTGACAGGCTATCGTCCAAATAGGCTATGGTTTTTTCCCTTAAATAAGTATGTAGAAATATAAATCGTCCCATGTAGTGTGTATATACAGGAAAAGAAAGTCTTTAGTTTTCCATGAATTCACCGTGCGGATGTCCATCGTGTTGTAGAGAGAGGAGCTCGTAGCCCCTTTAAAATACATATTAACGCTTGCCTATATTGTCCGATCTGCTTTATTTACCTATATTTAGCCACATTACATATAATATCTGTAAATAAGCAAAATATGATAAGCGTAACAAAATTAATTAGGTTTTTGTTCAAATACGATATCAATCCGCCATGAATATTAAAGATAACTGACTGTACTATAAAACAGTAAAGGTACTAAAAACATACTACTAAAACATAAAAAAAAGCAGTATAAATATTGTCACAAATGTGATTAAGTAAACATTGAGACTGACATTATGAATAATAGAAACGACAAACTTCAAATACCACATTCTAGGACGCATGTGTACAAATAAGCTTCTATTTAGTTAAGTAATGAACGTGATATGCAACTACTGTTTAAAAGTAGAGTGGTGTAACTTTAATTTAATTTTATTTAAACTAATCTATTTGTGGACTTTTTAGCTAACACAATGGAAAATATTGGATGAACTTATTTTTAGTAATGGGTAAAAATAAAATTGAAAGAACTCCAACTATTCACGTATTATTTTACGCGTATGTCGCTTCATTCTTCACGATCTACCCATTTCTAGATATTTGAACCAAAAAGAAGAAATAATATTTACAGCTTTATTTTTAATAAAAATAGTCCTGAAATTAATTTTCTTTTAACGAGTAATTTACTCATTTGAATTCATAAATGTCATGTTATTTTATTCACTTAGAACAAAATTATATTACTGGAGCTATTATTTACACTACATACCATTCTAGATTTAATCATAAATAGAATATTAACTTTGAATACCTACTTGTATTTAATTACAAGAAAATAAAGTTCACATTTATTATACTTTAAAGAAACGAGCCCGTAAATAGCTGTATTCAACACGCGCTCTTATGATTTAAAAGTACTGTATAAGCTACCAATCATATTTTCTTTATATATATATATATATTGTTCATAAATTTTAACATTTTTTTTATATATGGCACATAATATTTAATGATTAGATACTGACATAACAAAGCAATGGTGATAGGTTCGATTCTGAAGTCGATTACATATGTGGGTCTGCTCGATAATTTATTGCTTACCAGTGTATACGTGTACATATACTGTAAAAACTCATACTAGGAAAAATATTTAGATTGTCCATTAAAACTTAAGATTTTAACTTAGAAATCCGAAATGTTCTATACCGAGGTCACATAGGTGTTACCTCTGAGAGACACAGTAAATGTGAGTATGTTAGAAACAGTTAGGATTTTTACTAATAAATGATATGAATTATCAGTCGCCTGATTAATTAGGCTTTATATCATTTAGTCTGGTATTATATTATTTATTCATTATAATTTGTGCATATTTCTATGATATATTTTTACATACATATTTAATTGTTATCAAGTTTGCGTAAACCAAATATTACCTTTATAGAGGCAGCTCATTATATCATGTACTTATGCCTTATATGCTCGATTATAAATAGAAGATAATATCATAGAACAAAGACCGTAAAAAATTAATTAATTAATTGGCGTTACGAATTCTTTATTTTTTATGTTATTTATATAAATAAAAACTACAATTTAGTTCAAGTGTGGCATATAAATATATGTATACTAATTGCACTAAGATTAGTTTTGCTGTTAATATGATCCATTTATGTTCACTCTATTAATTTTATTCTAAATATTTCCTAATACAAGAGAAGACTGGATAATGTTTATTACATATATAAGCTATTTTTATGAAAATTATACGGACGGAAGTGTTTAAAATTCGGTACAGTGTAAATATATATTAAACAAAACTGCAGAAAGATAATATTTTTTAAAAATAATACATTAAAAATACATATAAACAATAAAATAAATATTACATACACTACTATAAGTTTCCAAATACTTTTTTATAATGTGACATAGATCGCTAAGGCAACTCTCATATTATACGCGACTCTTTGTCGCGTAAAATATGAGAATTTAAAGAATATTATTATTTCTCCTTGCATATTTGGCTTCATGCATTTCTTACATACTCGTATAGCAGATTAGATTAGGTAAACCTAAAGTTAAAATATCCCATCGTCTGCTCTCCGCCAATTTTCGAGACATTGCATTTGATGTGACGGAACCCAACGATGCAAATTTGTTTATTTTTTATATTTAACATTTTTTTAAAGTGTTATTCGCATACTTAGGAAATTGAAATTGAAATGGAAAATACATGTTTAGAAAACGCATAAAAATTTGAACGCACCGGGATTTGCCAAACGTTTGTTCGTAGAATAATCTTTGGGTAGCAGAAATTTGTAAATGTCTCTCTACAGGGATGCTTACAACAAATATAAGTTGTTATAAGCGTATAAGTTTGACGTGGCTGGATGTAGAACGCATAGCTTAGCGGTCAGAGCGCGCGCACGGGTTCAAATCCCGCTGCGTTCAAAATTTTTATACGTTTTCCAAATATGTCTTTTTGTTTAACATTTCCCTGAGTACGTCACCGACGTACAGGTATTATCCCGCAGAGTCAAGATGATCTCAAACAAGTAAAACTAAATAAAATGTTAGTATATAAATATTGCAATTATTTTAATCCTGTTAAAAATAGTTTAATTTCAAATAGTTATTTTAGTAACGACACAGGGACAACATGTAACCATAAACAATAACGTTGATGAACGTTAACTGTTCAACCGGGTATCCAACGAGTGTTCTTAAAGCCTCACCTACCAACGACTAGACACCACAGATACCACCTCGTATGTGCGAAACTAAATATAATTGAATACTAAATGCAATGCGGCTACATATCCATGAAACATTTTCAAATACCTTTTCTTATTATTGAATTTGTATTTATATTTTATGGGCACAAGTTAACAAAAGAACTTATATCTGAGGCTATTAAATTATCAACACAATAAGCTACGAATTAAAGTAAAACAACATTTGTTCTCCGCTTCGATTGATTTATCGTGTAGGTACAATGAATAGTCCTACAGAGAATTTTCTCGGAAATCTAATGTATGACAGAAATTCCTAGAAGGCTTACAACCAAACCGAATATTAGATTCGACACGAAAAGCCTTATCATGTTAGATAAGTCTGCATATATGAGACACTAACTTAAATAAGACATATGAAAGGTTTAAAAATTTACTAACAATTCGTAATAAAAAATAAAATTAGGCACATCGTGGCGCAGTGGTACAGCATCTGACTGTATACGCTATTGCTTGTGAGTTCGATTCCTAGTCGGGGATATGATCACTCTTTCGCAGGCTAAATCTTTTACACATATGCTTTTCTCTCTTTTTAGTTGAGTATTCGTTTTATGAAATTTAAGGTATTAAGTTGAATTCTATAAAAATTGCACATTAAAATATTTTTTAGGATTTTTAAACTATAAATATATGTTTTTACTAAACTGTAAAACTAGCGACACGCACGCGGTTTCGCCTGTTAATAGTCAAAATTGTATTAAAATCGGTCGAGCCGTCTCTTAGATTAGCGTGCACATAGAAACAGATAAACAAACAAACAGAAATTGAAGATTGGGTTCCATTATATTGATTAATGCCTATTACCTACCTATTGATAGTATTTTTTTCATATATCTTCTATATACAAACAGTAATCAGTTACATTTTTATTATATAAATAGATATATTACGTTAAAGCAACGATACTATTTTAAACCATTATTTAGATCTTGATTACCTTTCTCCATTATGGAGTAAATAAGAAATTAAGACAATTTGATTGATTTAAAGATTGGTCAATTTGTTCAATGTTTAAATAATTGTATCTAGAACAATAAACCAACTTCTTCCTCTTGTGTAATACAGTACTTGATTCTATTAAACATGAAAATGTAAAAACTGTGCCATAAAGTTCACTTACTATTGAATATAAATCATATACTTGTTTAATAGTATGGATTTCCCTAAAAAATTAAGTACGCAGCCACAATTAGATCTATAAAATATTGTTTGATAAGAAAATACATTCTTAATTCTTATATCTTATCTAATATATAATATATATAAGTAATATATATTATCAACCTGTCAAAGTACATTAAGTGATAAGAGATCAAATTACAAAACAAGAGGTATACTAAAATAATTATTATAGTCGAAAAGTTTCTGAACGATAGCTGCAGGTTCCAATCCCACTCGAGTGAATATTTATATAACCAGTCAAGGTATAGCCTCATTCTTCTAATGAGCTAATGTCAGTATAATATAACTACTTAAGCTTTTTGTAAATACCTAAATTGCGTACAAATATAACAATTTGCGGTCACACAAGACGATATAATTTAAATCGGCTTAGTATCCTTAAGCATAAATAAGGACAGACATCTAGTACCTGTCAATATTCTATAATCTATATTCTATACAATGGAGGATACTCCAAGGAATTATTTAATTTTGTAGCACCATACTCTTTTTATAATCGCACCTCCCACCACATGGCTAGATATCATCCGCAACTTGCATGCACGCGTGGTTTACATTTTTAGTGCGTGTTTATAGATAATTTTTCCGTGTAAGTTCAGATAATACAAGGATTTCTTCCTTAGATTTTCTCTTAGCTTATTATAATACGGGGGCTTAGAAGTCCGTTGATTTTGTAAATTTCCATTGACAAAATAACAATTTGCCATCAGGTGTTATTTCAGTTCGTTTGCTCCGTTATTCAATAAAGAAGACTTTTATTCGAATTTTGAGTTAATTATATTAAGCCTGTTGGTTTTGATAGCGGTCTTAAGACCGAGAGACCCGCAAAGGACGCTCTTGAGAGCGTCCTTTTCGGGTCTCAAAACTTAACTTGACCCGTCGAGTAGGCCATGAAAAAATACTACTATACCTTATATATTAATATATCTTAAGCACCCATCCTAGATTTATATATTATACCTTTATGTATAGTTTCTGAGCAAATTTAACAGTAAAACCAAGTAACATACATATTCTATATAAGTACTTCAGTGTGACACTGACATAAATTGAACGCCAATAAAGTGACTTAACTTGTTATTGAAGTTTTATCTCATTAATAATATACAAGTGAAAGTTAGTTAATTTGGATAATAGTTATTGTATGACAAAAATGTTATCCATTTTTGTTGGCCATTTATATACATAATATTATAAAGCATGTAGCCATTGTGGTACAGGTGGACAGAGTCTGACTATAAACACGATTGCTTGTGGGTTCGATTCCCACTCGCGGAAATGATTATATTTAAAATATTTTCCTTTCTCCGCTCTCCTAAGACAAAACGCAATATCGCGATTTCGGTCGGAAAGCGGAGAACGGAGTGTCATGACACTAGGTTCTCTCTGACTAAGAAAAAAGACTGAAAAAATGTGAAGCCGATAAAAAATTATAAAACATCAATACCTACATACTTATTATAGCAATAAATTACTTACTTAAATCAGTCAGTAAGTTATCAATACGAAATGCGGTTTTTGTTTTTCAGAATATAGTAATTTTTTACACTCAACAGCAACACTCTGCTCGTATAGAATATATGGATCATATATATATATATATATCCACAACAATACTTTTACATTCAATACCGTTTTGAAACTAATATGATATCTATATAAAATTTTCCCTTTATTTCATCATACCAAACACTTTATTTTTTTAAATACTAAGTACTAATAAGGCCCTCGTGGGTTAGTAGGACGCCTGACTGTAAACGCAATTGTTTGTGACTTCGATTGCCACTCGGGGGAATGATTATTTTAATAATTCAATTTCTACGGCGGCGTTGAGTTTTGCTTGCAATATCTTGTATTAAGAAGGACGGGTGTTTTAACAGTAGATTCTTTCTGATTACCCTGCTATGCGGGAAAAGGGATAGGATGGTAAAAAACTAAGTATTAATTGCACATTTTACGTATTTTGACCAGCTTTCGATTGCTAATTTAACAAATTGAGTAAAAAAATAATGGATTTTAATTATATTATATTAAATAAAAGGTTTTAATTATATATTTTAATTATATTATATTTAATAATAGGTTTTACGCTATTTTCTTACTTAAATCAATTTATTACGAAACTGTGAAAATAATAACATATTAACATACTTCCTACAACTTTAACTTAACACGTTAAGTTAGTGAGCTGCCTTTTGCAGCTGCCTCGGATTTTTATTGATTGTATACCTGACCGAAGATCGGTTGGACTGCCGAGAAATCGTTGTTTTATGAGCCTTTAAAACGTACCTGGTTTTTTTTTAATTAATCAGGTAATTACGCGTATTTCGTTTACGTTACGAACGTATACTTTTAATTGCTACAAGTACCTTATAGGAATATCATGTTTTACACAATCGACTAATAAATAATATATATATCCTTTTTTTTTATTTTTATTTTTTTATTTTGCTTGCTAGACAGCGACCTAGTGAAGTTAACTTAATATAAGTTGCGTGTTTATGAATTTTTAATACCTTTTGACATAAAGAGTGGTGAATCGATTAGTAGTTAATATTTCGAAATTAATCGAATATAGCATTGAATATGATATTAAGCCCTTAAGATTGTTTTTTTTTATTATTACGGAAACAAACAGCTATTTAAAGTAGTTAAAGTGTAAATTTTAAAACTATGCTATGATGTTTATTTCGATTTACTAGATTTATGTTCCTTAGACACAGATAGTCGAGGAGGAGGGTGTGAGAATTACTAAAACGGACTTAAAAAGTGCCAATTGCACCACTTTCCATTTACTTGCTTGCTTTATTCCCATTAAGCTTATTTATTTTCAATAGTGTTATTCGCACACTTAGGAAATAGAAAATCATTTTTAGAAAACGTATAAAAATTCGCAGCACATCAACCAACGTAGCGGGTTCGAATCCCGAAAAATATTTAATAAATAGCTTTCTCTCTTGCCAAGCGATTATTCTAGCGGAAACAAGAAGCGCGTGTTCGAATCCCGCTTCATTCAACATAATAAACCTCTATTTATTTAGAATAGATAATTTTTCTTTCTATAATTCATATGTATACTAAGATTGGCTATCATAATATCTGTTGGATATTTTTTACAGCTTCACTTTATTTCCCGCATAGACGGCTAATCAAAAAGAAACTAGTGTCAAGACACTCTTTTTTCTACTTTCCACCCGAATTCGATAAATTGTGTTTTGAGTGGTGGAACTCAATAATTAAGAATTGAAAATAATTTAAATAACAAATTAAACAAATTTTATTTTTATTTAATTTGTGTTATCATTTGAATAGATTTTTTCATTATCTATATGAGCTTTCACTAACATAAAGGTCTAATAAAATGGTCTTATAAATCAAATTTCTGAAATTTCGAAATTCAATTCTAAAGTTCAGTGTTGAAGTTAAACTAGATATGATTTATTCTGTTACTAGTGCGAGCTAGTCTCCAGTCGCAAGATCGATGCGTCTTATCCAAGCCGGTGACCTACATACGCCTCCGTGTTTCCTAGAAATTACCTCCGTTACATTGAAAGCTCGATCTGAGCTTTCTTTGAAAGCTTCATGAAACGATTTTGTATCTTACATATTATATTTGTATACTACATACTGCATTCAAAATCTATTAAATATATTTCAAATAAAATGTTGGAAATGGATGCATATTATATATTTTATATGAAATTACTCTTTATTATCTTGCGATATTTAGACGAAAATACGCACATTTCATTTATCTTAGAAAATTAAATTTCGATTCTTAATTTTTAGACTTGCAACTTTCTCTAATATAAACAAAGAAGAATTACAAAGCTATGACTACAATTGTATTTTTCACTACTGTAAGCTTTATATCACCTGAATATTTACACTTTAGTAGCTTCAGGCCAAATCTAGTGGAAAGGTTTTACTATGTTCGCTTAAAAGTGTTTGTATGTTGCGTAGATATCAAAGCACACTGCAATTCGGAAGTGGAATTGTTAAAACTTATCCTATAAAATACATAAGAAAACAATATTTTTATAACTTATACATTATTATTGATCTCATGTAATTTTAAGCTGAATCAAAATCTTTTGCTCCAACCTGGTTAGATCTATCCAGAAAATTAGGAAACAAACTGATTGTGATTATAAATAAATAATAACTTATAATCGACTTAATAATTGACGACCATATTTAATCTTATCTACTTCTATAATTGAGACCACTCTAGAGCAGTGGGGCAGCGCCTGACTGTAATCGCGATTGATTGTGGGTTCGATTCCCACTCGGTGGAATGATCATAACTTAATTATTTTAATTTCTACGCTCTGGTGAAAAATACAATGTGCGGCGTTGAAGTCCGCTATTTGACACGCAATGTCTCGATGTCAAGCGGAAACTATAAAACGGAGTGCCTTGACACTAGCTTATCTCTGACTCGTCGTATAGCAAGGTTGATTTGATAGAAAAAGCCAAAGCGTGACTAAAAATATCAAGGACGTAGTTTTTTTTACATAAATCTCTTGAGCCCAAAACCCCATTAAGGGCATATGGGAAGTTTACAAACAGTCTAACATTGATCTCGTCTGGACAAGATATCTAGTATTGAAATTATACGCATAGTGTAGATGTAAACAAAACAAATTCAATCAAATGAGACCGTCGCTATTAAAACCATTGAAAGCCTTGAACAAACAAATGAAAAACGCGTCACACACCTGACGATTGGAATCCATTAAAACTCAATTATTTACTTCATTGATAAATAGTGCACAAAATTGCCGTTATATGCTTAAATATTAGTGTATCCGATAATTGGTAATTATATTTTAGTTTAGCAAATTTATATAATAAAATTAAGTAATAATGAAATATACATTGGCCTGATTAGCTAAATAAGTAATGAATGTAAGTTCTATGGGAAAATAAAAATATTTTACACATTACAATAATCATATGATTATTATTATCATCGTTCCTTCCTTAAACCCTATATATTTTTCCCTCTTTAAAGTTTGGAGGAAGTTGACAAAGTCTTAACGTAAAATATTGATTTTATTTACTCACAGATACATTTATGAACTTCTATGAATATGATGTTTTAACTAAATTTATTTTTGTCCAGCTTAACGCTTTTTGCGGCATAACAGGGTATTTGAGAAAACCCACGACGCGGAAGTTGAATTTTGAGTAAAAATTATATATTCATATAAAAATATGTTTTCTAACAAAGATCATAATGCGCTAGTTAATATGTGAGTAATAAAAACACGAAACTATTCGTCAAAATACTAAAACATGAACGTTTTTGATAAAAGTTTTAAATGTTACCAGCTATAAAGAGATTTAAATGTAAATATATTTCAATAGTAAAATTCAGTAAATGTCACGACCTGATATTTACTCCTATCTGAACTTTTCCCTATTTAGTTTAAGGCGAAAACGGAATTTCAGTTTCTGATGACGAGTTACTAGAAAATGGAAATTTTCCTGCACTTCCGTTTCATTTGATATATGCAATTTTAACACGTCCTTTAGATTACAGATAAAAAATGAGAATAGTATACAGATAAAATATATATAATATATATAGATAAAACATTATAGGATAATCCATTTATTTTACGTACTGTTGATATACTCGTACATGATATGTAAGGTCCAGCTTATATTATAAAGAAAAAAAATAGAATTATATGAAAGTTATTTAATTTAATTTAAAATACATAAAAAAATTAAATAAGTTTAGATTATTTTATAATGTTTCTAATGGTATCGATGTATAATGTACCAATACGTTTTACAGTTAAAACATAAAATAAAATGTTTGTTGATATAAATAATTTATTATTTTTATTAATTAAAATCCTTACAATATGAAATGTAAGTTTTTAATAAGATCGTTTATCTTTTACAAATTTAATGGTAATATTTCTGCACCAAGTAATTAATAATAAATTTAAATATAATACTATATTAACGTTATAACAATAAACTAAACCACAAAAAGACCATCTCCTACAAGATTTTTACTTAATAGCTACCTTTTAAGAGGTCATCGCGCTGTAGTGGTACATCGTCTGATCGCAAACGCTACTCTTGGGTTCGGTTCCCACTCAGAGGAATGATCGTATTATACTTTTCACTACTCTGATACGAGACAAAACGTGCCTTGGAGTTCCGCCACCAACAGGCAATATCTCGACTTCGTGCGAAAAGTGGAAAATGGAGTGTCTATTGACAATAGATTCTCTCTGACTATTCTGTGGAAGCTGCAAAAACCTTATTATAAAAAAGTTGTATAAACTTCTGATGGGCCATCGTATTTCTAGCTAACAACGGCTCTAATTCGTTCGTTAATCTTCTCAGAAATAGACATGAGAGACTGTAAGGCCTTAAGCCTGCTATTGACATGCAGCGAGGAAAGCAACAGTATATAGTTGTTATTACGATCCTTGTAAGCCTTTAAACTTTTTTTGTTTACATAGAATATACTGGTTAAATAGAGATATTTTTTTGGAACATTACAGACAGTGAGCATTGGATAACGAAACTTAAACAGGACCATAAAATTATTTACGCAACGATGGCGTTAAACTCATAAAATACTGTAAATAATAACAGGATGGACAATGGAGGATTTCAAATAAAGAAATAAAACAAAATCTATTCAGTATTTGGTTAACGAATATACAAACAGATGGTAATTATAAAGTAGTGGGATTTGTACTACGTGACCAGTTAACATCAGATAGGATAATTTGCATTCCTCTTCAAAGAGTGTGCTTGTTGAACAATTGTTTTTAATATAAATATTGTAGTTAATAAATTTCATACAATATTAGGCCATGTATCTCATATTGCTAATTAAAAATCGAAGCCGTGGTTACGGGTTCGATTTTCAATCAGATCAAATGTCAGAAATCCTATTTGGAATATACTTACAATATTAAATTGGATACAAACACGTGAAGAAGGCGGATATATTTTCTAACATTTAAACAACAATAGATTGATTGAATTAAATTGTAGATTGACTTTTATCTACAACATTAAAAATAAAAAAACTTTTTAAAAAAGCTTAGAATAAAAAAGGCTGTTTTAAATAGGAGTGCATTAACTAGTACGCCATCTTAGTTCTTCCGCCATGTTAGATTTAGTATGACATCACACTAACCTAACCATGCATTGTCATCCGAATTAAACATATTGAAAATATATGCTTCAGAATTGAGTTGCAAGATTCCGCCGAATAAACATACGTACATAGTATGTTTGCTTGTAAATTAGCCTAGATAGATAAAACTACCATGGAGAGAAAATAATATATATTTTGCATTTATAATTGAATTTCGCCTCGTTATTAACAGTTCAGTAATGATAACTTCTTATTCATTGTTATTGGTAAATAACTTTTAATATTTTTGTATAGAAATAACTATGAAAAATAAGGATAGTATCTACGAGTATACATATATTACAACGAACTTTTTTACGAGAATTATGCAGATGAAGGAGAATGAAATTTAGAACAGATTAAGTTTATATAAAAAAGAAGAGCAAAAAGCAAAGATTTGAAACTAATTGATGTGTTTCGCATTAAATCAATAAAATATTAATATTACACTCACGACCATTTGTTTGACATACATTTTTGTATAAAGTGTATATGTACGTTGCTACAGTTAACTCGTAGTTTAAGCCTCAGCGCCACTAGTACCTACGAGTATAGATACCTATATATAATTCTGTATATATGTAAATAAAAAAAAAAATTCTAAATGCGTCAGTTCTGTGTAATAAGGATGTTATTAAAATTCTGTGTAAATACTGTAGCTTCTATAAAAGTTATGTCATAAAAAATTACGATAAAATCAATAATCTTCGACGATTTTTGATTGATCACGCACGTATCGGCTATCCGAATTTGACGTGTGAAGTATGTTAACGACTAAACCATTATTTGCTCACAATGAATTAAATAAATGACATTTGCTTACTGGACGGAGGTCGTAAAATCAAACTGACGTTTCATGGCATATTTGTATAGGCCTACTTTAATTATAAGTCGAACTTGGTACTATCATAGATTACATTTCATACATGTTTTATAAGTCACTTCAGCCTAATTAAATTAAGTTATGAAGCTGAAGTGGCGTAGTGAAGTCTAAAATACTCATGTATTTTATATCTATAAGCTCCGAAGGCTTAAATATTATTCATATGAAAATAAGTTTTCTTATTGATTTTATTTATTTATTTATTAGGCAGGCCACCGTAACATACAATAGACACGTGTTTATAAATTATAGGATATACAAACAACCTATAAATATACCTATAAAAACCTATAAAACCTATAAAAAATAAATTACCTACATCACAATTATAGGCTAGCTTAACATGATATTAATAAAAAAAACCAAGCTTATATGCTTGGTTTTTTTTATTAATATCATGGAATTATATATAATTCCCCACACCAATAATTAACCATAAAGTAAATAAAAAAATACTTTTAATTTAAAAACGATACGAAATAAATCGGATTTATAATATACTATTTATAACTAAATGATATAAATAAATAAACATATATTATATCAAAAATAAAACATAATAATATAAAAACAAATAAGTTTTATAGTTTCATACTAAAAATAATATTGTTTTTCTGTATTACTTTTTTTATTTATTCTTTCTTAACATTGCATAACATTATTTGTTCTTGATTATGTATAATTTTAATTTCAAACATTTGATTGTGGTAACTTTTGCCGCGCCTCGTGTTTATATAATATATGAATTAATTTAATATCAATATATAAAAATTATACAAAGCATTGCCATTTAAAAAATTTGTAAATTTGTGTTAATACATCTAAAAAAAATGTTTTTATATGTTTTAGAGGTACATTTTACTTATACTAAATTGAAATTACTATTATATACTATTTATCTATATTATGCACTAGCTGTAACTTAACAATTAAATTATGTTACAGTATTTGTTCACCGAGATAGTATCTAATCCTTCTCAGTCCTTGGATAGCGACGCTTTGTAAATACTTCCCGTACACGACAAACAAAAGTTGTAACAATAATAATTTTATCGTATCAAAATTACAACGAAAATTAACGAATTGTTACCTTCTTACGTTCAAATTTTTATCCAGAATTTTGAGTCTTAATAATTTTTCTAAAATATTTTTTGCAAAAGATTTCGTTAAAAAAAAAGAGTGCAGGCCAGTATTACGAAATAAATAACGGAAAAGGAGTAAAGGAAACGCTCAGTCGTTATGTGACATTAAATGGACAGTTCTGAACGCTTATGACATTTTTCATACCGCAAATAGAGTATGAAATTCTAAAATAAAGTTAAATGTACGTGTATAGAAATAGACATATGCACGTATGTTTGTATTTAAATATAAGTGCTGAAATATTAAAAGTCAAATACCAAGAATATTGATTCAACTAAGAAATTCAGTAGGAAATTTTAATTCGAAAACTTTAATTCGAAAACGATTGCTGAGTATGTAAAGCATTTCTTCCTTTTCAAATAATCAATAAATAATTAGGTATACTTGAAAATATGACTTAATAATTTCCTCCTTTAAGGAAAAATAAGAAATAATAGTAATAAATATTTTTTTTATATATAAATAAATAAATATCAAATTCTACTTCTACTTCTACGTTACATTGTTTTAATGTGCATTCTTTAGTTGTTACATTATACTCGATTTAATAAGTAAACTAAAATATCGGTGTTCTCATATCTATTTAATAATATATCTACATACTCTGTCCTTAAAGCCTTTTCTTAACAACATCTAATGTTAAAGTCATTTCTGATTAAGATAGTGCCACGATACCAGATTTATTAATGAACTTTACTGTGTACATATAATATTGTATCTGTAAATATTATATGCATTTATTTTCTTTTAGGTTGCATAATTTTAGTAGATTATATTGGCGAAATGATTTGTATTGAACTTGCACGTTCAAAGCGCTGTAATTAAAGAACTAAACTGAACTACCAGATTTTTTCCATCCTGATACGAAATTTGAATCAAAGAGCGTTATTTACACATAGAGGTATTTTATAGGTATCTATATAAAGTAAATATTCCAGTCAAAATCCATTCAAAGTAAAAAATTCAATCTTCACAGTACCTAAGAGTGCACCCAGTGGCGCGCAGTTAAAAAGTTTTCTCAATAAAATTACGAAGACGCCATTAACGAGTCGATACTCCTGAATAGAAACACGCTACGCTTGTGCTGCACTTTCTTTATATTTTTTATTTAGTCTCAAACAGTTAATGAGTTTCTTGGAAGTGTAGGTAAAGGTACGTGCAGTCATCTTTCCGACATTTCGGGTTCAGTGAACGGGTTTTTTTGCTATATTGTTACACCGATTCACGCCGGCTTTTGCCGCTTTTTGGGATGCTTTTACAATTCATAAAGAAGCTGTAATAATTCCTTAAAATCAAAGCAAAGTATAAGTGTTGTGCTATTTACTAGTTCTATACGTTCAATATAATGTTAAAACTATAATATATAATTCTTCGTAACCAAAAAACTCATGAAAAATAAAAAATAAAATGCAATATTTTTTATTTATTTATTAAGCAAGCTCATGGTGGGACAGTGGGACAGCGTCTGATTGTAATAGCGATTGGTTGCGGGTTCGATTCCCACTCGGTTATTTTCATTTCTCTGCTATGGCGATCATGATAAAACACGACATTGACGTCCGCTGCTCAAAAGGCAATGTCTTGAATTCGGGCGGAACGGAGTGTCTTGACTCCAGGTTCTCTCTGACTAGCTCTGCTATGCAGGAACCAGCGTGAAGCTGAAAAAAAAGTAAATTTAAACCAGTCGATACAGATATAGTCACTCAATAAATAACAACATTATACGATAAGATATTTGGTTTTTACACATTTTAAATTAAACTTTATTTTAACCGGATTATACGCGAGTATTTTGCTATTCAAAAATACATTTTAGAAAAGCTGACGTTTCGAAAGCTTTGCAGTAGTCCGTGGTCACAGGTAGTATGGTTGGAACGTCGCGTTTACTAAAATATATTTTCGAATACCAAGATATATACCATTAAAATGGTTTCATTTAATACATTCTCCAGTCTTACTTACGTATTTGAGTAAAAATCTAATTACAATTGTTTGGCTTTATAACTATTAATTCATAAAACTATCTAGATAGATAGTTTTATGAATTAATAGTTATAGATAATTGTTGTATACAATTATCTAGTTCTATGAATGTATTCGTGTGTGTGTAGTACGTGTGCTATGTATGAATGAACTCACACAAAAACAAATCACATGCACTTTTATTAGATAACTAGAGGGGATCATTCGACGGATATTAAATTACCTTCCGATACTGTCGCGAGTCGACATAAATATCATTGTAGAATTCTAAGTGCACGCGTATAATCTGGTTACAATGCTATTTAAAATAAAAATGAATTGACGGACACATTTTTTTTATTTATTTTGCTGCGGTGTAAGCAGAGAGAACGCAGTGGTATAGCTCTCCGTTATTCAATATCTATGTAATGATCTATGTAAACGGCTGCTATTTAGATATGAAGTGGCGGAGTTTAATATCAGTGGCGCAGCTAGGCGTAGGCGGGCACTTGAATCCAAAATGCAATGGGATTGGCATTATTTTAAAGATTAATCATAATCAAAATTTACATTATATACATCAAATATTAAAAATGGCGATTGCGAGACGGGATACCACTTGGTTTATATATAATTATTATCGTTTCTTTGCTCATCACTCAATTTCTTATAATTAAAAAGTGTACAACGGAGTGTTGACATTAGGTTATTTTTGACTAGGAAAATAATACAAAGTTAGTAAATCTTTCCCATTTTTCCTTTTTATCTGGTTTACAAATTCATGGGAAGTTTCACTATAAATTTGTTTAAATTCAAATATGGATTTGAATAGATGGAAAAGAAATTGTATCTATGGGCATGGGAGTCGTCTAAAGTCTTGACCGTAAGAAAATGGCGTTTAACAAAGTATTTATCTTATTTCAGACCCGTCTACCTCAAATAACGACGGTGCTGGCGATAGTCGCATTTTCGTCGAGCAGTATTGTTAAATCACCGGAAAGCCAAGAAAATAACTTCGAATTGTTGATATTACACAATAATGACATGCACGCCAGATTTGAACAGACGTCACAGCTAAGTGGCGCTTGTACTGTCGCTGATAGAGAAGCTGGCAAGTGCTACGGGGGATTTCCTAGGGTTGCTTACGTGTGAGTATATATATATTTGTTATTAAAAAAATATATACTTAAAGATTTATTGCAAATTGCTATATGGTTTCGCAGACAATGATTATGGGTCCAATGAGTTATAGGAATGTTTAATATTTCTAAAAGACCCATTATTCTCATTATACAAGTCGCAGACGCTAATGCAAGGGGATACATTTTCTTCTGTATAAACAAGAATAAGGTGATCTGATATAACTTATTCACAATACGTTGGCTTATATGAAAGCCCGCTGTAATTAATTTTACTTTTAGTATATAGACCTATATTTATATAAATTATAAGAGTATATATGTGATGAATCTATGAGTGTATGTAATATGTACAATGTACATTGTGTGTAATAGTTGTGTGATGGTGTGTATCATACTATCATACATGTATGTATGTGTGTTATATGGTATTACACATATTCGTAAGCTCACTGAAAGCTTGTAAACTAAGCAAACGCCATGTTAGACGTTCCGGTACTAAGTTGCAAAACGTAAACTATTTGCTTAACAGTCGTTTCAGTATATTACTGAGATTTGTGCCGTATATATTAACATGAAAATATAATATTATTATGCAAACTTGGCGTTATAATTTTACGCTCATACGTTACTCCATCGCTAATTTGTAAAAAGCTGTCCGAACTATCCCGTCCTTCACCTTAATTACTGTTTTATTACACTGTCAGGTTGATCGGTTAGTGGAATATACAATCTTCTTATAATTAACGAGTGAACTGACCGCAAAGTAAATAAAAAAGTAATTAATACAATATAATTACCATAGAGTGGACTCTATGGTAGGTATGGTAGGTGGCGCAGTGGCATCGTTTGACATCATCGTCTGATGGTAAAGGCGATTGGTCGTAGGTTCGATTCCCTCTCAGAGAAATGATTATACTTAAAATATTTTAATTTACCCGCTCTGACCACTCAACGCGCAATATGTCGAATATGGGCAGTAAATGGCGATCGAAGTGTCTTAACTCTAGGCTCTGTCTGCCTGCCCCGCCTACTATGGAAAAAAGTGAAGTTGAAAATAAAACTTTATTCTAAATTATTTCATTTTTATCATATAAATTGCCTGAATTACATATTCAAGAACTACTTAGAAATATATATGATAATATTTGTGAGTAAGTTTAGCCTTATTAGTTTATATTAGAATATAGTAGTATAGTAGTATGTCTTCACAACATTCACGCTAATATAATCGTAAAACAGACTGATAAACACATTACCCCCTTTTGATTCCTACAGTCAGGTAGAAATTATAATATAATAGCACTTTCTGAACAGTTTATTTTTAAATTTAAGTGTCAAAGAAGCAAGAAGAGCGGCGGCGGCTGGTGAAGGTCCACCGGTACTGTATCTGAATGCTGGGGACACCTACACAGGCACTGCATGGTTTACTATATATAAATGGAAAATTGCCGCCGAATTTCTTAATGCCCTACAACCAGATGCTGTTGTAAGTATATGACACAATTCATTTCTTATCAGTAAGTCAGTGTAATTGTGACAAATGTTTGTATTGCTTTCAAGCGTTCGGTCCATTGATGCGTTTTTGTCTTGAATTGTCCACGTAGATGAAAAGAACTGAGTTTGCTGGCCATTTACTTTTGTATTTTTGAACTTTTAACATAAAAGATTTTATATATAAATAACAACTGCAACTTAGATTATATCTAATCCCAAAATTACCTGAAATTATTTGATGATAGAATTATTCTTAGTTCACATTAAAAAGCAATAGGGTTAAAAATAAGAATTGTTTTATATGAAAATTAGCAGAATATGAACATTCGCCTGCTTACCGTAAATCTAGTAATATAGTGTCCAATAATTGTATTGTGTAGTTGTAGTGTTGTCTGATTACGTCTCGTTTGTCGCTTGATGCATCGCTGAGACAATGAGAAATGCCCACATTATCATGCTAAGATGTGGCGTGTTGACAAAGCTGGCTACATACTACGCTACAAGCGTACATTGTATATAGACCTATCAGTACGCTCTCAGTTTGCTGTCACGTTCAAATGCATCTGAATCGGTATTCATATAGAAATATTTCAAAATAAATCCAGTAGTGAATAATTTCAATATAAATATTTCGTTTGAAAACATTCAATTCGTTTTGAAATGTCCATTGAAATTTTGTGACGTGAATATTAACTTAAAACGTTGACCGTACCGTCCACATCATTAACTGAAATAGGTTTCAGTTGTATAAATAATGAATTTATGAATATATTGAAATGAACTTCATTAAATAAAAATAATTATTTCTTTAATTGAGCGACGTATACAAATACACGGACTTATAAAAAACTTGAAGTCGGATGTATAAAATAAAAAAAAGAACCGACTTTCTAATACGCTAGTCGATATCTATTTTCCATTTCTGATCTTTCATTTCTATAGCGAGAATTCATGCTCATAATTCTCGTATTATTGAGCTGAAATACTATCCTTTGATTTCCGTTTTTGATTATCAAAGATTATTCGCGGACTGAAATGCAATGCTGCAAATGTGAGCTGAAAACAGTTCAGAACTAATAAAGCCTGAACACAAAGCTGGAATAAGTCAATCAACAAAATGGCGAGCCATTTTCATAGTAAAGTTTTCTATCGGTGACAGCACTGCCAAGCTATATTTAATATTACAGGCTTTGTACATAGAGCGTTATGTACTGTGGAAAATCAATAATTGTTGCGTCACGTCCGCTTACATAATGTGAAGTGACATTTGATATATGTGTGCTTCCTTTATTCGGCAAATATGATCGGTAACCACATTCAAACATACTTCTACATACATAGTACTATATTACCTATATATATATATATGTCTCTGGGCGACACGGCTGCTTTAACACACTTGTGTTATGTGAATTATTGTCCGTCCAAATATGTTACATTATTTTATTACTATTTTTAAAAATCTTCTCCATTATTTTGGAGTTAACCGAAAGAGTCTAGTGACCTGTTATTCCATTCTACTCCCTCTATATTATTTACTGAAGGGCAAAAAATAATAATGTGCTAGACTTTGGATCCTCTGACGTTAAAAATATCGGTCAACATCAGAAACTAGTCAGCAACCATACGCTAAATGAGATATGAACCTACAAACTAATTAATCGTCAGACTTTTAACTACACCATAAATTGTTTTTTAAAAATATTGAATATGTAATTGGTTATTGAAATAATATAACTAAATGAAGAATCACACGAAGACGAGAAATGATTGCCTAGTGACTTATCACGTAAGTTTTTTTGTATTATAAACTGTCTAATAACTAACACTAGGTTTCGGCTACTAATTTTTTTTAATCAAAGTTATTAAAATACAAACAAATCTTATATATATTTATATATGTTCTGTGCTTATGTGTGTGTCTTTTCATTACTTACATGTTTGGGTATCAAATTATTATAAGACTTTTAAATATTTTGTAAACTCCAACTTAATTTTTTATTTACAGTTAAATGTAATAAAAAAAGTATTAAATTGCATCAAGAATGTTTTATATTAAACCATACGAATGTTTGGCTCATACCATATGAAGTAAAGATACATAACTAACTGACTAATTTAATATTCATATTAACATTTTTTTATATTAATTACTATCTATTGTTCTAATGAAATGAATGTCATTAATATATAATATGATATTAATATATGTTTCATAATATTCCTTAATTTTTCAGAATCTTGCAAACGATGATCTAGTAAAAGGACAAACTAAGCTTACGCCATTTGTTGAAAACATAGCAACGAAAGTCTTAGCTAGCAATATTATAATAAGTTCCGAAGTTACAAAACAAATAATACAAAAATCGGTCATTAAAGAAATACAAGGCATTAAAGTCGGTATTGTGGGTTTCTTCGAGCTAAAATCAGATGTTTTAGATAGCACAAGTAGCATAGAGTACATTGATGAGGTAATAGCAGTGCAAGAAGAAGTACAAATACTTAAAACGCAAGGCGTTAAAATCATAATCGCTTTAGGCAACTCTGCTACAGGAAAAGACATTGAAATAGCTTCAGAAGTTGACGGTGTCGATCTTGTAATTAGTGGCCATGAAAATATGTATTATTCCAACGGTACAAATGCTGAATTTGACTTTGAGAAAATAACAAAACCTTTGGTAATACGACAAAAAACAGGCAAGAAAGTGCCTGTGATACAGTCACATGCGTACAACCAATATTTTGGCAAAATATTGGCTGTATTTAACGGTAATGGAGACATCGTAAGTTACCAAGTAGACCAGTTACTTCTTGATGAATCAATATCACAAGATTCTGAAATTCTACAAATAGTGAAAGGATCAGCGATTGACATAGCTTCTTCAAATTTAGCAATTGGTAACACTGTTGTAACTCTTGACGGAGTAACATGCGGCTTAGCAGAATGTAATTTTGGAAATTTAGTATTAGACTCAATAGTTTTTTATTATGCTTTAAAATATCAAGGCGAACATTGGACCGATGCTCCTATCGCTTTTATAAATGGAGGCGCGTTTGCTGGAAAAATCTTACCAAATAGCAACCCAATTAGCACATCAGATTTACTTTCTATTATCCCGGAGAACGAGGTGCTAGTTACTGTCACTATGAACGGGACAATACTTAATCAAATTTTAGAGTATTCCGTCTCCGATTATGGACAGAGAGACTCTTCAAGTCAATTTCTTCAATTTTCGGGCATCAGAGCAACGTTCGACTTAGCCAAAGACCCTAATTCCAGATTAGTTACCACTGTCGTGCGCTGTTGGAACTGTTTAGTTCCTCAATTCTTTTCTATCGATGATTGGAGAGACTATAAAATTATAATGCCTTCTTCTTTGGCTGGTGGTAGTCATGGCTATTCTATATTGACTGATTTACCAAAGGAAGAGCTCGAGTATGATGTTGTAACATGTGTTGCTGATTATATTGAAAGAAGAAGTCCAGTGTACCCGGAAGTAGCCGATCGTATAGTACTTTTAAACCAAGAATCTGTTCCAGATTCTGCTATAAGTCTCAATTCAACGATATTATTACTAGCGCTTACTGTAATACAATTTTTTATTGTGCAATTTTTGTAAATAAATAAACCCCTCAATTCACTTTGTTTTAATGACATCGAAATATATTACTTTCCGAACGGAATCCCAATATACATGTAGGCAGTGAATTAAAATGGACAAAAAGTAAACTAAATATGCGGTCTATTGTAAGTATCATTTACATGCTTTTATTAACAATCATTTGTATGAGTTTATACTAATAATATGAATCTGTACCATAATACATATTGCAAAACGATGTGTATTGCATTATGTACATGCTATATTATTTTCAAATGTTATCTTCTTATTATTGTCGTTATACTATTGAAGCTGTTAATTTCTGTTCTCCATTGAATATTTTCAGTCTTTTAATATATAATCCTTTAAAGTATTAACTATTTATATTTTTATATATATTAATGTACTTTTAGTGTACCAACTGGCTTAATATAATCATTAATATAACATAAATATATAATAACTTTCTTTGGCTTTAACTTATTGTGGCTTTAATTTGTTTCAGTCCTTGGGAAACCACGAATTTGATAATGGTATTTCTGGTCTCACACCTTTTGTAAGAAACTTGACTTGTCCAATTTTGGCAGCTAATCTTCTTCTTACAAAGGAACCTGATTTACAATCAGAACAGAACTTGATGAAATCAGTTGTATTCAATATAAATGGAGTTAAAGTAGGTATCATTGGATACCTCACCCCAGACACTAAAATATTGGCTATAAAAAATAATGTCGAGTACATAGAAGAAGTGATTGCATTAAAAAAAGAAGTGGAAACGTTGAAGGATCAAGGTGTTAAAATTTTAATAGCTTTAGGACATTCAGGATTTACAAAAGATTTAGAAATAGCAAAAGAAGTTGACGATATTGATCTCGTCATTGGTGGTCACACAAATACATTCTTATGGAATGGCACAACACCCGATGCAGAAATAGTGCAAGGCCCTTATCCTACCTCAGTTAAACAGTCTTCAGGTAGACTCGTCCCAGTGGTACAAGCTTATGCATATACTAAATATCTAGGAAAATTACATCTTGTTTTTAATTCTCATGGTGAGCTAATAAAGTACGATGGGAATCCAATATTATTGAATAGTTCTATATCACAAGATCAGAAAGTTTTAGCAATTGTTGACCGATACCGTCAAAATATTGTAAAAATATCAGATATAGTAGTTGGTATGTCATCCGTGGTGTTAGATGGACTATCGTGCCGCTTACATGAATGCAATATGGGCAACTTAATAACAGACGCGATTGTAGACAAATACGCTTCAGAGTATAAAGGCGGTGGCTGGACTGACGCCCCCGTCGCGGTCGTACAGGGCGGAGGAATTCGGGCATCTGTCGTACACACAGACCAACGGTTTAATATCACAAAGGGAGATATATTTGCAGTTATGCCGTTTGATGGTAACATTGTGAAGATCAAGATTAATGGATCGGATATCTGGAAAATGCTAGAACATTCCGTAGGGCAGTACAATACGCTCAGAGCTCCTGGTCAATTTTTGCAAATGTCAGGTTTAAAAGTAGAATATGATCTGAAAAAGCAACCAGGACATAGAGTTTTAAGTGTTCAAGTGCTGTGTGGAAAATGTCAAATACCTATATATTCGCCGGTTAACATGTCTAAAACATATTTTATTTTAACAAATGCATTCCTTTCGACGGGCGGTGATGGGTTCTCGATATTTAACGACTTGCTTTCCATTAATTTGGATTTTAATGAATTGTTATGTACAGTAGAATATATGAATCGAACAAATCCCGTGCATCCAGCTGTCGAAGGTAGAATTATAATTCACAACAAAACTCCTTCAAATACTGCCAATAATATAATAGTTTCAACATTTTTAATATTTATATACGTTTTAGTTTTTATTGGTTAATTATACAAAATTTTCGCAATGTTCTGAAATGAAATTTCTCATACTCTTAAGATTCGTAAGCGGCACTCCTATTTCAGTATTATTATTGTACTTACATACCCGTATGATATATTTTAACTCTACGCGTATTACTACGTATTATTTAATTAAAATAAAAAATAAGGTAGGCAAGGTAAGGCAAAGAAAATAGTGAGGAAAACAAATTATAAAATAGATTATTGAAAACTGTTTCAATTTACCTCAGTTATTTATAAGGTACACTTTGAAAAAATTAAACATCAGTGAGTCTATTCTAGTCGTTTACAAAAAAAAAAGTTATAATATGTACTCAAAATAAAAGTATGAAACATGTAATATAATATGTGTTTAAAGAAAGTAATGAGTACTGAAACACATATATGATCTGACAAAATGATAAATGTTTAGTATTGGAACTGTCCAAGGGGGAGCCGGACTCTATGATAGAGCGATTAGTGCAATTGCAATCTTTACTTGAGACTTTCTTTTTTATCGTCATACATAACTTAATAATCTATATATCTGAACTTATTATAGAAATCTTGTCAAAATACCCTGTTAAAAGAATATATAAACCTAAAAGATACCTAGATAGAGGCCATAAATAGAACCTAAGTAGTTGAAATATTTTTCATCAATTTAAACTTTAAGAATTGAATTATTGATTTTGAATACAAACTATATTTAACCGGATTAATCGCGTATATTTTTGGTATTCGAAACTACATTTTAGAAACCCGAAGTTTCGAACACTACAGTAGTCCGTGGTAGACTGAGGTGACATTTGTCTGTCATTTGATACTATTATCATATCAAACTACAAAAATAGTTTCATTTCAAAATGTGTAGTAATCGCGAAAATCAAACATCTTATTAATTATTGATTTCAGCTTTATACATACGCAATGAAATGATAGATTAATATTTAAATATTAAGAAAAAAGTATTAGCTAGAGTTAGAAATTTATATATTTATATATACAATTGCCTGCATTTAAGCGAAGCATGAGTTAATAAAACTTAATTACTCTTCACCTTATTAGTTCTAATAAATTGAACCATGTAATTTTTAATTTTCTTTACAATATAGGTACATATCTACAACACGTATACAAATAATTTTCAATACAATTTTGAATATCTACAAAATTATATAAATATACAAAATTGAATAAAACTGGGTTTCTATTTATTCATATCAAACATCCGCGCTCAAAAACATTAATTAAGGGTTGATTGACATTTATTAGGTCAGTTTTAGTGTCAGTTAAACACTTATTCATTTCTTTGAGTGCATTAACTAGACATTTTTGTTTAAAATGTATAAACAGCAATAATTCATAACTTTTCTAATGTAAATTGTGAAATATTATCCTCTAAAACCTGCCCTCGTTCTGACACTTCATTTAATAGACATACGGGAAGTGTGCCATGTGATGCGGGCATTAATAATGAAAACGACCTGACCAGCTGACCGTCGGCTGACAACAAAAGTGCTTGTTACCTAATTCAATGAAGGATTTTGATTTGGAAAACAATATATACTTATAGATGAATGATTTTAAATTGAATTCGTCTATTTATTTAAACAGTGTATTAATCAAAGTTGAAGTGTCTCAAAATATGTTTTTGTTTTATTATTAATTTTGCTTTATGCTTTTAGCACGGTTGTTAAAGAAAAAATTGTGTCAAGACACCGCTCGCCACATTCCGTCCGAAATAGAAATTGTATTTTCAGTGGCGGGACTCAACGCCGCACTTCGTCTTAACAGAATCGGGTATGGAATGTAATTTAAACATAATCATTACCCCGAGTGGGAGTCGAACCCACAACTATCGCGTTTAAAGTCAGAAGCCTTCCCACTACGCCACGATAAACAATTTTTTTGATTTTTGTTATAAATGCTTTGCTGCACCTCGTATCATACAAAATGAAACTCCAAACCTTCACCAAAATCTCAATGTCTTATTTATTTCACCAAAACTAAATTTGAAGCATTATTTTGCACACATCCTACAGAAAATTGCTGCTTATCATTTTTCAGGCTTCAATATTTTTTTAATTATTTTACTAATAGCTTATTTTTAATACATTGTTATACAAATATACTACAAACATTACTCTTGTTATTTTGATAAGCTAAACTATATAAAATCTTTTACAATCTATCATATAAATCGTGGCGGTTAAAGTCTAGTACTTTTATCTACTAGAAACTACTATCGTTTGCAAGAATTACTTTGAGAGATCAAATTTATCTCCATCTTGACCATATTGATTAAACCATGAGCACAAGCTCGTAAGTAATCTATGGGAGGCTGTATATCTTGAAGGTTCAATTCTTTATACAATTTGGAACTGTCCATCTTGGTTTGTTTAAATTCGAAATAAGATTGACAAGTCCATGCTATATATGCTATCTTTTTTTGTACTACGAAAACAAAATTAACGGTTATAATTTGCTTTCAATACATTTGTTTAAGTTGTTAATGGAATAAGTATTTATTTCTTACACTAACCTGAAGGATTTCTTCATTTTTATGGGTTTTATTTGATATGAAATCGGTATAATCTTCAATTGACGTCTCTGAGTGTGATTATATATGTATTACATGGAATTTATATCATTTTTGAAAATAAATGGTATTAAACGTAGTTTTATATACAGAAATATAGTATGTATTAAGACAATGCAAGTATATCATTTTGAATATTCTATTTATAACATTTACATTTAATATTTAATTTTATCATTAATTCAATAATTACATATAACATTTTTAATAACATCATTCATAGTTTCAATGATTCATTGTATGAAAACTTTTTGGTTATCTACATGTTACTTCGGTAAGCATTTTTTAACCATTCTTATTTAATATCTTGATGGGCTCAAGCTTTACTAATTTGAATTAAGCGTGTAACAAAAAACTTTTTAGTGGCTTTAAAATAAATTTGTAATATACTTAATTAGTAATCTTAGGCAAGGTGAAACGAATATTAAAATTGTTTTGTGTATTAGTAACATGATGTTTTAAAGATGTCTTTAGTAAAAAGAACATTTTTCACATGGTTCATAGGAACCTAATCTACAGAGATACAAAATTAAATGATAAGTTAAAATATTTGTAAGAGGATAATGATTATTATATATCACTTTATATTATGTTTTACAACATTTTTATGAATAACTTATACGAAGAGTTGAGTATAGAAATCCAATGTCGCTCTTTGCTTAATCTTAATCTAGTTTATGTTACCATTTTGAAAGTTTTTTAAAGTGTTATTTACACACATAAAAAATTGATAAAACTTGCACGCAGCGGGATTCGAACCCGTCCAAGCGCTTGGACGGTTTCCAAGAGGCGCGGGCTTGAAAACAGCTGCTTTCACATTTTTACGTTTTCTAAAAAAACTGTTTTTATTGTGGTTAACTGACACTGATTAGACGGGGAATCGATAGATTTATGACGTTATAATACAACGGCATAATATTAGTTTAATTCCTCGTATATGGTTTTGTATGAAAGAGATTATTTATAACTCATCTACGTAACTTAGGCACTTCTGCAACTTTTCTACTAATATTGTAGAAGTCTATGCAACTTTTCTACTAATGTAGTAGAAGTCTATTCACCTATTCTACTAATGTAGTAGATCGTTCTATACAAAATACAAATTTTATTTTAATATATCTATTGAAAGCTATTAAGATTGGGCATGTAACAAATTTAATTTTATTTCCATATATTTTCGTAACCTGGTTATTCATCTATTCAACTTAACAAGTTATATCATCCGCATATCACGGTATACTTAAAACAAATTAATAAAATATATAAGTTATTAACATATTATTAAGGGGGATATTTGTTTCTTATATCTTCTTATTAAAAATAATATTTTATTTTTTTTTAAATTATATTAAATTATTACAATGGGTTATTACGCTACGCTTTTTTTACTGTAGCAGTAAGTCAAATCGTAGTATCCATCAAATATTCCCTTTATAACTTTATTCCGTCGCATGGCACTCAACTTACCCATGTTGTATGTGAATACTGAACAAAGAATATGTAAAATGACATTTTTCGTTTATTGTTTCAGTCACTTGGAAACCACGAGTTTGACCATGGCGTCAGCGGGCTAAGCCCATTCATAAATAACCTCACCTGTCCCGTGCTAGCTGCCAATTTAATATTGACACATGTTCCCGAACTCGAAAAGGAAGAAAATTTAAAGAAATCCTACATATTCAACATATCTGGCCCTTTAATCGGTATAGTAGGGTATTTAACACCAGAAACAAAAGTGCTAGCCGTTAAAAACGACGTTGAATACATTGATGAAATAGTTGCACTTAAAGAGGAAGTAAAGAAATTAAAAGATGAAGGTGTTCACATCATCATTGGTCTTGGTCACTCTGGATATTTGAAAGATTTACAAATAGCAAAAGAAGTAGATGGCTTGGATTTAATAATTGGAGGACATTCTAACACTTTTCTATTTAATGGCACGAGTCCAGATTCAGAAATGCCGGTGGGGCCTTATCCCACATATGTGAATCAAGCATCAGGCAAACAAGTAGCCGTAGTTCAAGCCTACGCTTACACTAAATATCTAGGTAAATTACTTATGGTTTTTAACGACAAAGGCGATCTACTCAGTGCTGATGGAAACCCTATACTTTTAGATAAAAGTATACCTCAAGATACTGATGTGCTAAAGATTGTTGATCGTTATCGCGCTGAGGTCTTAAACTACACAGAAGAAGTAATAGGTTCAACAACCGTAGTTTTAGATGGATTAAGCTGTCAACATAAAGAATGTAACATGGGAAACCTTATTGCTGATGCTATGGTATATCATTATGCGTCGGAATACGATGGCAAACATCACTGGACAGATGCACCTATAGCAATAATACAAGGCGGGGGGATCAGGTCCTCTATAGCACACGCAGACATGCCAACTGCTATAACTAAAGGCGATTTAATAGGAGTTTTACCATTTGAAGGTTACCTTGTTGTAGTCACTGTAAATGGAAGCGTGTTGCTACAAATGTTGGAACATTCTATAGAAAATTTAAATGACTTAGATTATCCCGGAGAATTCTTGCAAATGTCAGGTATGAAAACTGTTTACGATGTTCGGAGGCCGGTTGGGTCAAAGGTAGTCGGTGCCGAGGTGAGGTGTTGGAACTGCTCCATCCCAATATATAATGAAATAAACAAAAGTGAAGAATATAACGTGATAATGCCACAGTTCATTTCAAACGGTGGCGATGGGTACTCGGTACTTCATGGGCTACCCACTCGTATCTTAAGTTACAACGAGCTAACGTGTACAATAGAATATATCAAACAGCACAGCCCTGTTTACCCAGAAATAGAAGGTAGGGTGAGAATTTTAAACCAAAACAACGGAGTCGATACTCACACACTATCAAAATCTTTGTTCCTATGTTTAATATATCAATTCTATACACACTTAAGTATGTAATAAGTAGGTAATTTTAATGTTAAGATAATATAAAAAGACAAATGAAAAATCTGCAGTTACTTAATTTGTACAAATAATTTGTAAGTATTATTAGTTGTTAATGTGATAAATAAAGACATAAATCACAAAAACTATATTAAAATATAATTATTTTTATTAGTTTTGTAAAAATAATTTAAATTAAACTGAAAAAAAAAACGGTGTACTATGTTGTTTTATTTTACTCGCTATTTCTATGATTTAATTTACGTATCTATACTAATGTTATAAATGCGAAAGATAACACTGCCTGTCTATCTGTGACGTCATCACGGCCAACCCGCTGAACCGGTTGTAATGAAATTTTATAGATATTTAAGGGCTTAGGATGTCGCGTTAGGGCGTAGGTGTGTTAAAGTTATAAAACTGTATACGAGTACTATATTCATTAAAAAAGAATTATATGTAATAATTTAACTGTGGACTTAAATTACGGCTTCGCGTATCTGCAGCATAGAGACTGTTCCTTGTTAGTTACTTAAATTAAGAAACTGAATGAATTAAACTCCATTCTCCTTTCCATCCGTATTCGAACGTTGTGTTACCCCGGTAGCAGAACCCATCGCCATCCGGCCGACCCGGCTTTCCTCCTTCCAGGCCCAGAAAATGAAAATGATGACAAGTAATATTCTTCCTGAGGATCGAAACTCCAACCATAGAAGTACAAATACTAGGACTACTATAATGAGTATATGACGAATATAACAGAGTTAGAAAGAATCATATTTTTGATAACAATTTATATGAAACAAATGGACACAAAGTGTCATCGACAGTCACAATATACCTATTATATATATATATATAGTTAATAGGTATTATTTTATTGTCGTTTATATACTAAACGACAATAAAATAAACAGCTTTACGCTTTTCTCTGCATAACAGTCTCTCTGTGATTCTGTCAAGGCACTCACTTTACACTTGCGCCCAAAATCAAAACATTGTTGAGCGGAACTCAACACAGTGTTCTGTAGTAGCGACAAAGCAGAGAAATCAAAATAATGCAAATATAATCATTGATCCTATATCCGACCCCATAACCATCACGTATACACTGTACAGACAAACGCTGCCCCACTGCGCCACAATGGCCTCTATTCTTTTCTAGATATAAAAAAAGGACTAAGATATTAGAGTACCTTTGTTGAAATATAACCAAAGTGTGTCAACGTGACATACTTTAATAACACTGGGTAGTTTTGAAAGCGTGTCACTCATCTGCTGCTATTAAAAAGCCATTGTCCAGCGAAAGCCTATTTAGTCACAAGTGGCATCGTAGGTTATTTCAGATGATACTACCTAGTATATTACCACAATTGTTATGGAATCAGTAATTGTCTTATTTACAACGTGCAAAAGTTAATTTCAATATTTTACATAATATTTTATAGGATAAACAAATAAGTCTAACAATACATTATTATTATTTTATTTAAAAGCCTTTTTTGTATTTTCATGTTCTCACTCCCCTCCGTATATAGCAGGAGAAAATCTATTTAAGACAATCTGTCCTCCAAATTCCACCCAATTTCGAGACATTGCGCGTTAGGTGTCTGAACCAAACACTGCAAAGTCTTATTAAGACGAAAATAATAAAATATTTAAATATACCATAATAATATAGTGAGTGGGCCATTTAATACTGTTGAAAGTTAAAATATAATGTGGGGTAATAAATTTTGTCATCATATTAAAAAAATTGCCTCCAAAGTATATAATAAAATGCTTCTGTAATATTTTAGCGCGTCTATTTAAACTCTTCTGGTGTTACACGGGGTTGTGGTCGGCGGTGATCACTTACCATCAGGGGACCCGACGCTTGTTTGTTTTGTCTATAGAATAAATGAAATAATTTAAAATGTTATTCGCACACAATAAATATATTGTAACTTTGTATACAAAATTCAATTTAAACGAAATTGAACCTGCGCCTCTTATTTTAAAAACGGTGTAAATTACCTATCCGAATAAGAAAATAAACATATTTATATAGCTTTTATTTGCGGTAAATATTTCATGAGATACTTACCACAAATAAAATCTATAATATACTTTATACCAATATTTAGTAGATAATTTTTTAAATTATTTTAATTTTTACTTTTCTTACAGTCTCTTGGAAATCACGAATTTGATGAAGATGTGGACGGAGTCATACCTTTTATAAGAAACCTTACATTCCCCACTGTGACCGCCAACCTCATTTTAAATAAAGTGCCCGAGCTTAAAAATGAACCTAATTTACACAATTCAATCATCCTTAATACAAATGGAGTCAAAATTGGTGTAATTGGATATTTAACACCGGACACGAAATTTCTTGCACCCAAAAATGACGTCGAATACGAAGACGAAATTGCAGCTATAAAGAGAGAAGTTCAAAATCTAAAATCTAAAGGAGTTAAAATATTTATAGCTCTGGGGCATTCTGGATATTATAAAGATTTGAGTATTGCTGAAAATGTTGAAGATCTAGATTTAGTTATAGGTGGTCATTCTAACACCTTTCTAACTAATAAAAATAACATCAAAGAAATTCCCGAATATCGTCAAGGTCCATATCCAACTGTAGTGGAACAGAAATCTGGTAGAAAAGTTTTAGTGGTACAAGCGTATGCATATACAAAATACTTAGGGAAACTATTATTGACTTTTAATAATGAAGGCGAAATCATTTATTACAATGGGGAACCTATATTGTTAGACGCAAAAGTACCTGAAGACCCAGAACTTTTAACGTTAGTTGAAAGTTATCGAAAGGAAGTTGATAAAATATACAATGAAATTGTCGGAAGCTCGTCAGTACTTCTCGACGGCGACTCGTGTCGTGTCAAAGAGTGTAATTTAGGCAATTTTATTAACGACGCAATTGTTAAATACACAAAAGATAATTATAATGGACAGTCGGATATTAATATATCTATAATCCAAGGAGGCAGGATAAGAAGTTCCGTCAGCCATCCCGGTCAACCATTCAATATCACCAGAGGAGATATGATAACAGTTATGCCTTTTTCTGATAGTTTGTGTATTATAACAATGAACGGTACTATTCTAAAGATGGCTCTAGAACATTCGATTGCAAATTGGAGGAAAATCGATACCCCTGGGCAATTCCTGCAGTATTCTGGCATTCATGTAGTTTACGATTTATCTAAAAGTTCAGGCTCTAGAATCATTAGTGCAAAAGGAATATGCACGACTTGTTCTGGACTAACTGACATTACTGACGGTCTTCAATATAAAGTAATCACATCCATTTTTATAGCGGACGGCGGCGACGGGTACAGTATATTCCAAAATCTACCGCGAGAAATACTAACTTACAACGAAATTACTTGTACTATAGATCATTTACGTAAATATAGTCCAATAAAACCAGTCGTTTCTAACAGGATAGATATTTTAAACGAGGATAAAATACAAAGCTTTGAGCTTTCAAAAGGACATTCGATCAGTTATAGTTATATCTCTATATGTATAGTTTTATATATTTATGTCATTATGAAATAATGTTTCAATAGTGTACAATGAACAAAGTTTTTATAGAACTACATTCCTACTGTCATAAAATGGCAATAAAATCATACTAAAATTATATATTATCTTTTATTCTTGTATAACATACAATTTAAAACTTAATATAATAATCGATTTTTATTCAATTTTAACATATATGAATATGAATATAAGCAAAATAGATGAATATTATCCAACTATAAATTATAAAACTTAGAGCAATCAAGTAAATATTTTAAACTAAAGTCAAGTCTGAATTAAATATAATACAATTTTAGACAGCAGCAATTACATATTACTAAGTTAACATTTTATAAAGCAATAAACTGTTATATGATTTAGTAGATAATTAATTTAGCATTTAACAATATATTCATTACATATCAATTAAAATAAAATGTGATAACTTCACAGGTTTTCATATAACTTTTTCAAACTTGTCAAGTAAAATATTTCAACAATATATCATAAATAAATCTATATAAAAAATAATGTATAGTTATACTATATTTAGTTAAAATTGCAGTGTCCTATATCCTGCATTATATATAGAATAATTAATAGAAATTATTGTTAATAAAATATAAAAAATTAACTTCATTTAAGCAATATTGCAAGATGAATTCTCAGTTTGCAATAATTCCTTTCCCACCATTAGATCAGAACCATATGGGACATGTCCCTCAAGTATAGTTAAACATTGTTTTAAGGCCTCCTGGCATTCACAGAGTTCCACACATGGTGCATATTTCTCGAAACGTTTACAAAGCTTACAAACCCCATGATATACTTTGAGTGCTGTGTCCACTTTTCCATATTGTAGATCATATATTACATTCATACCCAATAGGCTTTCTTTGGCTACAACAATTTTATTGGGTATTTTTTTTGTGTTTCGCATCTTTAGTTCCATATATGTAGGCCAATTGTTAACACAAGCCTCACAGGTACAGATAAATTTGTACTGACTTCTAAGGGACTCATGACGGGATCGGCGTCCCATTACTGCATGATGAAACCTAAAAAACATGTATAAGGTTTTATAGTTAAGTTTTATTAAAACAGAAATAGCATACAGGCATGAACATTTAAAATATGGAAATTCTTCACCTGAAGCATCTAAGCCACATTTTAATTCAATCAAACTATTTCAAATAACATAACAGAAAAATGTAATAACCTACCCATAGTTATCAAATATTTGCATTCCTTTTTTAATAGGTCTTAAGGCAATGGCTGACATCTTGCTAGAGCCTAATTTAGTACACCTAGTCACATTTGGAGCACAGGAGTGGTTTAACAAACTGCAAAAAGCATATGGTGCACTACCCAAGTTTATTTCCTCTACACATTTACCAGTTTTATCCGCTATATTAGTAGCAATTGAATGCATATTTGTAGGAGTTGTCATTTCATGTAACAGTAACAACCTTGAAACACATTGTAAGACTCTATCTTGCTGATCGTCTCTGTCTGGCATCATAAAGTTGGTATTGTGCCTCAAAAATCTCAAAAATACTGCTGCCGTTGTGGCTTTCTGAAAAACATCTGAAATTGATCTGCTGTCTGCATTTGTAGCTAATGAATGAATAGATGTATAGTATTTTGAATTGTATATCCACTTATCTCCAACTTTAACTTGTCCCTGAAACTCAGTATTCATGTGAGTATCAGCAGCTTCTATTGTGTCAAATAATTCATTCCAATTTAAGTGGTCACAACGAGCTTTAATAACAGTTCTTAATGCTAATAGCTCAAGTTTTGTAAAATCCATCCTGAATAAAGTCGCCATTAAAGGACATTCAGTTTCATGAAAATCTTTCCAAGCTTTGGCTCTACATTCATTGTTGCAGTATAAACAGAAACAGCAAGTCTCACATGGTATAAGATTAAGACTCCTCGACAAACAATAACTGCATGCAACTAAATGCTGATTTTTTTGTAAAATGGCAAAATAAGGGTCCTCTTCAACAACAATTTCACCTACATTTATATCTTCTTGTGCTACAACATGTCTACCCATTTCTTCACTATAAATAACTTTCAGCTTAGTACTTGCAGCAATATAAACAGAATCCGTCTGAGTTTTCATTTGTAAAATTTCATCAATTTTTAAGTTGTTTATATCACATATGACTTTGTGTTTTGGATAAAAGCATTATTACAAGTCAATTTTCTATTATTCAATTTTTGTTCAAGCTTTTTAGGATATTGTAATGAAAAAAAACTTTATCTATATCTAATATACATTCATTGTATTTTTCTAGCTCAAAAAAAACTGCTGAGCGATTAGACAATGCAATGCAAAAGCTTTCAGAGTTATTTCTGGCATGAAACGTATGGGAGTATAGTACTGCCATCTTTATGAAATTCAGATTATTGTAAAGTATTTTGTTGCCCGAGATTACGGTAATATAATGACTGTTCATCTTTCTTAACCTCTTTTAACAGTAGGGAAACTATTAAAGGTCTTCTAAATATTATATACAAACAATACCTTCTCATTATCGGTTTTAGCGATAACAACGAAAGACACATCCTTTATTTTATTTTCTTGTGTTAACAACATAACACCTTCTGCTAGAATCAATACTCATTTTGCTTACATCTAATAGATTTGTGAGATAAATATGTCTCCCTTTGCTACCGTTTATAGTGGTTAATTTAGGTTGTGAAATGATATATGTTATTGATCAAAGATTGAAAACTCAAAACATTCCTTTTTTGGATAAATCTGAAAAAGGTAAAGTCAATTAATATAATTTCTGTAGGTTACTTTTTGTACATACAGTATAATAAAAAGGATAAAGAAAAAAAATATCCAGGAAAAATGATATCCAGCTAAATTGATGTGTATTATAGTAATTTACCTAAAATATTTTTTATAACTGTTTTTTTAGTTCTAACAGACATAGTAGCTGTGTTACTACATCCCAAGCTCTTGGATGAACTATTTATACCTCAACCAGTTGCAACTCATATTGTCATAAAGCAGCTACTGCAAGATATTTCGGCGACATCTATTATGAAACTAGATGATGATTATTCTATGGGCAAATTGTGGGACCTCATGACAATGACCTTCAAATGGCAGCTATCGGTGGCAACTAATCAAAATATCTTTGACATAAGCCGGCGACATTTACGCGGAGTGTCTTCTGCCTCTTATGCCCAGAGTATATTTCTCGAAAACACTTTCGAAAATGTGAAAATTCGAATTATTGGCGTACAATTTCACAAAGCGAAGATCATAATTGTTTGTGCAACACATTAATAATTTGGTTTTCGGAATACCATACCAAAATTTCAGTGTTACTAAGGCTGGGCTTGCAAAATAAAGAAGATGGCACATTTTGCTTACCGTCCACACACAATTAATTTCAAATATTTGAAAGATTTAGGAGATAATATATATAAATATGAAAAAAGTAAAAAAAATCATAACTACATCAATTACTGTCTTGAAACCAAGGAAATTAACTATATTGTAGAATCGATTGAAAAATCATCATCTACGGCACACAATGTGGAGTTACGGCTGCCGATTAACCTTGGCAACGAAAAACTAGATAATAAATTTTTAAACATCAGTAAGGATATAAAGTATGAAAATATCACAGCATTTATAAGAAATACGAATAAAAACGACGATCTTACTTTTATAGCAAACGTGCCGAAATCACCTCAGGAAGACCTCTTAGATATGTTACAGGAATCTTCTTCAAATATTTAATTGAATTCACTCAGGGATGATAATCCAAGCTGCGGGCAACTATTAAGTACTACGTTGTCAGTATGCAACTCTGCACTGTTTTCTTTTTATAGTTTTTATAGTGTGAGGGATGAATTACATTTCGGGGAAACCCGTACCACAGCCGTAGGAGACTTAGCATACACTACATTTTATATTTATGATTTCTGAACTACATCCATTTTAATATTTTTTCAGTTTTTGATGATATTAGAAATTGACAAAAACAATAGTTATTCTTAAAATTCTGTGAAATATTATTAATTACTTCAGCAGCTAACATTATGTTACTTCACTAATTTTATTTTGATTTTTTAAAAATAAACTACAATGATTATAGATTTATAGCCACAAATATTTTTTTTACGAAAACTACAAAACACTTCTAATTTTTTTTAAAAACTTATATAATACAATAGTCATTCTAGAAGGTCATACTCATTTTAAATTTACCTTTTGGTAAGTTGTAATAAGCTCAATTTCATTCTGTTTAGTTTTAGATGTCCACATTACGTATTTTAGTGTGAAATAAAGAGTTTTTATGATACTTGTTATTTTTTTCTGTTCACGTTTGTTTATTTACCTAATAATATTTACTTACTTGATATTTCGAATTGATCAAAAGTTATAATGCACTCAGCATGATTGAGTAAGGATAATACATTGGGAAAGTATTTAACAATTATTAAATGTAAAGATATTGTTAGCAACACCTTAATTTCGTGGTGGGAATAAACATTTTTCTATGCCGCCGCTGGTTTCTTGGAATGGAAAAACGCTACAATGTCAATCTTCGAGTTATTTTCTTACTTTTAGAATTTAGATTGTAGAGTTGTAAACGTATTATTATAATTTATCCTATCGTATATGAAATCGGTTGTTATTATTGTACCCTTGACTAGATTTATTTAACAATATGTTGTACTAGCTGTGCCCGCGTGGAGATCTTATATCAGTTATTTTCCGGTGTAGCCGTTCTAGAAATTAGCCGGAACTAGCAGACTGACAGACACAAAAATAACAAAAAATTATATTCTGGTATATGTAGCGTGTATACATATGCATTTAGCATATATATACCATAATATTAATTTATTGACTACAATGGTTCACTATTTTGGCTTTAATGGCTTGAACATAAAATACTTAATTGATATTTTGGTCAATTCACACAATGTCTTTATAATTTGTAGCCTATATGTTATTCTGATGTATATGCTATATTATTGTAAAGTTTCATTAAAATCCATACAGTAGTTTTTACGTGAAAGAGTAACTAACATCCTTACAAATTTTCGCGTTTATAATATTAGTAGGATCTAAATCAAAAATAATAGTACAAAAATATTTTATTCACATCACAAGTTTACATGAACAATACAAAATTATTATAAATCTTTATATTACCTAAGATTAACCTAAAATCAAAGAAATATTATTATATATATAATAAACAGATGCATAATATCCCAATAATGGTGGGATCTTTTTAAGTACGTTTGTGTAAATATATTTGAAATGTTGCATCTGGAACTTAGTTAAATATGTCCAAATAATTTACACGTCCATCAGTTATTGTTATGTTAAAAAAAGATAATTTAGTTAAAAAATTTTTTAGGTCTATTTATTAATAGCCTTAAAAAGCCTACACTATAAACACAATTTATATTATTGTGTATAGACCAGGGGTGGAAAAGCTTCTTGACAGTTGATACGTATATATGTTACAATAGCGACCCGCTTGCGGCTTCGTCTGCGTAGACTACACGACTTAACCATTGTCTTCTCGCCCGCCCGCATTCGCACTTAAATAACAAACTTCGCTTAAATTTATAATTTAAACCGTTTTTTTTTGTCTTTTTTGCATTTATGAACCGATTAAAATTAAATAAACACTAAATGTTAAGGAAACTGAAAAACTGCCTTTTAATCGGTTAAGCTAAGAAAGAGAAAAGAAAGTTAAAAATAATTATTTTGAATTTTTTTTATACTGATAATGCCCCGTAATATTTGTTTTTTCATATATCTTCCATGTAGACAGCGATCAGTTACATTTTTATTATATGTATAGATAGATATGTACTTAAAAAGTATGCAATAAAAATGTAAATTTTTGTTTTCAGAGCCGCAGGTTGACCCCCCTGATAAAGACAATTATAACTGGTAAAGCTTCTTTAACGTTATTTTTAATATATTCTTAGTCTTTGAATAACCTATCTGTATCTGTATCTGTAATTAGAGGAAATACAAAATTATTTTATAAATTTGTGTATGTATGCGGGCTCATTCACCTAGGAATTTAGTTTACTTAATATTTTAATTACAAATCAAACGATTTTTTTTTTCATTAAAAAAATTGCTTATTCAGGACAAAAAATTACATATAGAATAAATTATTAATTTACAAAAGAAATCCCGAAACACAAAGCTTACCAGCATACTGGAATACCATTGTTATGTTATTAAACTATAAATTAAAAAAATATATATTATGTACTAACAAAAAAATTCTAACTATGAAAAATGCCTCGGATTATCTAGGAACTTGGCCACCCCTAGTATATACCATACTTAGAAAATTTAAATACTGTACAGTTTTAATTTAAAAGTACGTTTAATATTTACATAAGTGTTTAAATATACTAAAGCTCATAAAGAGCCAATTCACAAGCACTATATGAATTAAGAGTGAAAAACTTCAATCAAAGCAGTGAGTTATACACAGCTAAATACTACATATATTTATTTACAAAAAGGAACATAATGACGCATAATAAAAACACCTTACTTAATGTTATAAACGATGATAAACTTCTCATTTTAATCCAAAGTTTTAAACAAAAACCCCAATATATATATTTTATTTTAACATTTGACGATTTTATTGATATTATATATTGACAAGGTAATATGTCGCATTTCGAGTTGCGTTGTTGTCCAGTTCCGTTCAGTGACAATAACAAATAATTGTTACCACATATTTCACATTTTTCCAGTGTTATTTATTTTCGTACATTTTGGATATTATAATCAATTTAAAAAAACGTCTCTTGGAAAACGTGCCAGCGTTGTGATCGCTTAGCCGTACGTTCGGATCCCGTTACGTTAAAATATTTTCTTATAATTGTTACAAACTTCATTTGTTATTCAGTATTTAGTTAAGAAATCTCATTGAAATTATTGAAAAATTAGTTTTAATTGCCAAACAAGTTATATTCAAATACTGAAAATATTTTTTATAATGTAATTCAGCTCCATTCATAACAATATTAAACAGTTTTAGTTATTCATTCCATTTAAAAAAAAAAAAAAAAAAAAGATTTGTCATAACCACCTTCACCACATTCATGCAAGTCTTCAATACAAACAAATTAAATTTTGGTCTTTATAAATCTTAAGTGATTTTTAATACTTTGAGATAATTTTGATATAAGAAAAATGACAACCTCATACTTAAGATAAATACCATAATATATAATGAATACTTTTACTGATAAGCAAAAAACAAACAGTGACGTCAAATAGAAAAAATCTAGTTTTATTTATGTGATTCGACAACTAAAACAAAAAAAATTAGAAAAGTAGTTATGAATAACATAAATTGTATTACATATTCTACGCGAAAAAAACTTAACACTAAAAATCACTGCCCTAAAAAGTATACATTTTCAATTTATCAAATTATCAACAGACATATTGTTTAAGTTGACCAGGATTTTATGTACAGGCAATACTCGTTTGATTTAAACTTGAATGACAATACTAATTTCATACATTTCAACCAACATTGTGGCATTAATATTCACTAAAAAAAACATAAATAAGATAAGCACATTCAAATATTCAAACACACTAAAGCTTTTTACATAACATGGATTTAGAAGGCAATTTAAATTAATTAAATTTATAAATAACGTAAATATAAAAGAAGCGTTAATTACATGCACTCCAAAATATAATAATTTACGTACTTTGGTCCTAATATTAATACATGTAATTGAAGATATCTATAGACGAAGGTGAATATAGTACGATTCATTTTTGGATTTTCAATCTCACGCTGTTTACCGCATAGCAGGATAGAGAGAACCTAGAGTTAAGACACTCCGTTCTCCACTTTCCTTCCTAATTCGAGACATTGCGTGTTGAGTGGCGGTACTCAACGCTGCCCATCGACTTTCTTACCAGAGCGGGCAAATGAAAATAATTCCTCCGAGTGGGATCGAAGCCACGAACATCGCAACATTGCATATATTAAAATTTTCATATTTAATTCGAATTTTAACATTTAGTTTTTTTTGTAACAAAATATAAAAAAAAACCTTATCATAATTTGATACAATAACAATATTTAAGAGTTTAAGCTGTTTAATACATCTTTTCAAATTTTTGATTCAGATCTATAAACTCAATAAAGTATAATGAAATTCGAATTCCGCGACATATCACCTTCGTCCATGTACGACTTCAATTATGAATGTTTTTTTTTTAAATTGTTTAAACTGCTTTTGACTGCCCATGTCTTGACAGTGTCATCGAGGGGGGTAGGGAGGAGAGGAGGTTAACGGCCACAAAGGCGTCCACTGCGAGACTCAGATCTCGAAATTGCGGCCGCTAATCAAGGGTACTATGAAAGAGCCTACCTCCCGCATTTTTCTAAAGTAGTCACTTTAAAAGCTAGTAATTATTTTACCGACTTTTCCACTTCGTTCTCCACTTTCCACCCGAATCCTAGACATTGCGTGTCGAGTAGCGGAACTCATCGCCGCGCTTTACCTAGTCACCTAACCTAAGCGAAAATAATTTAAATATAATCATTCCTCCGAATGAGAACTTCGCCCACAAGCATTGCGTATACAGTCACACGCTGTCACACTACTCCTCGATGGCCTCGTGAGAGGACGGAGTGTCATGACACTAGGTCCTCGTTGGGTGGCGCAACCAATAGCGTACCGGCCCGCAAAATAATATTTAATATTTAAATATGTCTTAGTCTGGAGGAATTGAACTCACAACCTTTGCGTCTATTTCAATGCGTGCCAACACAATAATAAATTAAAATGTGTGCGTTGAAATTAAATATTAAAATGAAACTATTTACGTCGACGTTAGTGACGAGTGTATATGACCACGGACTACTGTAAAGTGTTCAAAACGTAGGGTTGTCTAGAAAGCATTTTCGAACACCAGTAATTTCCAGATTCGATGACAATACAATAATTTCATTAACCTGATGTTTTTGCCAGGATGAGGCCGACATTAAGATAACGCGACAAGTTAATAGTGTGTAACACTTCATATTAACAGGGATGTCATAGCGCTCCGCAGCCGTAACCGAAATTATCGGATATTCGAATTATAAAGCTAACAGGAAATAAGGGCTGTCAATAACAGTTTTTTTTTTAATTAAGGCACATATTAATGTTAATATATGAAACATGAAGAAATTGATAAATTACTGAATGAAATTTACAAATAACCAAAAATATTATAACCGTAACCGAATTCGAAAATAACACCTTTTTGGTATTCCTCCCACATCCACAACCAAATACAGATGCGAAATTTTATATCAGTAACATCCCTACATATAAGTACATTTTACCCCTCCCTTACTTTCCAACGTTTAATTTTTAATTAGTCAGTATAAAAATTCATGAAAGAAAAAGAAAAAATAAGATTTCATAAACTCAATCCTGTTCAAGGAAACAAAAAACTCATTTGACAGCCCTTGTAATATATATTTAAAAAAGAGGTTTCTAGTAGATCCCTAGACGCTATCACCACACCAATATAAAAAATGGTCTAGATCATCAATCTACATCAATAATAGTAGATCTATAACATAAAACAATTTAACACAATCTATTATAAGAATCTAGAGTGTATTCTTGTCGAATTTGGCGAGAAGCTTGCATCAGGTAACATGCTGGTGTCTCCATACACCGGTGCGGAAGGTCCACCAGCGGAGTAAGGACTCCGTGACCAAGTCCTGCTTCTGAAAGGAGGGGTCTCTGGTAGGGTGGTTTGCACTGGCTCAGTGGGCATGCGCATCTGACCTTTTTTTTGTAGTCTTGACTGTACTGTGGAACAATATAATTTATTTAATAAAATTAATATTTCTATATAATACTTCACTCTACATAACAAAAGTAAAAACAGGAAAACGTATACAAAAAGAAAATAACCAATGTAGAGCCAACTACATATATACATGCATATTCCTTCGATGGGAATGAAACCAAACAAATCAAAATTGGAATGTTTCCATACATTTGTTGTATATAAGGTAGCATATTTTTTATTAAACAATTATTAGTATTGTAGCTTACAATCGAGTAGGTCATACTCTCATTAAAATTAAGTTTTAATTGTAATTAATTTTAGATTAATAAACTAAGTTTTAAGTAGTTATTGGTTAGACATATATATAAAACGTATAAAAATTTGAACGCAACGGGATTTGAACCTGCGCCTATGGAAAACCGTTCCAGCGCTCTGACCGCTTAGCAACGTCGAAATTCTTATACGCTTATTACAACTTATATTTGTTGTTAATCCTACTGTTGGTAAGTAACAACTAACCAACAGTGAGATAGTGTCTGACTTTAAGCACGATGAATGTTAAGTCCAACTCGGAGGAATCATAATATTAAAATTACTACAAAGCGCGGCGTTGAGTTCCGCCACATAACACGTAATGTCTAGATTATCAAAAGAATTTTTATAATCTAGATCTGTAATCTAAATCTATAATCTAGATTATTAAAAAAAATCTGTGTGGAAAGTCGAAAACGGGGTGTAACATAACATTCAAGAAAACAATTTAATATAACTTACCATATAAATATCCAGAAGCAATCGCGGCAACTGTTAAAAGTGTTGGTAAATACGGCAAAAGTATAGCAAAAATGGCTCCCAACAGCGTACCGCAGGCTATCTCATACTCCCTCTCCACTTCTACCCTTACATCTTGAGATGTCAGCTTCGATATCACATTAATCCATCCCATACCACAAATAACAGTTTCACTTTTAACTTGAACACTTATTTCTGAGTCACTACTTGTAATTTCTAACTTTAGTCCAGGTGATGGAATCATTTTAACCATTTTTAAAGCTTGGGCGTGTCCAGTTACTATGAAAGCAGCTGGTGGACTTAAAAGAGATACTTTGGCTTGAGATACCCTTATAGGTGGTAAGAGAAGGACTTTGGTACAAGTGCGGAACACATCCCATTCAGCACAAAGTTCTACTTCCGATGGGTCTGTTATTTGTGTTGCTGGTACTACTGAACAACCGAGCTGACCTGTAATTACAAATATGTATGAATTGGTAATGTTATAAGTAAAAAAGCATATTATTTTTAATATGACAATATAACATTTTTAGAAAACATAAAAAATTGTATGAATGACTCTTCAAAATATTAAATAAATAGCATTCTCTCGTACCAAACGATTGTTTCTTAGCAATAATTTACATAATAATTTCTGGGTAGCAAAAATTTGTAACAATCTCTTTACAGAGGAACAATCTTTTAACAAAAAAATAAGTAGTAACAAGAATACAAGAATTTAAATAACATAGGTAGGTTATAACTCTTGGACGGTTTCCTAGAGTAGCGGATTCACTTCTTTAAAATTTTTATACATTGTCTCGAATTTAGACAGAAAGCGGACACAAGGTTCTCTAACTACCGTGCTATGTGGGCAAAAGTGAAAATGTAGGTTATATATAATATATGCTCTATATACTTTACCATTATTAATATCAAGAACTGCTTTCGCAGTATGAGGAGCTTTTGTGCGACATGAGTAAGGTAGTTCCACTTCAATACCATCTAGAGCATACTTTTGTTCTTCTGTACAAAGTAGAGGACCGGTGGTTAAGCCTTCTCCTTGTATAGAGAGTGGTACTAAGGTATACGGCCATTCACCAGGTAAAAACTCCATCTGATAACAATTTATAAATAATATTTTTATTTAAATAGTGTCATTGATGTGTTAATTGTGTTAAATAGTTAAAATTTATTTATATCCCAGTAATTAAGAAGATTTGTAATAAGGACACATACTACTAGCTTGGCCTTAGTAAAGCACAATAGCAATAATGGACTATTTATATGTATTTCTTATTGATTAATGCGGATGCATTAAAGTATCAAATAAATTCATAATAACACATAGAAATAAATTATACCTTAGCAAGAGGTACTTGATGCACAGTATACAGTAAGGGCGGGCGGTCGAGTCTCAGCGCATGGCGCGTGGGGGCGGAGGCCGGGGAGGGCGCGGTGGAGCGCAGCAGCGCCAACGTGACGCCGGCGCCCGCGTACAGCTGTAGCGAGGCCGGCGCCCGCCAGCCTACGCCTTCTAGACATACTGCCCAGCTGCCTGTGGCTGAAATAATAGAAACATTTGTTCTTATCGATTCGATTTTACTTTATCGATTTCGAATCGTTTTTATATACTAGCTGTGCCCGCGACTTCGTCCGCATAATAGCAACATTAGTTACTCTTTATTACATCAGTTACAGCCTGAACAAGCAGACAGAATATTGTAAAAATACATTAAATAAAAAGCAGTTATTTCAATATTACTAACACACTCGAATTTAATTTATTTGTGATTTTACAAAATGGCCAAATTTATTCTTATATTTTTCCCCGCAATTAACTATCTATTTATATAATTCCGGCGGTGGGTATCGAATCCACAACTAATCGCGTCTACCACCAGATGGTCTCCTACAGTGCCACAATACTCTTGTTATTGTTCTATTTTGAATATTATTATATTTCACGTAACATATTATAATATTACCTAGTTACTTTATGTACATCACTACGATTTTGAACTTTTGTCCATTTCATAAAAATATCACGTTGGATATATAGCATTTCTAACCAACTATATATAATTCCTGATCCCAATATAGAAAAATATTTTTAATATAAGCATTTTCATATAAACATTATATAATTGTAATCAATCACATGTTTACCAATTTAATTTTCAATATACATACCTATAATCTTATTAGAGCTGATATCTGAACCTGCTACCCACACTTCATCAGTCACAGTTGCCCCACCTATAGACGCCTGGAAGCCAAGGAATGCACCAGCTGCGTCCAAGCCACCTATCACAAGTTCGTTTCCGAGCGCACTGTAAAATGAATAAATGGAAGTTGTAAATAAAATTGTTTTAAATAAAAATGTCTTTTTTTTATCTGTGTTGTATTTATTTCTGTACTTTTAACTATGCTCACTAATTGTCATTTTAACGCGAAAACACATTACCGAAGCACATTACACAAAGATGCATGTCTAAGACATGGTAGTATTTATTTTATTAATTTAATATATAACGTAAAATGCATACATGCATTATTCTTTCCATAGAAACTATAATTACTATACATACTCCTCCATTCAAACTAGTTTAACTTCTGTAAAATTGGATCGACCATTCATTTTTTTTATAAAAAAAAAGTCAACACTATGTAAATATTTGGTACGCCTGTGATACCTTTCGACAGCTCGCCGCAAGTGCACCGGGCGGCTGTCGCTAAGGGACACGTTGGCTTGCGGCGCCAGCAGCGCGCGCCCCGTCGCGCCGCGCAGCACCAGCCGCAGCGCCTCGTCCGCGCCCGCTTCCACTGTGCTGTAGGCCGGCCGCGATACTTCCACTTGGACTATCTGTAGGGAAATATTCTTTCAAGAACATTGTAATTAACTTATAATTATTTGATGACAACTTAATGAAAATTAAATATAACACTTGACATGAGCCTACTTTCTTTATATTTTTATGTACATAAAAATAATTGTTCTATTTCATCAGATGTCTTAATTTACTATTATTAAGTAAAGTACGTAAAATATTAAGTAAATATTTTTACCATAATCATACATGTAAGAAAATTAAGTATAGACAATATCAGTAACTATTACATCGATAATTGTATAAAACTTACTGCTTGTCTCTCAATATTGTTCCTTTCGTCTTTATGCTTAACAAATATGACTCCATGGCCTGGCTTTATAGCTTTCACGTCTCCATTATTGACTTCAAATGATCCATCGTTGTATGCAGACCAAACGCCTCTTGGCAATGACTTCAATATGACACTGGCACCAACTGCCAATGCCAAACGATCTCCAGGAACCAATTCTTTTGATAAGCCGTCAACTGATGTACGAATGTCAGATATACCTAAAATTTCTATCGAACTATCCCATGATCTTGTTTCTGCCATCTAAAAATATATTAATAAAATATAATAATAAAGTGAATATAAAAGTAACTAAAAATATGACAAAACTATAAAGTCGTGTTCACAATCTAATATATGGTATATTATTACTTTAAAATCGTATTACCTGACCCAAGTTCCGTACCCTCACGTCTAGTGTTATGACTCCTGGTTTTAAAGGTACCACTCGAACTGATAGGCCTTCAGCAGCTGATCTCTCCAGCATATCTACAAATAAAAAGAAACGAATTATTTATGTCCCATATTTCCCTTTCGGAGACATGAATAAATTTTGAATATTTTCATTTCTTCGCAATGGCGAACAAAACTAAGCGCGGCGTTGAGGTCCGCCACTCGCGCTCACGCAATGTCTAGAATTCGGAAGGAAAGCGGAGTACGGCGTGTTCAGCAGATTCTCTGACTACCCTGCTACGCAAAAGTAAGCACGTAGGTGTTTTATGTATGTAATGATGACAAATAATATATATACTAAATTTTTGGACTTGTTCAAAATTATACTATTTTTTAATACTAATATAACACAAAAGTATGAAAAATTACGAAATATATAACAATATAAAATAACTTCGTCGTATCTATGTAAAAACCTCCCAATAGAGAATCTAAGTAAAGTTATAAAAATGAAGACATAAGAAATGTCGACTAAAAAAGAACATCTAGTCAATCAAATAATTTATTTGAGCATTTAATTTAATCTAATCATCATAAACATAAATTGGCTTTCATGGGTCGCGGGTTCAAAAGAACGTTGAACATATTTACCATCGACGTGTGTGGTGTAAATCCTAGCTGAGGCCGGGTCCCGTAGCACCCAAGTGACGCGCGGCGGCGGCTGCAGGGACGCCAGCGCTGTAGCGCCCAGCGCGCCCGCCTTCACCCACACCGGTGTCGGGCAGCCGAGCAGCAGGGTTTGCGTTGCTGCCACCACACGGAGATTGCTTATTGGTACTACCTGGAAATGTTATGGGATTTAGAAGAAAAGAGACTCTTCTTTAGCACTCCTGAAACAATCCTGTTAATGACGCTTTCGAAATACGTGCTAGAAATAAACTGATGATATTTCCACACAGGTGAGATCTTTTAGAAGGTTATAGATGGATTATGCACTATTCTGAAAAAGGATTGGCTTTCTGTACTTATTTTCTATGTAAACTTCAATACTAAAACTAATACTAAACTTAAACTGTTTTTTAAGTGTGTGAATTACACTTTAAAAAATGTCAAATACAGTTTTTTACAGTTTATTTGATTATTTCTTATGTTACTAGAACAGGTTGGTGCATATATAAAAAATAAAATTTATTGAAAAATATAATAATATATTATTATTACACTAAGAAATATATACTACATTCATACAAACCTCAATTTCCGCTTCAGCACTAGCTAACTCCATATTAGCGAAATCAGTTGCGAATAGTTTTACACGAGCTTTGCCTGTACTGACGCCTTGCACCAATCCAGTTGAAGATACCTGCAAAAAATATATTATTGACTATGTGATATTACGAAATAGTGCAGGGGAAATTATACAAAAGCAATTTAAAAAAAAAATAGCAATGATTATAAATATACCTGTAAATAATCATGCCCGCCCACAGCCTGATAGCTCAAAGATGCCAAGTGCTCGGGAGGGCCGCCGATGTGTCGTAGCTGCACTCTCCCTCCCGCCGGCAAGCGAGACCTCTCGGGCACTATTTGAAGAGCTGGGAAGACTGTCACCTGGAAGAATAATTCTATATCATATCTTCCTTCCTTATGTGTAGTACGAATTAGCTAAAGTAAAAAATTGTGTTTGTTAACAAAATGTAGCATTGGCTTCTGCAATTTAATTTTTTTGGAAAAAAAAAAAGTTTTGTAAATGAATAAGCCCCCAAAAGTGTTATGAAGCTTTAAATTATTTAAATATTACCATGAAATAAAACAATTTTATCAAAAGATAAGAGATTAGATAGAAGATTATATTTTTGGAATTGAACTTTGATGAAACTTTCATTTCTAAAAAAGGGGCTTAAATGCTTAGAAGTGGAGCACAGAGTGATGATGTATCACTTTATAAATTAAATGGAACTGTGATTAAAATGAAATTTGGAAATTTGGAAAGTAAAAAAGTTATAGTTTCATACAAAAAAAAAAATTTTAATAACAAAAACAGTTCCACTAACCTCAACTTCAGGACTCCATACACCACTCAAAGCCGCTCTAACTCTTCCAGAACCTTCTTTTAAGCCACACAAGCTGCCATCTTTAATCTCAACTTGTCCTACAGTTTTCCAGTCAGGGTCTCGGCTTGTAGTCAAATATCTATGGGATATTCCTTTTACTAGAGCGCTTATGGGCACACAGCTGCCAACACAAACTGCTCGGGCAGTTGAAACTTCTACACTGAGTACTTCTTCTACATTCACCTGCAAATATATAAAACTTTTATTATAGACTTGCGACTCGTTCGCGGCTTCGCCCGCATGAACTATAGCTATTTCGTATTTTCGGCAAACAATAACAAAATCCAGAAGATAAATTAATAAAAATGGGAGAGTAAAGTAGCCTATGTTCATCCCTCACCCTCAAGTATTTCTATGTAAAATTTCAACATAATCGGTTTAGCGGTTTGGCCGTAATGACGTCACAGACAGACAGACAGACAGAGTTGCTTTCGAATTTACAATATTATATAGTATGGATAATTAATCACATATAGATTGTAGTTTGACAGCCAATTTATCAGAAGATCAGAGCTTTACTTCTAATACAATTTCAATGTGATAAGGTTGAAGTTCAAAAAGAAACTTACCTCAATAAGTTGCCTTTCTCCGCCCACACACAAGTCACTAACAAGCAAGTCGTAGACGCCGGGCGCGGGCACCAGCGCGCTCACTGCGCCGCCTTCAACCGTCGCCGACACGCCCTTGGGTGCGTCCACTGTGTACTTACCACTGCCCCCCGATATATTTGCTATATTTGGCACTGTTTCACCTTCCCATGCTACGTTCACCTAAAAAAAAACAGATGATTAATTAAAATGACTAAGACGTTTTTTTATTAATTTTTTTTTTAAATAACAAATATATACTTATTTAAATAAAATAGAAAAGAATAAAAATTGCATGTAGCCTGATTTCGAAAGTTTCCACAGATTACAAGGTGAATGGTTTTTTGTTTGTGTATAGTGAATCTAGTATTTAAAGCTAGTTTATGATAACTATAGCTATATATAAAACTACTGAGGCCATTGTGGGGCAGTCTCGATTTCGGACAGAAAGTGGAGAACGGAGTGTCTAGAGATTAGGTTCTCTCTCACTAGCCCACTAAGCAGGACAACTTTTTAAAATCGGACACATATTAGTCAGTGCAGTTTAGCTACTTTTACTTTTAACATTCTGAAAAGGCTTTATTTTTATAAATATCGAATATTTTTCTTTTCAATAACTCTGTATACTATAAATATAAGACATGTTTCATACCTTCAATGGATCACACTTTAATGGAGATACTACTATAGCTTGAATAGAGGCAGTTGCGTCAGGAATACTTGCTTTTATTACTCCACTCCACCCAATGGCTTGTTCATTAGCTTCTACCAACTAGAAAAATATAACTTATATTCGACAATCTTAATTAATGGCTTGATTATTTCTTATAAGGTTTTTCTAATTATTACTGAAAGTAAAAGGGTTAAATGGTATAGCTATATGTTGACATAAATTGTGCCATCAAAGCGCAATAAATAATCTTTCAAAAATCTTTGCTCCAAGCAAAAAGTCCCTATTTAAGTATAATTCGAAATTGCCAGTGAATACGATTCTAGTTTATTGATATATATTATTAAAAATTTTAATGAAACAATTTTTACCTCATTAATCTCGTGTACGAGTATATAAATTTGTATTCGAGAATCCAATTTAAAAAAGTTTTGAAAACTTATAAACTTACAGTAGACTGTGGTCACAGTTAAACTTCAATGCTATTTGGCATGACGAATTTAATAACATCAATTAAAATCAATGTATCAGATCATAATATACACAAATCATAATATACATTAACTTTATATAAAATAAAACACTGAGTGTTGAAAGAGAAGAATTTAATAAACCTCTTTAAAACTGGGAATCGAACTTGCTACTATAATATATAGTGTGATATGTAATATATTCCGTATACTTACTTGATAATACTTATTAGGTACTGGCACTGGTGCATACTCTGGATTCGTCTCCACAAACAACCTATCAGTAGATTTGAACTCTATTCCCACGTGATTAGGTTGAAGTTCGAAAAACACACTCGGCCCCTCCTCGTCAAGCAATTCTCTGCCTATAGCGTCGAGAAGCGTCACTTTTACCGTTACTTCTTGTCCTGGACGTAACCACAATCTGAAAACAAAGAGATTTTAAAAGTGTGAATGTTAAAAAAAATAAGTGTTAACCACTCCACTGTGGCACGATGGCCGCAAAGTTTAACGATTTTTATTTGTTCACAAAAAATGCCGCACTGAATAAATTCTACTAATGCGGCATTGATTTATTTCATATACTTTAGTTGGTCTATCATGGTTCAACGTCAAATGTGCATCACGCAAATGAATTTTGCTAAAGCAGTAATTCGTTATTTCTTATAGTTTAGCCAGGCTTATATGGTTCATCATCAAATGTTCCAGATCATTAATTTTCATATGTCAGCGAATAATGTTCATGATCAACTCTTTTAATTTAATTATATGTGCATATAAAAAGCTTCGATTGGCTTGCCTTGGTCCACCAGAACAATTTCCAGGCGTATCGGGTGATTCTAGACGTATCCTGGACACGTGTGGAGCACACGACGCCTCGAACTCTACCGATTCTCTTTCCTCGTCCGTGAATGATAGAAGCTCGAGACGTGCATCGCCTTTCTGTAAGTTATTTTTAAATAATTATTTATACATATTATTTTTATTAAGTAAGATTTTTATTTGCTTACTTTCTGTAAGCAAATTAATAAGCGATCCTTGCCATTTTTTTAATTCTAATAATTTTAAAAAGATACGATATAATGGTAGTATTAGGAATATATCTGTAGCATGATGATTGTAGGTTCAAATCTCAGTTAAGGAATGTTTTGTATTTATAATCTAGAAGATTGGTGCGTATATTCTGTGTCTGTTTAAACAAATACAGTATTAACTACCCACATCCATGTAACATCCAATGTATTTAAATGTGTGTAAAGTGGAAAAATCTACATGTATCTAGGTTATCTCTGCGTGAATTAAAACAAAATGCTTTGAAATGAATAATAGTACATTTACTTTAAAGATAATTGATTAAAATTTTAAATGTATACAAATAACTATAAATAAATTATAATAATATACAATATATTTACCCTTCTACACTTCATAGAGAAGAGCTGTACATCAGGATATTTATGAGGAGGTTCCCCGCCACGGGTGGCCAGGTCCGCTGTGCGGGACTCGCTGGACTGAGGACTGAGAGCCTCACCCTCTGCTAGCACCTGGTATAAGAATTAAGCATAATTACTAACTCCTTTAAGTTTGATGGTCTTATTTTTATATTTAATTAAAAATAAAAAAAAAATTGTGACTGGCATATATCGAAAATTAAACTTATTTATTTAAAAAGCAGTACTATTTTTATTGATTTTAGTGTTTTTATTGACAAATAAACTACTAATGTTTTATTACACAAAACTATTGAATTGTATAATACAAATAATATAGTAGAATATAAAAAGACATATATTCCTATTTACTATAGAATAATGAATACTGAAGTACAAAAAAAAACATGAAAGATTTGTGATAAAAGTAATAAAATGAGATTTAACATGTACGCGTGTACGTATAACAATGCTTAAAAATGACAACTTACAGGCAAAGTACCCCCAACAAGGACAGCGACGTTGCCCGGCCACAGCAGCGCGGGCGCCGCGCGCACCGCCACGCGCGCGCTGTCGGCGGCGCGCCCGCGCCCCGCGCGCAGCGTGCTCACGCCGCGGGACGCCCACGCGCATTGCAGGACGCAGCACGCACCGTCTGGGAAATACCATTTGCAATATAATACACCTCTTCATTGCACCAAAATAAAAGACGAGCGGACTTGGCCTTATCACTGGAAGTTATCTCTTACAGGCCTTCTTAGTCTTTAAATTAGTCGTAAGAATCGTAAAAAATTAAATAAAAAAAGCGCTGTATCACTAGCTTACCAATTGGTTGTATCCATGGAGCTGCCGTCACATTATGAGGTTCGGGTCCTTCAATTAAGGACAGTGTAAATGAATCACAATTGCATCTGAAAAATTTACATAATACAATATTTTTATTTCATTAACCCAATTAGAGCCGCCGCACTTGATTGAATACAGTAAGTTTTTGTGGCGTATCTCTTTTTTGCGGGTAATTGTGAAAATACCATCTTATGAAAATATCCATATCTTGTAAGGGTAGACTTAAAATAGCGCGTACAAGAGCATCACATTTTAACACGACAACACGCCGCTTCAGGCAAGTGTACATTCCAGATCATTCAACTCAAATATTTATATCTAGTATTTACCAATATACAAAACTATTAACATTATGTTAATAATTTGTCTACATTAGTAACATAATTTTTTCAAGGAAATATTGCTGTACTCGCCAGCGTACAGCGGCAGCATACATATAAGAAAAACCTTTATTTTAGTTTCAGTTAGTTAAAAAACTGTCTATTGACGCATCAATGATAAGATGTTCTGGCCAAAAACCTTCAATATAAACAATATTAGAATTAGCAAAGAGTGCGTTGTGCTGTTTTTCATGCCAGAGTGCAGTGGCAATATAAAACTTGCTTGAAAACATTGTGTTAAAATTTAAATTAGAGCAGTAAATGGCCGTTGTACTCATGTGAGTACACCACCCTAAAATTTACGAGGAAATTTAAGAAATCATTTAACAATAATTATAAAACAAACGATTCGAGTTAAAAGCGCGGCTAGTTTAACTTTGGCGCTTAATGGGTTAAACAGAATGGAGAACGGAGTGTCTTGACTGTGGAGTGTGTTGAATAAAATAAACACTCTAGGAGCAAGTTATAACTATATAGAAATACCGTACATTTAATTTGTATACCTTAAGTACCTTAAGACTTGATTGCACAAACATTAATAAAAAAACTCAATAAACAAAAGTGAACATTATATATACCTTAGAAATAGATCCTTTTAATTTAATTTAGTAAACAAAATATTGGTAAATTTAGGCAATTTTCTTATAATTCATGAAGACTTACACATGGAAATTATATAGTTCTCCAGTAGCCGGATGAGTCGCGGTGAGTGCTATGTGCAAGTGATGGGGGCGCCCCACTCGGGCGTAACCTGTGCTTGATACTTGCACCAGTTCTGGTACTGCTGACCATAATCTTTGAACATAACATATATATAATAAAATAAACTTTACTGTATATTAAAAATATATATAATAATAACAGCAATATCTCTTGTTTTTATATAATATTTCCTTTATACCAATATGTTTAACAGTTATAATGTTTATTGGAAGTTAATAATATTTTCGTATTGTTACAATACGTATATGTATGTAGTTTCCCTACAGATTATATCAAGGCACAAATCAATTAGTTAAACATTAGTTAAACAAATATCATGCGAACAAATAACCAAAATGTTATAATTTTAGAATTCAATTTTATAATTGTGGGTTCGATTCCCACATAAATTAATAGTTTTCAATTCTCCGCTTACGTGCACAAGGCAAAGCGCGGCGTTGAGTTCCGTCAATGAACACGCAATATCTCGAATTCAGTTAAAAAGTGGAGAACGGAATGTCTTGATACAAGTTTTTCTCTCACCACCATTCTATGTGGGATCAACCTTGAAGCTAAAATGAATGAATAATAATAATTATTAACAACTCACTTGCCACTAGCCCACACATAAGGGTATTGAGTGAGATGCACTCTCACATCGAGCTGTCCCACTCCGCGCACGGAGGCCGAGCCGGTACGTGTGAGCGAGATAGCACTAGCCGCGCTTGCTGTCTCGCTCTCCGACCAGGACACTTGCTCAGAACCACCGCCGCTGTGTTTGAGCTGTACATCTCTGTTAATTAAAATAACAAAATAAATAATTACACACTTAAAATTATTTTTTTGTTATTCTGATACATCATATTATGAATATATTGTTTTATCATTGAAAGCGGACACGTGTACTGTTTTATAACAAATTGAGACGAAAAGAAGTGGGTCACAATTTCATTTTTTTACATTGACTAATAGATAGATACCAGTGAAGCTAATAAAAGCATGTAATAACTAAATTAATAAGGCATTACTTACAATATATAATAATAATACCTTAACAAATATTATATTATTTTTTTACAAAAAGTGTATTATTTTGATTTAGACTAGATAATTTATTTGTATCTTTAAAATGTACAAAAAAAAGCTAAAACAATTGGTTGTTTAAATACCAATACGTAAAAAATTGTGTTTATAGGATTGGCGCTAAAAAACTCAATTTTTTACGAAAAAATTTAAGAAAATATTACTCAATTACTTTACAATACAACACACAATTACTAATATAGAAAATATTAATATGTACGAAAATAAAACAAAAATGGTAAGAAATACAAATATACATACTGAACAGCATCTGTCCACGCAATAAACAATTCTGGCGGCACTACTTGCAACGGATCCACAGCAACAGCTACAACTTGACCTTCAACCTTAAAAAAAGTACAAGCCTTAAAAGATTGATAAAAATGATTAAGAAATTTTTAAATAAAACTATGAATAATAGTAGAAGAAACATATTATTATCAAGAAATTTATTTATGTATTAATTAAATTCAGACAATTTTAGTCCATGAAACTTTGTTAGTAATAAAACTTCTTAAATTAGTATTTAACTTCACGTGTACATAGTTCATTCATTCATTCAGTTTTCCTCTAAGTTACTTATAAAATAATGTGCTAAGGAGTGTTAGAACTGCTAATGAGCCTAGTTATTATGAATGCGACGTGCTTACGGATGTTTGCGTAAAAGTCTTTAATACCTGCATCCTCAAACATTGTCGAGGCACTGCAAGAACGAGGCTTCCCTAACACTGCTAAACTATGTTGCCAAAATTTACCGAAATTCGCAGATTCACATGTTTTTGCTATAATATCTAAATAAATTTGTTCATCCCAATTCTGGCACCATTTAAGTTTATTTTTAAGAGCCTTATAATTCTATTTCTATTCTACGTATTTTTAATAGCACAACTTAAAATTCCGTATTTCTCCTTTCCCACAAGAAATTCGGGTTATCCTTCCCGCTACTTCCCTTACGTTACCTTGCGTGACGGAAGTTTTATGTCACCGAGAAATAAAAAAAACCGTTATATAGATATGTCGCGAAATTATAATCTATAGACAACTTGTCATCCGTACAATACGGTTCAGAATTTAACGCATTATTATTCCATACATTATAATCTATCAAATTGAACTGTTTCATTATAACTCGCCCGCGTAAACTTTAGTTGTTTCGTATTTTCGGCGGCATTTTAGTAAAACAATGAAATTCCTGGAACACCTAAAAAATGTGAGAAAAAAATTGCTTATGATCAGCCCAAGACCTACAAGAATCTCTATATAAAATGTAATCACAATCGGTTTAGCGGCTTGGCCGCGATGACGTCACAGATAGACAGAGTTACTTTCGCATTTGTAATAAAATAGTATGGATTGAATGAATAAAATCATTAAGCTTACCTTCTTTGACAACGTACGACCAGAAATGCTATATAATCTTGCATTAACGGTAAACTCTCCTGCATTTTGTGCCAGTGCATTAGTTATTGTACCATTTTCAGTGGATCTCAGCAAATCTACATTGGCCGTGCCATCCACTGTCAGTCTTATCAACATTTCTTGTCCAGCCGCTAAATTATGTCCTTCACCATCAAACACAACACAATGAATAATAAATTCTTCTCCACGAATCACTAAATTTGCTGGACGTATTGTGACTTTTATTAAAAATGGTTCCACAACGTGTAACGTAGCCTTTGCAACTTCCGTTACTCCAGACAAAAGTTGAATTATTGTTGCGCCTAATTCCACTCCCTTCACTAAGCTTACGTTATCTTCCAGACTCGCTATTCCGAGTTCCGGCACTCTAATACTGTATAGTGTGTCTTCTACACTTTGTATTGCTAGACGACCTGCACGCACTCTTACTACTCTATAATAAATAAAACAAAAAACCCTTTAATTTTTCAGTTTGAAGAAAACATAACTTAAAACCAGTTTATGTTCAAAAATTATATATTAGAATACTAGTAAGACGAGATAGTGTTTTTAGTAGTCTTTATCCCTCTAGACAGACAGACAGCCACATTGTTTTGCCTTAGGCCTTCAAAAGCTGTTCACTATCAATCAATTGGTAAACTATATAAACTATTAACAATTAAATTATATTTTATTATATAAATGACAGTCATTTTGTGACCCTACATCAGAAAATAGAGGAGTTCAATAAATACGAAAAATACTCACTTATATTTCAAAGTGTCACCAGGTGCAATGTAAGCAATTGTAGGTGTCAAAACAACACTTGCAACTACTTGCAGATCAAAATCAGCACAAATTTTGTCCAAGCAAACAGTCACGCGAGATTCTCCCATTGCCTGTCCGTAGAGCAAAACAGAATGTGAACGTAGACCTTTTGCTTCGAGCTTGGCGACACTACGTGGAGCTTCATATCCAGTGTCGCTCCACCGTACAAGCCTGGAAATATTTTCTCTTTCAACATCCCGCTTTTCCCCGCATGGCAGGATAGTGAGGGAGAACGTAATGTCAACACACTATTTGCTGGGACTCAATGCCTGGCAATTGAAGCCACAAGCAATGGCGTTTACAAGCAAACTGCGTTGTTCACTGCACCACAATGGCCTTCTGATGTATTTTTAGATTTTATTTCTTTATAAGCTCCACGCTTTTCCCACACACAGGTAGTCAGTTAAAACCTAAAGTACTAATTCTAGGGTCAAAAGATACTACTCTTCACCTTCCATCCATTTTTAGAGATATTATCTGTTAATTGGCAGAACACAATGAAGTATTTTGTCACACCAGATTAAAGAAATTAATACAGTAAATGTGATGGAAACTGTTATGTACAAAATATTAGAGTAAATAGATCGATAAACATTGTGATGTAAGTAGATGGTGCTTATTTGCTATTTTTTAAATTAAAGTGAATTTAAGTGGGTAAGTTGGAATTTTGTATAAAAAGTTCAATTCATATACGGCTACCCAGTGAATAAAATACTTATTGGTGAATTTAGTGTTTTATTTATGAATCATACATTATAGAAACCAAAATTGTTGTGATCCAATATCTATATTCAATAAAAAAATATATAAATTAGAATGTAGCTACATTTAAAACTGCACCACTTGTTCATCTGTTCCAATGCAACAAAATAACCCACACAATTTTGTCATAAATTATTTCTTCTAAGCTAAGCAAACTAAAGATAATTTTAAAGAACAATCATCTATTGAGAGAAAATGCTATGTACTTGCTACATAATACCATTTGTAATATTTTAATATCTCTAAAAGTGTTATTCACATATTGGATAACCAATAACCAATATAGTGTGTATTATGCTTTGTGGTAGACCTCAACACTGCACTTTGTCTTGTTCACCAGAGTGGAGAAATGAAAATAATTTAAATATAATTATTCCCTTGAATGGGGATCAAACCTACAACTAACTGTGTTTACAGTCAGATGTGGTCCCACGGCACAATGCCATGGCCACGGCCATGGTGGCCTTTTTGATGTATTTAAAAAAAAATTGTTGAAATTTATGATGTTACAAAATATTATTATTTTTATCCTTTGTATATAAGTATAACTTTTAAAAATATTAAAATGTTTATAATACTTCAAAAAGTTGGGTAAACTTACGTCACCAAAGGGTCATCTCCATAACTGCTTCCAATATTTTCAATTGTCCATGTAAAACTAACTCCTTCTAAAGTTGAAAACTTATTACCTAAAAATTTTATAATTTAATATCATATATCAATGATCGCCTTAAATTTATAGTTTATTACTGTATGTATGTGTATGATCTAAGGATTAATAAATACAAACCTGTATCATCATAAGCTATTACTTCAAAAGCTTCCGGTGCTTCTTCCAAATATAGATTCCATGTAGTACTCATTACTTTAAGAGAACTAATTTTATCAATATCTACATCACCTCTTAAAATCTGAGAAATACAATTAAATAAATAATATTATTTTAATTCCACAAAATTTATGTTTTAAATAAAAGCAATGATTCGCGCCAATTTATAGAAAAGCAGTTACCTCTCCGGTATTGACTTCTTCTGCTAAAATTATAACAGAGCCAGGTGGCACACATGTTTTAGAAACAGATACTCGAGCTGCCCGTGAACAATGCCCCCATGAATCTTCGTACAAGGGCTCAAGATTGATGATGTCATCCCGAGACAAACTCCTGAAGAAACAAAGTTATTAGTCATTAAATGTTTTCAATTTATTACATAATATGAAGTTATTAGAAATCGCTTACCATGTATAACAACCGCCTTCGACAATTTCGAAAGTAAAGTTTACATTTAAATTTCCAAACCATGGAAGCAATACTCTTGGAGTGTTTATTTTAGCACTATCACACCGGTAAGCAAATAGACACAGTGATATCAAAAGAGTTATAGTCCGTATAAAATAACCCATCATAAAATCAGCAGAAAATTCATGAGAACCGCTTAAAAACACTGAAGAAGTGTAATCTAACCTACAATTCTGGATAGTCAATATGATTTTAATTTTTAGCGTTTAGCGGGAGTTCTGCGGCTAAAAATGTCATTTGCCGATATGGTAACATGTCAACTTCATATTAATTTCAACACAATTTCCTAATAAATATTCTAGTTACATAAATAATTTACTTAGTCTGTTTAAGTTTATAGTTTAAATTGATAATTAAAAAAATAAGTTAATTCAGAAGAGAATGTGTCCAATATTTTTTGGTACAATAATAATTGGATTTGGCCTAAAGATAAAAGATTCATTTCAAGATTCATTCACAAATCAACTATAAAATCAAATTTAAAATTTATTTATTTATGTCATGAATATATGTTATAATTCATTATACAATTATTTTAATGATTTTAATAATTTCACACTCTTATTTTCTGAACGTTTCTGTGAATATGTCAAAAGGTTACAAATGGCTGCTTTGTGTTCGTCTTATTATGAGCCGTATTTGAGTGTGATTCATTTAATAAAACGTTAAAATGTGATTGTGATCAATGAAATGTAAACGATATCACTGCATACAGTGTACATATTTGACAAAATAGCAAGACTAACGGAATTTATGATGTCGCACGATAAAGCTACAGACATTAAAAGCAAAGAGATCGATAAAATCAAACGTCGTCATAAAACTGACGACACTAATGTTGCAACAGTTTTTAGAGGTAGCGAAGATACATTCCAGTGCGCGAAAATGGAAAACTCTGACGAAAATGCAGGGAAACCTACAGAGTTATTTCTCCAAGGCAATACCCATCTAGTATCCAGTACGACCAGCAGCTTGGCTGATACACCCGGTGATTCTGGTGTTTTATGCTTAGACAGTGAAGCTTCTGAGGCTACAAGTCAGGCTCTGATGTCTCATAGCCTAATAGGTGCAGAAGAGCTGGCTTGTGACAGTATTTACGATGCTGCCCCTTCTGGATCACAGGATATGATTAAAAGCACTAACAGCAGTATTATGACTCGTAGCGATATTGATAATCAAAACATAGGTGCCCCTGATGACATTGTTCCTGAACTTTTGGTTGAAACACATAAAAAACCAGTGTATGAAAATTTACCAGATGTAGTGTTAAAAGCATTAGAAAGTGAAAAAGTATCTACAGAAGAAGTAAAGAAATCTGTATTAAGAACCACTGAACCAAAAAAATCCTTATCTGAGGATATTGTTTATAGAAGGAGGTGTAGAAAAAAATCTCAGAGTGGACCAAGCTCACAAAAAAAGAGAGTATCATTTCACGAAGACATTTTAAATAATACAAGAACAGATAATATCCATATAGAAAAAGGTTTTATTTCATATGGTCCTGATAGTTCTTACTGTGATAGATTTAAACAAAAAAATGGTATAAATGACAGATTTTCATGGTGTGCTTCAGGGGATAGAACTCCAAAGTATGCTGCTGATGTTGCTAAGCAAACTATGTCAGACATACTCACTTATGGAGATTCAAAGCATGAAAGGAGTGGTATTTTTGAATACAACAAAGATTTTGATAAAAATGACCAAGATACAGATAGACAGGATAAAGACAGAGTTAACAATAATGAAAGCAAACTATCCCATGACAAGCTATATGCCTGTGACTCAAACAGTTCTGATTCTAATTTTAGTTGTGTTTCAGAATCCTCTAGCGAATCATCTTCTTCACATTCTAATAAAACTGAAACATCTCCAGTTCGCAAGAAAACTGATAAAACTCAAAAATCATATTCTTGTGACGGATTTGAAAATGGTGGTCATGTTGCTTTTATTAGAAAAACATATTTTTCTGAAGCAGATATTGACCAAACTCATGATCGGAAAAAGAAACCCCTTCAAGTTACTGAGAGTCCTATAACAGTAAAGTCAGTTCTGAAGAAAAAGAGGTACATTACTACCAACATTGTGGAGGAAAGGAAACATCATAAAAAAGTACTGAGTTTATTAGATGCAAATAATATCATTGATTCTTTAAAGAACTTCTACAAAAATTTTAATTTTAACTTTGCACCTGAAAAAGGATTGCCGGAATCTACTTTTGAATTGAACAATGTAGTAGAAGCTTTGCCATGTGATGTGAACCAAAATAAAAAACTATCAAAAAGCTTGGACTCTGGTTTCCAAAATGAAGATGATGATGATTTTGTTGAAATTAATCTTAACTCTCAACATTTAGATGTTGATAAGCCTAAAGACATCAAAACTCCAGTTGCAGGAGATCGAACTCCTAATGAAGGATCTCCACGTCATAAATTAACTTTAAATATGAAGACTAAACATGATGAAAAGCTAGTAAACAAGTGTGCAAACCTCCCACCTCTAAGTAAATACGTTGTAAATTGTGAAAGCACTGTGTATGAACACAAAGGTGTCTCCTATAGCTATGTGCATGATACATTCCAAACAGCTTTTGAAGCACCAAAGGAAACATTTGTTCCCATTCCAGAATCTACTCCTGTAAAAGAACTAATATCAAGTTCAAGTAAACTCGATCTTAGTTCTAAACAGTCAGACAATGACAATTCAAGTAGAACATCAACTCCAAAGAGGCAATTTAATAAGAATGTTCAAGAAGAGACAGAGCAAAAGAATGGATTGTCAAAACATTTGTCGTCGCCAAAGAAGCAAAATGTCAACCGATACAGTCGCAAGTCGGCATCAACAGTTCATAAGGCTGACGAAACGCAACAACCAATTAGCGACAATTGTTCCAACACAGACAACTCAACCTTGAAGGGCGCCGAAGATTTCAATGATGAATTTTTCGACAGTCCCTCTAATCAAAAGTTGCAATGTAACAAATCCGCTTTACTAAATAGATATCTACGAAATGTGTGTCAGAAAAAGGACCTTGAACTAAAAATAAAAAACAATAAGTTCTTCCAATTTAAACTGAGAATGGAAAAAGAATTTCCGTGCATTATATTTCCGTTCAAAGATGTGGCGGCAACACATCGCACTTCCGCAGTGAGGATGTCCCGGCTCATTGACAAAGAAATTATTGAAAACAAAAGGCTTTCAGTGCGACTGCTCACGGCTGAAGAGCCCTCATACTTTGACAGTTTTGAAGATAACGTCGCCATTGAATGCAATGAGAAATTAAGGCTTCAAATATTTTCGTATCCCAATGAAACGTTGAACAGAGTAAGAACTTTTTACATCATAATTATTGCACCATTACGAAAAGACCTTGTCCTTGAATTTCGCATTTCAAAATAATATATATCTTGTTGGTTAATTTGGAATTCAAAACATTCTATTTATTAACGTAGCAAAACAAATGACAATTTGGTTGCTATCACTTTAATCGACATTTAAAAAAAGCGTAACATAATATTTTGGACATACTAAACAAAAATTGATTTCAGATGATGAAAGTACAATCTCCATACAATATGGACGACGGATCCTGGACACCTCTTCTAGTATTCATAACGGATTACGCCCTGTACGTCGCTGCCGTAAAGCCTGGAGGAACAGAGTACGATATGCTATGCCGGTTACCACATAATGAACTAGATGCTATCGCGGTACGTTTATTTTAATTTTACTCATTTGAAGCAGAAAAATATAATGTAATAGTATATCGAACGCCAAAATCTTTACCTTCCATATAAGAATAACTTAAATAACGAATTAATTATGAACAGTTTCCTATATAACTCAATATAACAACTTGACTTACCAGTTAAGTGCAGTTAAGTAATACCGACGTACCAATTAAATAGTTTATGTACATTTAATAATACTGTAAGAATTAAAATGTACAAATCTAAATTGAGAATAAAGACCTAACAATACAAAATAAATATATAATTTGCATATTATTGTGAAGTTAAATAAAGTGGCATTGAATTAAATTACAGGTCATAACAACTATCTAACTAACTAACATCGTAAAAAATCTTGCAATACATTTTTGACCCATTGCTTAAAATTAAAAAGCTTACACCCTTGTCCGAATCCGTTGACAATACAGTAATTTCGTTCCATTAACTTTTATTGTTATTTCACACAATCATTTTCTGAATAACGACAGTTATACTCATATAAATATAAAAATAATTTGACCTTACAAAGCGCTGGCTTAGGGCAAAGAAGGTCTTGATGATAAACGTATAATCTCCAAGTCGTTGACTTATTTATATTAGAAAAAAATAATTACATTAATTTTATTTTATATCTGCAACAATTATAATTATAAAAACAATCCTCGCTTTTACAATGAAATTGGTCGTTCCAAGTCCATCCGTCCGTCCATCCGTTACATGTTCCAAGTCAAGATCGTATATATATATATATGTTTGATTGAAACTTACGTACGTAATAAGAACCTAATAAACAGTTAACTTGAGGCCATCGTTTTGCAGTGATACAGCGTCTGAATGTAAAGACGATCGGTGGTGGGTTAGAATACCATTAGGGAATTATTATATTTAAGTATATATATTCATTTCTCCGCTCCGCTGGTGACTAAGGCAAAGCACACCGTTGAATCACACTACTACAGTGTACACGCAATGTCTCGATTTCTTGACACTAGGTTCTCTCTGACTACCCTGCTATATATACAGTTAACAATACTGTGATTTTAGACATTTAAAATTATTTGAGAATAAACTTGATATTGTTATAAAATACGCAATATTTTCATTCTAATTTGATTTATTAACGAAAACTTCTATTTCTGGTCATTAATGTCATTGCGTAGATTACGAGTCTGCGAAACGCGTTTCGGATCTGTACTGGCAAGAATCCAAATATAGTATTTCGAATGTAAGCACTTTGTTATGCATGATCAATAAACGAGATTTACATTTGTATTATATATATACATTGACTTTTAAAATATTCCCGGGTAATGTTTTTTTTTTTGAAGCATTTTCGTTGTCCTGGTACAGAATTTTGTGTTCTGCCAGTCCTCACACAATACCTCTGGTATACATTGCAAAATACTTTGTAAAGCTGTACTTGCAAAAATTATTAATGGAAGGAGTATATTGCTTATTTTTCAAACAAATTGAATTCAGAAGTGGTTTAAAATAGCCTAGCAAGATTTTATTTTAATTCATTTATATTACAGTTGAAACATGAAACCAATTAAATACTATATAAGTATTATCTCAATAGCAAAACAATTGCTAGTGTCATAACGTCTTCACGTAAATAGTCGACATAAATAAATAAATCATGCGTTTTATAAGAAAATGAATGCAATGAGCCATTATACGATGATTCACACACTACCCCACTTACAAAAACCGAGACTAACAGTTTTCGTCGCACGCAATACTTGCGTGTTGTCCCTATATAGACATTCACGAGTGTATGCTCGCTCCACTTGATTTTATAGCATGGGACTACATTTTAAGTGCATATGTCACCTAATTTGTAGCATATGTCGTTTAATATTGCTTTTAGTAAATGTTATTCCCCCTCTGAGGAATAATATGTATGTATTTTAAAATGATTTTATTTCAACATTTTTAAAGTGCTGTTCACATACTTAGGAAATTGAAAAATATTTTATAAATATTAATATTTTTTTCAATAAAAATAAATTGGAATAAGAACGCATAGCTTAGTCAAATCGCTTCCAAGACGTTTCAGACGTTCAGACGTTTTTCAAGAGGCTCGGGTTTGAATCGCGCTACGTTAAAAATTTTATACGTTTTCATAATGCATTTGCATTTCCCCGCTCGGGTTAAGTAAAGCTTGTGGTTAAGTTTCCGCTCAACACCGAACGTTCTTGATGATGAAGATGTTCTTGATCTTGACACTAGGTTCTCTCTGCCTACCCTGCTATGCGGGATAAACTGACCTGACTGAAGCTGAGAGAAAAAGAACAAAATAACTTATAACATAAACTCAGCGTTGGTCAAAATTAACTCAAGAAATAAAAAATAACATTTTCTTCCTGTAAAATCTCTTTTATAAATTTGGAAACTGGAAACGTTTGGTAAACAATAAAATATTTGTCATAGGTTGGTCCCGAAGCTCAATACATCCAAGTAATAGATATAGCTGGTAACATCGCGTGTTCGGTCGTGACCGGGGAGGCTTCTCTAGGCGCGAGGCTGGCGTCCTCCCTAGAGTGGAGTGCTCGTACCTCACCACTGCGTATACAACGACCGCCTGCTATGTTACCCCTTAATTGTCGACATCTCGCCTTAGCTGTGACCAGGCAGAGACATGAGAAACAAGTAAGTATTAAATTGTAAAACATATATTTTTAATCGTGTAATATGTGTTAGTAATAATATTGTAAATTTAAACTTCTGTAAAGTTATACTATAGTTTTTACCAAGGCAGTGAAGGAAATGATAAATGTATTTCACCATCTGGACAGGTACCACCTAGCACTTCATGTATCATTGTTTTGATTAGACGAAATGCAACAATTTCTATACTCGAATTGTTGGTTCACTAAATTCTCTCTATCTATTTTAAATCTAAAAGAACTTATATACTTACGAAAATTGCACGAACTGTCACAACACTTGCCCTCAAGCCTTTTTGGTTACTCAAAGTCCTTAACAAACAATATAATTTTATACCATATAATATCAGTCTATCAGCTTATCAAATGTAATCTCCATCCGCGACAATTTACTTGCCTAACTTTCTTAATTAAATATTTATTATATTCCTAAAATAAGTTTTAGTGTCTTAATTATTCTTTTCTTTTAAATTCTCAATCCCGTGCGCTTGGTAACAAAACATAGTTTGAGTATAAAATCTGACATTATTGTCTTTAATTACATATAAAAGAAATGCAAAAAGATAATATATAATATATAAATGTTGCACACAATACCGTATGCCTGACATACACTTTTGTCTTAAGCAAAGTTAAGCATATTACGAGTCAACGGATATTTAGAAATATTTATTTTTATAAATAAATATTTCTAAAAATCATCTACCAAAGTAATAAGTACTTACATTCTTTATGGTTTATAGAATTTATTAAAAAAAAAAAAGTTCACTTCGTTACCGATTTACCTGCGAAATTCGTGCATGCATTATTGCTCTACAATTTTAAGTTTAATACAACCTGTAAAATAGTTGCACATTTCTAGAAATTATAGTATATAAGTTTATTTGTAAGTATATAAATGTTTTGCAATGTAAATAAGGAAATATACATGGATGGCAAATTGTATGGCAAAATTATGGACGAAACTGCGTATATCATAAGATGTAAAGGCAAACTATATGTACGTCATCAGTCTAATGCGCTAGTTTTTAGTACAATTTGCCTTTTACTTGTTTATAATACGAACCTAAGTTAATATAGAACCATTCATTTCTGAAAGGTTAATAATTGTTATGTTTTTACATCTTCGGAGCTACTGGACGGATTTGAATGAAACCTTTTTTGTTGTATACTTCTTTAGCTTAGACAGGACTTACGCTATGATTTTAAACTGTGAACATCTAATGTTGAACTATACTATAGACGCATTAACTGAAGTTGTTCAGCGTGATGGGTATTTTGGTGGGAAGGGACATTAAGTTCACGTAAACGAAGTTTCGGGCAGATACTAGTTTAAAAAAAAGCGTTAAATAAATTGTTACTTTTTTAGGTACCACCAATTCTATTCTACGGGCGAGCCTGTTCCGGCGACGCGGAAGACAGGCTCATAGAAGCCCCGGGCGCCTTCGCCCCTCCACTCGAGGGCTACCTCATGTGCAAGACTGAGAAAAGCAAGCGGTTTGAACCATGCTATTTCTTGCTTAGGTAAGTTTAAATAAAAAAAATGTATATTTGTACATCTCATCCTATATACTTTTTTACAGCTGTTGATTATTATAGTTTAAAAATACTTAATTGTTTTTAATTATTTTTGTTATTAGTTTATTATATTATTATAATGATTCTTTTTACATTTTTGTTCTTTCAAATAATTGGGGTATGTGATTGCGAGGACGAAGCTAAGCAATATTTGAATGGAACAACTTTACTTAACAGTTAACGAAATGCAGTAACTCACCGATCTTATTTGTCATGATATATATATATATATATATAGATATATTAAAATCGGTACATTACATATTAAACTTTCCATTGACTTTTAAGCGCTATAGAAAAATCTATATATTTATCTATTATACTCAAATAAGTGGACACAAGATGGTGTGTATTAGGTATGTAGCTATGTCTATCAGACATACGGTGTTCTTAACTTTGTCGAAAAGTGAAATATCCGGCCTATTATAGTGTATGGTTTTATCGGTGATAATGGTACGATCCCTGTAATGTATGTTCATTATTATCATTGTTGCAGTTTTAATATGAATGGTTCGTATAAATAATCTCGTTTCTGCCCTTGTTATCGAAAATGAATAGTGCGGGCCATATTTTATTTCAGTGTTATTATAAATCGATATGTATGATAACTTCATAATATGGATGTTCTAAATATCATATAGATTATAAAATAATAGGAATAAGTAAATAATTGCTTAAAATCTATGTAATTAATAAAAACAACAGTATTTTGTACTCTGACACAACTTTTCAAAAACTTTTTAACGGACAATTTTTTTTAACAGAGAGTGGCGAAGTAAAATGCTATATTTCTGTGTCAGTGGGACAAATAGATAAAAAAATGGACAATATTAACTTTGTTTTTATGGTTATTCTGAAAAAGTTTCTAAAACACCCAACAAATTAAAAACATACTTTCATTAGATGCGTCATGGAAATAAAATCTCTATAGCGTAACATCTACTAATGAATCTCAGTGAAAGGCAAATGAGTGAAACTACTAAAATGGTAGGTACAAAGTACACAATTTTAAAAATCATCGAGATTGGCCATTGTGGCACAGTGGGACAGCGTCTTATTGTAAACGCGATGGTTGAGGTTTCGATTCCCACTCAGGGGAATGATTTTATATATGAATTATTTTCATAGACCCGCTCTGTTAAGACAAAGCGAGGCGTTGAATTCTGCCACTCAACACTCAATGTCTTGAATTCGGGCGTAAATCGGAGAATGGAGAGTTATGACATTTTGCCATGTGGGATAAAGTGTAAAGCTGATATATGTTTTTTAATATGATTTAAATATGATATTACAACAATCGCTTATTGTGGAACGACAGATGTATTAGTTATTATCGATGAAAAAAATATTTTAAAAACCTCCTTCCTTCGTACAACTTTTTCTTCTAACTGGGATTAATCACGGCGTACCCAGGGTCTGACTTCCATACTTAATATCCTCCATTTTACATGATCTTTGACTCATTAAAACGATTCTATATTAAGTACCTACCATGCCGGCTGTAATTTTGTTTTATAATAATAAATAAAAACATTTAAATTATTTTTCTTTTTAAATAATAAAAATATTGAAAATCTTCAAAATCTAGATGCAATGGGCGCGGATCGAATCACACTACGTTCAAATTTATATTATAACTATATAATATTCCTAGTTACGATGAACGAAAAGGATAAGTTTTTAATTTTGTATTACGATTTAATTGTAGTAAGTTTAAGGATTCATATATTTCAACGCATAAGACGCTTGGCGCTAAAAGGATATAATAATTTCCAGGGCTGGCGTTCTCCATTGGGGTGCACATTCACCAGATGGTACACCATTACCTAATAACATCGCCCTCCGCTCGGTGGTCGGTGTCCGGAGACACCTGGACCAGTCAAGACGGCCGCATTGCTTTGAAATAGCTATGAGCGACTCAAGCAGACTGTTGCTAGCAGCTCCTGATGACCCTACTGCTTCGTCGTGGCTTCAATCTTTACTTTTGCATGCGGCACAGGTGAGATTGATAAGATATAAGATATTTCTATATAATAGGCGATGATAAATATAAAAGTTGTTTATATAGAAATATTTGGATATTATCGATTGCCACTCGGCAATGAGTTTCGTCACTCAACACCCAATGTATCGATTTCTGGCGATTTATATTTATAACCTTAATAGTCTTATTCTGAAATTATAGACAGAGCATAATATATTTAGGATTTTTTAAATGTCATAGAGAAATATTCTACACTATATATATATATAGATAGATATAGATATATATAGATATAGATATATATAAATAGATAATATAGATGTATATTAAGTTTATTTAAATAAATTGAAGCGTTACCTTTGGCTATTATCAGAAATAGATTTATTTTAGCGCAATTAGGCTTATTTAGGGATTTAATTTATATTTATTAAAATGAGTTATTATACAGAAGAATTTATAATAAAACAACAAATAATTCTGTAGTTAAAATTTTTTTTTTTTAATTTCATATTGTATGACAGGCTCTAGAAGAAAAAGACGGTGCCAAGAAGTGTGATCGATCCGGGGGTCCGCCTCCAGGGTGCACCGTTCTAGTAACTCCTCACGAGGTGATCAGCCTCAGAGATACCCTGGACTTGTCATTCGTTGCAGGTGCTGCTGCCTATTTAAAGGATAGAGGGTCTGATGCTTTGTTGAGAGGTAGAAAAATCATTTCTAAGATATTACCTATTTTATTTTATAAGATTTTCTTAATATATTAGCTAAAAATAGCAAACTAAAAACGTATATTAGCATCCATTTATTTCTTGAAAAAATTTATTACGTTTTTATTTACATTTGTTTAAATGAGGCTGTCTTGGTAGTTCTTACATAAGAGGCACAAAAATAATGTTTGACCAATGAGTGAACCAAAAATTGGCAAAAAATCATCTTACTTTATCTTTTACAATTTTTTTTAATTTTCATTCAAAGTTGACTTTTTATAAAACTCTTTTTGTTTCCTTTTAATTAAACAGTTGTATTGTCTTTTTGCACTATGAATATTGTTATTTTCTAGAATACGTCGAGGAGGTGAGGACGGACATGGAAATACTGGCATGTGGTTCCATTAAAAATTTGACAGCTTTTAAAATCCCTGACACAGACGAAAACTGGTGTTGTCTGGTGAGTTTTTTATTTGTATGTATTGCTTTCTTAAGCTCTTCGAACTACGTATACTTCGTATGTAACTTGCTCTTGGCTTATGTGACACTTTGGTCACGATTCGAGATTGGCCGCGGTTTCGAATCCAGCTCAAGTTTCAATTTCATTTTAATTCAACGTTCAACTTTATAGACAGTTTCACAGTTTTTTTCGTATCACATACCTGTCAAGACACTGTTCTCCAATTTCGGCCCGAATTCGAGACATTGCGTGTTAAGCGGCGGATCTCAACGCCGCGCTGTCTTGTTCACTAGAGCGGAGAAATGAAAATGATTATATTACGATCACTCCACCGAGCGGAATTCGAACCCACAACCATCAGGATTGCAGTCAGACGCTGCGCTTGTATGTAAAAAAACACTGAATAAAGAAATGCATTGTATGTTGAAATTGTCTTGTATTCATATAGATTTTACTAGTGGTTTTGTTATATTATTAAAAATTTATTTATTTATTATAATTTACAAGCCAGTGGAATTCGCCACTGTCGTCGTCCGTTTATGATAACTATACAATATTTTGTCTTGATCTTGAGCGGGATAGCAGGAATTTAAAGACTGGTCCTTTTAGGAGTGGAGCGTGTGCGAGGCTCGCGAGCGCGGCACGGGGCTGGCGCTAGTGCTGTCCAGCGGCGCGGAGCTGGAGCGACTCATAGCCACGCTGGAGACCGCCTACAACAGACTGACGGTTAATTACATATTATTATTAGGGAAATATAATATACAAATAATAGTTGGAAAGGTATTATATTCTGATACGTGAATGAATGAATTAATCATTAAACGTGATTATTAATTTTTAGTTTTTGGCTAACATTGAATTAATTCGTTTTACATACTGTGTAAACGCCGTTTTAATAAATAACATTCTTGCTCTTATTTCATTTTATTGAAATATTGTGTTATACTTAATTATTGGCTCATTACATCAAAAATGTTTAATTCTTATATTTTTATATAATTAACATATTGAATATTTTCTTAAAATTTTCAGCACGAACCGTTCCCACTTAGTGTGGTGGAAGCGAGTAAGTACGCGTGCAGCACAGCTCATACTAAATACGAAGCGGCCTGGTCTCACATGCTGCCACAACAATAAACATACCTATATTTGAATAATAATATAATAATCAGGTACTTATTATATCTGTTTTAATATTATCTTCAGCTTAGATTAAAATAATATTTTTTATTTTATTTCTAAGTTACCACATTTTGCTCTCAGCTGAAGATGTATAGTACTCTCAGTTTAAAGATTTCAACGCTGGCCGTATATATGCTTTGTGATATCGAATAATAATATATATCGAAATTATTTAATTTACCGAATATTTGATTAACTAAGCCTATTTTACAAGAACAAGAGACTATTTTAAAAAATTGTTCCATGATATGGTTAAAGAACCATGAAAAGTTATTTTATTATATGAATTGGTAAAATAACAATATTACAGATTAAATTAATATTATTGCAAATATAAATATATATTTTTTATTTTTGTGTTTTTTAAAAAGAAAAGTGTCACATAATCATTTTTTTTTATCTGATTATAGCTAAAGTTTTAACGTAAATCGAAAATAAAATAAAAAAGGGAGCTCTTATATTATATTACACTAATTTAAATATTATATCTATGATTTAAAAAAATCTATTAATTGAGTTATTTCACTTTTCTTTTTGACACAACAAATATATCAACAATTGCACGGTTATAAAAATTAATTATTATTAACATATAAATTTCCACAATTATTGTATTTCTTTAAGTAAAATGAATTGTCTTATATTGCATGAATATTTAAAATATATTTACTGAAATACAGAAAGTGTTCAATGATACTCATTTGTCACAAATTATTTTATAAGCTTAAAATATATAATTAAGCCTAATTCACGTTTTAGTTTGAATGGTATAAATAATTTCGCATAGAATCTCTAATAAGTTATTTTTAATGTACCAGGGGAAAGTATGTTATTACAGTAGGTTATTTTACATAGTCGTTAGAAACTGGTCATAATGTTGGGACTCTGGACCGGCAGATGTAGGCCGTCCGTGTACCCACTAAAACCTCACCGACCACGGGGACGCCCCAGTCCTCCGTGAAGCACGGCGGAAGAAATTAAACTTGTAATTGCAATTATTATATTATCTATTGGTCACAGTATTGATTCATTTATAAATCTATTATATTTATTATACTTTACATGGGTGATACTTGTTCAGAGTTTACGACGAAGAAGAACTTCTAGAACAAGACGTGTCAGTCGAGCAGTGAGATTTGCTGATAATTCGATTTGCTCAAACTAATTTTAAATATATATAATAAAGAGAATAATTATATTTTTAAAATTTAAATTATTGCTAACCTGAAAAGTATAAATATAAAATTATAACAATATATAGACTTTTATCCATACACTTTTGATGTCGGTACAGGTACAACCTGACAGAGCTAGACATGGTCAGTGAGCGTGTTTTTTTTTAAATGGATCTCACCCTCATTCACACTATTTGACGCTTTGCTAGAAAGTTTTGACAATAAAACAAATTCATAATCCAATATGTGTGGGGTTTAAATCCACAGTCAGTCAAACTTCGTGCTAATTGTTGTATCAATTACCAATGTGCGAACAAGCCAGTCATATCAGTATGAAAATGTTTATCACAAGTTTTTTATATATAGCTTAGTATTTTTTCTAACGTGACTATAACCTGCCACATTTACATACTCTTTGGTACTAAATTTTAATCATAATATGATTATTATTATATTTTGAATTCGAACTGTTTTATTGAAACTATTTATTACCATTCAAACTAAGGTTGATATTAATTCGGCTTTATACAAATGTTACTTAATGATTTAACGTTATGGCTTGGACAGCTTTGTAAATTAGGTATTATATTGAATATAGTTCTTTTTAAGTAAACTATAATAATTATAAGAATTTCTTCATAATAAATGACAGTGCAGGATAAATTTACACTACTTTATTTTCATATTTATTAGTAGTTTTCAAATATTTATTTTATTGCAAAGCTTTTTAATTTATCCATATTTAAAGAAAATATATTTGAAAATCATAATTATATACAATTAATATGAATTAAAAATGAAAATCTAAATTTTAATAAAGGCATTCTTATTGTTAGAACGGAAAATTATTTTACACCACAATTGCCTACTTATCAAAGATATATTCAGAGGAAAACATAATATGAAAATGTAGAAATAGCAGCTATATTATAATAATATACTATAATTTTAAAAATGCAAAGAAAATTGTATTAACATTGAAAATGATATTGATTATACATTCGTCGTGAAAGAAAAGAAAAATATTAAAGGAAATTAGGCCCATTTGAAAATGTGGCAGTAATTAAGCACAATATAGTTTAAATAAATTTTTAAAGTTTCAACGCTTTTATGGTTATAGCGAATACTTTAGTTAGCTATGTTACATAATTACTGTATTGATAGGTTTAATGTTTCATATGTAATAATAAATACTGTCATGTCTACCGTTGATGCTATTCTATGGACACAATGGATAATGGATGGCTTAACTCAATTTTGTTAAATGTTTTATACAGTTTTTTTTTATTATTTAATTTTTTTTATATAAACCTTGTGTATTTCTATTTTTTTTTAAGAGTTAAGCTATTTTTTTATTATCTGTGTCGCATATGTTTAAATTATGTGTAGTGAGAATAAATGAATATCCCGTCTAATTGTCGTATGACACTATATATTATAAATAAAACTAATTCTTGATATAAAAAACTATGCATCTATTAGTAAGTAGTGTTACTGTTTTGATCATAAAATTACTTTCGTCTCTTCAATAATAAAAAATTTTGCATGAAGACGATTTTCTTACATATTGTACAAAAGATTATGATATTATTGAAGAATTACGAAAATAGTGGGCTACCAACAATTAAAACAACCTTATTAGCTAACTTGAGCCAACGAGTTTGGACTGCCAAGTCCTCTTAGTTCTAACCCCACTAACTTCGTAATTCGACCTTTCTCTATATAATACTGTTTCAAATATTTTAATTTGCATATATGCATATTTAATGTCGGAGAAAATTCTGATTTGTCGAAAGCGAATCTTTTTGCTATATGGTATATAAAATCTTAAAAAAATATTATTTGTATATGTTTACTTAGAACATGTACTTTTTACATGAAGAGTTGTTAACTTCCGTTCTACTCATTTTTTGGAGTAGTATTTTATGGAGAAGAAGTTATTCTGAAACTTGAACACGATGAAGTCGAAGTTATTTTGGATTCAAAATTGAATCTATTACGACGCTCATTCGCAAGTTTCCACAGAATAAAGACTGTATCAGATGCGACGCTTTGTAGATTTTGTACAAGAAAAAAATTGGTTTTTTTTTTGACGCGAGCCTTTTGTAGCTTTATTATTTAAAGTTACGTATAATGGTTTCGTTTTCGTTTTTTTTTTCTGTGTTGGCAATACAAATTTTTGTTTGAAAAACGTTGTAATGCTATGTCAAACGCGTTATTATATTTAGTCAAATTGAACCTATGGTTGTTTTATATAACGCTTCGTACTGTTACCTATATCAATGTATGATATCATTAATGTACTTGTATATTGGGCCGGTGTAGGCCATGTGATATTATTATATTATAAGTAGACTTAGGGAGTTGAGTGTGCCTCGGAATTTTATCATTTTATTGTAAAACTTAGTTCACATTACATTACAGCTTCATTAATTATTGTATATAGTTTTTTTATCTCTACTGAGTTTCGTCGTTTTTATTTGCAAAAATTAAATTGCTAAAAGTTTCATTAAATTCCTGCTTATTTTTTTTAAATATACCGTCATTTAAATTAAATTTTAGTCTGTGTTTAGTCGTTATTTTGTGTCGAAAAAAAGCTTGTTTCGCATATATTCTGCTGGACAGTGTATTTTAATTGTAAATGAAATAATTTTTTTGTTAATGTTTCACTTTTGAGGCGCTCTGTGTAACTTTCGTAAAATTTTAGTTTGTAATATTTGCAATATCTCAGTGTTGGTTTTAGTCAATTAAATCAATTTATTTATATATATATATATATATATAAAAAAAAGTTTTTTTTAAATTATTCAAACAATGAACTGAATTATGATTTTAGCGAAATATCTTTATATAACAATTTATTTTATAATATAGGATGTTCATTTAATGTTTAGCTTGTTTAGCTTTTTAGAACTGACAGTAAATGCATGTCTGTGTTTGCCTTTTTAGTTGAGTGCGCTTAAAGCGTTGCTGTGATTCATGTCGTGTACTTGTTTGACTGTCCTGAAATTTGTTGTTCCACATAATATATATTATTTACATTTAAAATTATATAATTTGTGATTTTTTTTTACCAAATCTTGTGTTTAGTTGAGATGAAAATGTTTCTACATATTTAAAATTTTCACAGATTTTTTGAATATAATAGAAAATTGTTATTGATAAGAACACTTGTTGTGTGACTAAATATTCAGAAACCGCTCGTGAAAGTTTATTAATATTTATCTATTAATTGCTTGTCAAGACATAGATATCAAAATTTTGATTTAAAAAAACTTTGAGAATCACAATTTTATTTAAATTAGTCGAATACAACACCTCATATACAATTTTTTATTTATAGAAGAATTTTTATGTATAGAATTTTTCATCTCGACGTTTGCAAACACGTTTGTTGCTGTTATCAATGTAAAAATACTCGTTTAATATTTTTGATGAAAAATTAAATAATTATTGGCTTTTATTATTTGTTTTTGCCAAACGTATGTTAGGATGTTTGTCCAAATCTATGCTAAAGTATTATAAGAACAATAATTTAATAATTTTAATAAATATTCGTAGTAGCAATTTTGATGCATACAATATAATTTCGCAATAGAGTACTTTGTATGATACAATTAGATGTTTCCCTATGTATATTCCGAGACGTTTTCCAATAGAATTTGAATTAAATAATCAGATAACCTTCACATTGGTTTCATTGGTACCTCATTTTATTTTTCACCTTTTCAGTATTAGCAGAGTAGGCAGAGGGAATCTAGTATTAAGTCACTCCGTTCTCCACTTTCCGCCCAAATCCGAAAACATTGCGTGGTTAGTGGCAGACGTCAACGCCGCGCTTTGTCTTGTCACCAGAGCGGAGAAATGAAAACAATTTAAATATAATCACTCCTCCGATGTGGAATTGAACCCACATTGCACTGTGAATTGCGCCTACCTGAACTGTTTTTTTCGTTTTTGATCTGACAGTAACATATGCAATCTTGCCTTCCCTCATGTAGCATTACCACTAAGAATATTGTTATCGTTATAAATTGTGTATTTTATAAGGCAGTTTATTTTCGATGCTTCACGCTTTTTCCCGTATAGCCGATTAGCGCACCCAGTTCAAGTTTTCAAAACACTTAGGACACTTTTTTCCCCAAAATCTAGGCATTGCGACAAAGCGTTCTCAGTGTTGATTTGCGGAAGGCGCCGAAATCAACGCTGCGATTTGTCTTAACAGAGTGGAGAAAGAAAAGTAACCTAAATATAATTCCTTCAAGTGGGGTTTGAGCCCATTGTGCTTACAGTCTGACACTAACATAATGGCCTTATTACAGTTTGTTTATTTTATTTTTTATTATATTACAATAAATATGCCATCGAAGATAGATAGGTTATATAGTAAAGCTACAAACAAATAAACAAGTGAATGTAAAACATGACAATATTTTCCAATGTCACAACAGTAAACAGCAAAACGAGTTTTACTAATAACTATTATAGTTCACATATTTTAAAAAGGAGATATATATTGTTTTCAATATTATTCTTTATAATAAAAACTTTATTGTAGCTTATATAATTTCATTAATTAAACCGACTCGGGGAATGTTATTTTTAAAAATATTTTCATTTCTCCGCTCTGGTACCTAAGACAAAGCGCGGTGTTGAGTTCCGTCACTAAACACGCAATGTCTCCAGAGTCCTCTCAGAGTTTCCTTACAGTATCTAAGGCACCTACATTAAGTTTCAACATTCTGCGGCCAGCAGTTTCGGTTGTGCGTCAATAAGGAATGAGTTCTATATAAGTATATGTAGATATTAGATAGTTACTATTATATATACAACGCCCAACTAAACAGTTTATTCTATAAGTAATCGATTTATTATAAGTTTGGAACCAGTTCATTTCCATACCTGTGTCAACAACTCCTAGAGGCATATATTTTAATTTTTGAACCATATGAGGAAAATACACTTATAGTAATTTGCACGAAAAATAAAGTTCATGATACTAGGCCACCCAGAGGATGGTAGATGTCATCATGGCCCAATGGGCCAGCATGTCTGTGACCGCGATTGGTGGTGGGTTCGATCCTCACTCGGGGAAATGATTACATTAAAATTATTTTCACCCTGCTATGCGGAAAAAGGCGTGAATATTGTTTAAAAGTGTGTCTAATCTAGCTCCGTTGATAGTAGACATTTATACAAAATTCACTACCATTAAATATTATGATTACTTATTAATATTAAAGCGATTAGTTATGGAGATACATATATAAAACTCAATCTCTATCTTTATAAAAAAAATAGTAAAAATAGTCTTATTTAGCTTAGTCTTATTTAATAGTCTTCTTTAATATTTTAGTTGTTATACTTGATAGCTATACATTATAATATAATTCCTATATTGCGCCACATCGTGCAATGCGTGTTATTTTGACGTTGCCGATACCAGTTATCGTATAAACAACCAGGACTCATTTGCATACCCGCTAATATTCCACCAAGCGCCAATAAACACCTCACATTTAAGTGTCGCAGCATCTCGACTCGACACACGCTCTACTTATCTCTTGTTCAAAAATATGGAAAAGTTAAAGGTTCGTTGTTCGTTCATTTTTATGTATCGTTTTTAATTTATAGTGTATGTAATATATGTACTTCTATAAGGAACTTATTATTTTAATTCCTTTAATATTTTTAGTAACATATAAAAATTTGAACGCAGTGGGATTTGACGCCGCGCCTTTTGGAAACCGTCCAAGCTCTCTGACCAATAAGCGATGCTTTCTATCCTGCTGTCAAATCTTTATACGTATGTCTTAAAAAAAAAAATTTAACTCCCTGAGTGTGTGAATGTAATTAAAAAAATGTAAAAATTAGAAAATAAGTGATTTACCCTAATCCTAATTAAATGTACCTACTAGCAGTTTTAATAAGCGTATAAAAATTTCGACGGAACTAAATAGAACGTGTGGCTTGGTGGTAATAGCTTGATCAGTTTCCAATAAGCGCGGGATCGAGTCCCGCTACATTTAAACATTTTCTTATAATTTTTTTTATACTGTGTTATTAACACATTTAAAAAAAAAACTTTAGTATCTAACGGGCTTTGGATCGGACTTTTCAAGTGAAGATCCTCGAAGACCCGGCGCGCTACCACCCGGTCAAAATAGTCCACAGCGATGTGCTTACGGCTTGTATGCGGAACAACTGTCTGGCAGCGCGTTTACAGCTCCTCGGCATGATAATAAACGGTCTTGGCTGTATAGGTAAGTTAGTGCCGGCCGGTTAGGTCGATTATGCGAAAAGGTTTGTCACATCTGTCTATTACGAAAGCTTGCGTTATAGGTATTCATTGAATTTATTTCTGTATCTATATGTTAATTATATACTTGTTATAATGATTATTTATTTGGTGCCGTAGTGATTACTACATAGTCAAATGGTTTTTTTAATTATTTCTATAATATGACTGGATTCAGGCCATTTACTCAATTATACTTAGAATATAACATGAAATAACGCAGAAAATATTAACAATGAAAATTATATACAATTTATTTATGTTGTGAAATCCTGAGATTTTATAGGTGGACATTTCAAAAATAGGTGCCTAATGTCCATCTTAGAAGAAAGAATTTATATATTTTCTTTTTCTTCTTGGTTATTCTACCCTATGTTCCTAAGTAGAGACAATCGTGGTGTAGTGGGATAGCGTCTGACTGTGAACGCGATTGGTTGTGGGTTCAAACCCCGCTGGAGAGAATTAATATAAATGAACCATTTTCGTTTCTCCGCTCGGATATGTCAAAGGGCGATGTAGGGTAGCGCTACTCAACACACAATCTCCCGAATTTGGGGCAAAAGTGGAGAACAGTTAGTAAGCATGAGGCTTTATATGTTATGATGCACTATTATGATTTTAGGATACGCCCATCTGTTGTACACAAACCATTTAAACGAAGTGACATTGCAAAGTATTGCACTCATAATTGGAATGAAGCCGAACCAGACCCTAATCAAGTAAGTTTTGTTCATATTCCTATGTGATTGATGATTTACTCTAGTTGCATCTTTATACAATTTCTATTATAATCTAGGCATTGTAGTTTATACATAAGAGTGTAAAACAACACACATATGTATGTCCCCAATCAGCTATTACTAAGATATCTTTATCGTTTTCACTGGTAAGAAGTAAACATTATCTAAATAAAATAGCTGCTTTATGAAAACAACGCGTAATAAACAATATTGTATTGTTTGTTATATGTTTTCATTTAACTTCTTATATTATTAAAAGCTTCTCATAAAATAACCATATTTTGGTTCTAAAGTGTTATTACATTTTATAATTTAAATAGATATAAAGCTGAATAGAAGGTCATCTTGGCGCAGTGGGATAGCGTCTGACTGTAGACGCGATTGGTTGTGGGTTCGTCCTCCAATTGGAGGAACGATTATATTTTAATTAGTTTCACTTTTTCGCTCTGATAAGCAAAGCACGGTGTTGAGTACCATCACTCCACACGCAATGTCTCCTTTGGGCGAATGGGCGAAAAGTGGAGGACAGTGCTTTCTAACTTTCTTGCTATGTTGAAAAAACCTTAAAACTGAAAAATAAATATAACGTTTGTATTAATAATATACTAAATTTTGTTATAGTCTCGCTGGCTGCCTTTCGATATTCCTGCATCAGAAAATGTAGATTTCGTAGCAGGTTTGCACACAGTGTGTGGGGCCGGCGACCCGCGTTCCAGACATGGAATTGCTATACACGTATATTTATGTAATGCCTCGATGGACAAGAGCGCTTTCTATAGTTCGGATGGAGATTTACTTATCGGTTAGTTAAAAAGTTATATGTAAGCTACTTTTTATCTTAAATAAATTGCCATATGGCAATGTACCACATGTACAAGACTATCGTGGCCCAGTGTGACAGTTTCTGTCTGTATACTCACAATAACTTTGGGTTCGATTTACACTCGTGGGAATGATTATTTCTCCGCTCTAGATACAAGACAAAGCTCGGTTGAGGCCCGCCACTCAACATGCAATGTGCCGAATTCGGGGTGAAAGTGGAGAACGGAATGACACCAGTTTCTCTCTGACTACTCTGCTATGTGGAAAAAAACGAAGAAAAATACCACACGTATCTAATCAAAATTCATCAAAATATAAAATTTCATAACTAGTTAGCATTGTACTTAATGTTGTTAATTAAAAATAAAAATGTTTTATTTTGTTCTTTATTTTCTTTATTTTCTCTTAGTGCCTCAGCAAGGCATTCTGAAAATAAAAACTGAATTTGGAAGAATGGAAGTGCAAACAAATCAAATAGCAGTTATACAACTTGGTATGCGATTTGCTGTGTCAGTGGATGGGCCAACACGGTAAACATATATTATATAAATATGTATTAATTTGAAATGTTATATTGTTTTATGTTGATAAACAAATGTTGTGTGTATGTGCTATGTTTGTTTTTTATTGTTCCATTATTCGGTTCTCGCGATTATTCCACATATTAAATAAAAGGTACCAAAAGGTTCCGAAACTATATTTTGAACACAACGTGTCGTACCAGTTCTTTTGTTCACTTTGATACCGTTAGTACAAATGGAAGTAGTAGTAGTAGTAGTAGTAGAGTTTATCTTCACAGACTGACTCTATTCTTACTAATTCTGTTTTATTTAAAATAGTTTACGTTTATCTATTATTGTACGAAACCACTTATTTATTTAATTTAGAGGGTATATTTTGGAAGTGTTTGACGGCCACTTTAAGCTGCCAGATTTGGGGCCAATTGGTGCTAATGGTTTGGCGAATCCTAGAGACTTCCTTACGCCGGTAGCACATTATGAAGATTTGGATATACCCGGTAAGTACTTAAATGCAATTATAATTTTTTTTGTAATTAATATTTTACTATCGACTATATATAAAATTGATGACGATAAAAAAGTGATGTAAGAATTTGGGTGAAAAATACCAAGCATCTGATTGACCCAACTGAAAGCGGTATACCTTCTTGGTAAATTTCCACAATTATTGTACATTTATAACTTTTAGTCAAGCTACAATACATTTAATTGGTTCACAAAATTTATTTAAATATAATTACATTTATGTAAAATTTTTAGGCAACGAAACAAACATTTTAATATTATACACATTTTGACCGATAGACAAAATTAATTTATTTATGGAACATTTTGTTTCCCGTTTTTAATCCAAATCGCTCAAAGATTGGCTGCTAACAAGTGACAGTACTTAACGCAATACTTCCTTGACTAGAGTAACCGTAATATTACCTTATGTCTTAGTATCATATATTTAGAATACGTATTAAATTTTTAAAGCAGCAGGATTTGAACCCGCTTCTCATGAAAACTGTTCAAGAGCTCTGACCGCTAAGCCATGCGTGCTACATCCGGCTACGTTGAATTTTTTATACGCTTATGTTTATTGTTAGCAAGGCGTTGTATAACTAAGTGTGTGAATAACATTTTAAAAATAATGTTAAGTTTAGTATCCCCTCGACTGGAATTCCAAGCTACTACCATCACTCGCATTCAAACACTACACTATAATATATATTTCATTATTAAATAAGCTTAAATTTCCAAATCTATATCAGGATTCAAAGTTATAAGCAAGTATCAGGGTGCTTTGTTCGAAGCGGAACAAAACCACTCGCCTTTCGACGTGGTAGCGTGGCACGGCAACTACGCGCCATACAAATACGACCTCAGCAAGTTTATGGTCATTAATTCTGTATCCTTCGACCATTGTGTAAGTGTAATTTTATGTTTTTTATGGAGCATCTTTTATAAAATATATTAAAAAAAGAAAGTTTTGTTTTCCCCAAAGAAAAATTATTGATATCGATAATATTTAAACCTTATATAGGTTCTGGTCACTTCCACAGTGACCTAGGGTTATTAGAAGTTTTTGTTATTTTTATTAGAAACATCGATGCTGTAGGACAAATTAATTTGACCACGCAGTTTAACCATCTCCAGATGGTCAAAGCGTAAGCGTTCTAAATCCAATTGTGTATAGGTTGTTTATTTATTCATTATATATTTAATTTATTTAAAATTTATATCGGTATAACTATACGCATTTACATGTAAAATGAATTAATTAAAATATACTAAGGATATGAAAAAACAATTATATAACTCAAGTAGTCAATCTTGAAATAACAAAACAAACGGGCCAGCGTAATTGTTTATTTATACATAATAATATATACACAATAATTATCGTATAATTATATAAACTTATAATTTTTTTATTACAGGATCCTTCAATATTCACAGTCCTCACGTGCCCTTCAACTAAACCTGGAGTGGCGATCGCGGACTTTGTCATATTTCCGCCACGCTGGTCCGTACAAGAAAATACATTCAGACCTCCTTATTACCACAGTACGTGTAATATAGTTTCATTAAACATTTAAAAAGGGTCTAAAAAATATGTTTATAGAATGATAATTTCCATTTTGTTATGATACCGTTACTTTTCGTTGACAGGCTTAAATATTGTCAAATGAAATAACTTATTAAAATTGTCGTGATAAAATACATTTGTACACACCCATAAAAAGTAACATATTAATTGTAATTAATACACACCCCCGCTTTATGAAAAACATTAGGTCACTATAAAAAGTTTTAATTTAGAAACAAATAAACTCTTTGGCTTAATACTAAGCATTTCTTATAGATGGGACTTCTCTTTATTATCTTAATCTGAATCTATCGTTCTATATATCTATCAATCAAACATTGTAAGAGAAGCTTGCAGTTATTGTGACCAAGCTTTTGTTGTCCGATTTGCTTGAAAATGTGCACACGTGTCCGGATCTGATGACAATACAATGTTTTCATAGCATGCACCTGCTTTTTACCAAGGCCACCAGAACAACTACAAATTTATTTTAAGTGTTTTTTAAATGAAATTTGTTGCCTCAATGCGTATCTATTTAGAATTAAATATAGCAATTAATGTTTCCTTTTTATTTTCGGATACTTAGGAAACTGTATGAGTGAATTTATGGGACTTATATTGGGGGCATACGAGGCCAAGGAAGGTGGATTTTTGCCTGGAGGTGCCTCTCTACATTCAATGATGACACCTCATGGACCTGATGTGGGTTGCTTTGAATCTGCGTCGAAATCCGAATTACTACCGCAAAAAATTGCTATCGGGACTCAAGTAAGAAAAATATTTATTTATATTTATAAATTATTTTCTGTATATAGGTAGAATGTGAACATAATTTTATATCACTAAATTCCGTTTTAAAAAGGGTCAATAAAATATTTAATATATTATACTTTCAGGCATTCATGTTCGAGTCTTCTTTGAGTATGGCAATTACGAAATGGGGCTTAGAGACCTGTCAAAAATTAGATCCCAAATATTACGAATGTTGGCAACAACTGCCTAAGCTTTTCACCGATAAATTAAATGTTTAATTATATAATGGTACTATGTTTTAATAAAATTTATATTTATTATATATTTTTATTTACCATAAAATAAACGTTATTAAAACTGAAATATTGATTGTGATCATTGACAACATACGCGAACATCCATTATAATACCGTAAAGATTTAGAAGCATATTCTTGCAATAGACTACAGTCTACTTTTCTTGTTAATTGAGAAGAATCTCTCGAAATACGAGTCATAAAACACGACATATCTGGTTTTACAACTATGGAAGGTCCTTTAACCTGAAGAGCGTCAACAACTGTCGTATTTTGAATGTTAATTACAGTGGAATTACCTACTGTAGTTACATTTTGAACGACACTAACAGTTTTTGTTACAACATTACTCGTTGGGACCGCGGGTTTGCTTTCAGCTTCCCAGATAAAGCTCGACATCAACTTGCAATCGATTCGGGTTGCTTCGTATTCACCGTTACTTTTATCAATAACAAGTTTACAAATCTCTCCGGGATGCCCGCGATATTCTCTATCATAGTTGCTACCTCGACCATAGTGGTCATGGCTTGAAGACATTCTGCCTAAGTTATACAAAGCGAGACCTGTTAATAATGTATCGAAACGACTTCCAGAGTCTCTGTACTGATACACATATATTGGTGGCTGTCCTTGAAAAACTGGATGCTGCGTCGACCCATAGCTTATGTGCTGTGGCGGGTAATAGTGGTACTGATTGTGTATTTCTGTCCTTTGATTGTATCTATAGCCTTGAGAGTGAGAGTTTCCAGATAATCCTGGGGCGTGGGGATAGCTATGACCTTGAGTTGCTGCAGGGTAGCCATGAGTCTGAGACGGGTGAGTTTGAGGTGGATGATTATAAGAGTGAGGATAACTTGGATAATGATGAATATTTGTGCCCGATCCGCCTCGTCTAGCAAACACAGGTGCTATTAAATAACAAAAAAACAAAGTTAAAAACCGCCACGACATTTCGTCGGTATTCAGAGCTTTCAACTGTAAAAGTTTACGTGTTCCAAACGATGCTCCACTCCCTATAGACTAAAGCAATCACATCAACTGTTGCTTTTATAGGGTTGACGATTTCTTAATACCATAATTTATTAGATCCTGTTTTATTTTTACCTCACCGCAATTGTAAGTAAATTACAAAGTAGCTATGTGTAAGTCACTGTTTAATTTTCAGAACTAATCATTGTATTAGCAAAATCTTTATTTAGTAACAGTAAGGATCAAAAAGTAAATATGTATATATCTTGTAAGACAAAGCGCTGAGTCAATGTGTTGTGACTAGAATTCTTGCGGAGATCGGTAAGTGTTTTGACACTACGTTCTCGCTGTCTAAACTATGCAGGACAAAGCATGAAGCTAGTAAAAAGTCATATAATTTCATTATTCCGACACCCCTAATGGTGACGCAGGCAGGGCGGTGTCAAGCACAGTAAACATTGGGGTGGAGTGTTCCTATTGAAATTAAAAACGAGGCTGCCGCTAAAATAACATTTACGCAAATAACTTTATTATCAATTAACCTTAATACATTCAACATTCTATTTATGAAACAATCTAAAATACATTCATAGCTTAATTTAAGTAAACAACGAAAGCTCGACGATTGATTAATAATTATGACTGTATGTGATACGATGCAAATTAATATGTCTGATTGCACACTATGTTAGTAGATTCAAATACTACTGGGGCGAATTCGTTTGACTAGTTGACGCGTAAAATACGCGTTACTTTAACAACGGGAATATCACTTCATACAAAAGTGGCTCATAGCTCGTGGCTCAGTGGGGCAGTGTTTAGCAGTAAACGCGATTGGTTATGGGTTCGATCCCTACTAATAAAAACGAGGAATAAATAATTATATTTAAATTATTTTCATTACTACCCTGCTATGCGAGACAAAGCGTAAAGCAGCTTATGTTTTATAACAAATATGGGCTTTCAAGACTTTTACTTCACGTAAAATATTATTTTTTTGTTGTGTGTAGTTAAACGTAGTGCTATATTAACAATTCATTTAACATAAAATTTTCTTAGTTATCTTAAGCTTCGCCGAATTCGTCCTGTGCCCACGACATTAGTTATCGAGTAATTAACGGAATGTCATTCGTGTTCGTTGAGGTTCGCAGTAGGTACATTTGGCATATTCATTTGTAAACCATCAAAACTATGAACTTTAGTATGTCGTGTTGCCAATTCGCCTTACGCAAAATTATTTTTTGGTAAAGCTTCTTTCGATTTTACTTCGTAAATTTTAACTATTTGGCAGTATTCGAATGAATCGACGCATTGATCTTGAATTTTAGCTTACAAATTTAATAAATATGATGAAATCAATACGATCAAGGACCACCTAATTTAAGGTTGTATTTATTTAAAATATAAGGTATATTCAAAAGGCGGGAAAAAGTGAACATGAGAAAATAAAAAAAAATATGTTCTACATTTAGTGTGCACTTGGTTCTGCATAAAAATCCTTAAGTATGTAAAATTTCAAACTCCTCCGTCCTCATAATTTTCGTAATATGGGGTCCAAAGATTTTCCTTCACATGTAACACATTAAGTTAATAACAATGAAAATAGTTTAATAAAACAAAGTTATTTACTTGAGATAGTTTTAATCATAATAATAATTAGCAGAGCTTAAAATTACATTCAATTACTGTAAACATAAATACCATCGTCAGCCACTCTCTGACTGTGACTCATAACTTAGGATGCAACAATGAGGCCTGACAACTTAAAATAACTTAAAAGGAAACATTTTTCATTATTACACTGTAAAAAAATCAAATATCAAAAAATCAGCTATTGGAAAATAATTATAATCTAATAACAACTTGTTTTATAACTTTATTAAAGAGCAAGTTTTTGAAAAATGCTTCGGAATGTTTATATTTTTGTGACTGTAGCAATTTTATTATTTAGTATTTTCTGGTACGAATATGTGATATAAACATTGACAATATTTTCTTACATTAGATTATAATTTTTGAATTAAAAGATTAAGAACTTATATCAAATTCCCTGGGACAATCAATGTTCCCACTCTATTAGCAAAATTTGGTTGCACTAGTCTAGTCTCTATTATAAAAATAAATTTTAAATGCGTACAAATCTATGCTTCACAAAATAAAATGGAACAAATTATGAAACTAATGTAACAAAAATAGGCTTCTTTGAACAAAAAGTATGTATAAGTTGTGTATCCCTCAGAGATTCTTATGCATTCACTCACATACCCATCAGTTGTTTAATCCAGCATCAAGAACAAGATTATAAAATTTAGAACACCTAAAATAGTTTAAAAACTTTTATAAAAAGTGTCGCACTTTAAAATCTCAATTGTTCTTATTATTTGTATCTTTTAAAAAAAATCGAATCTATCTATCGAGATAGAACATCCATATGTTCCTAACACTGGAGTAATATAGTCCTTCACGGGTCACACTAAGAAAATAGCACAAAATTCGAAAACAACTGCACATAGAAACGAGAACACTTCGCACATCAATTTCAAATATCCAATCCGAACGAATGTATCCAGAATATATTCTTCTATATAAATTTAATTTTACAATTTTGTACAAAATGGTCGTTTCACCCGCTACATGCAAAATGGTTGTGAAGAAATCAAATGTTAATTACTCGTTTTTTTTAATACTTTACAAATGTTCCATTAATTTAAAGTTCAGTGTGTGTGTGTGTGTGTGTTTGTATGGGAGGCAGGTCCTAGCCATGGTTGACGTTGACGCCGGACTCCAGCTCCGATGCGGGCGTCTCAGGCTCCTCGTCGTTGTAAATGTTTTCCGCCATTTGCCACACCTGAGATGTTCACATATTATTATTTAATAATCATCGTTGTATTTTCTTAGTTACTTAGTATATAATGTTAGTGTATGTATGCCAGGCACACTGTTAAGTTAAACCAAGTTTTAAATAATATTTTTTTTATTAATGTTTGTCGTTGTATGACATAAAAAGCAAAATTAATTTTGAAAAAAACCCACAATGGTTGAAATGTAATTGAAAAAGGGATAAAATAATTGACATACATCCCGACTAAAACATTTTATGTAATAAGACGACGGGGACGAATCCGTCGGGAACTGCCTACCAGTCCCGCCGCCGTCACTATTTATAATTTTTACATTAATTTTGTCCACAAAATCATTAAAGGATACACATTTACATATTTATTTGAATTAAATAAATAGACACATACCTGCATTATATTATCTTCAGAAACCGAACATATGACCCAAGGTTCATTTGGATTCCAGGAGAAGTCAGAAATCTTCGCAGTGTGTCCCCCGTGTATGAACAATAACTCTGGCGGTCCATCCTCGGCATCTTCAGCAGTCTGCTCTTCACCTATCTTAGATAGATCCCATACATGTAGTCTGAAAAAAATGTGTTAATTATACAACAATATGTAGAGGATAAGTTTTCGATCCCTTTTTAAGAAAATTTGGCAAATGGAGGTAGTATGAAACTAGGAATATTTAAAGTTTATATGGACATAAGACGTGCAGAAAGCTACCGCTTCCCATAAAAATGTTAACAAAATAAATATAACACATAACACCATGTGTTCGACATATACTTTTGTAAATTATGACAAAAAAAACGAAAATGACATAGCAAATAATATGAAGAATGAGGAAAGTATGAATTGTAGGAATAGTCGAGAGCATATAGAGCTGTTCACTTATAGTACGAGCCTTACAAGTGTTTTCTTATTAAAACTGATGCCCGAAAAAAAAAATTACTTTCGTGGTACCCATGACATTTCGAATTTCATCATTTATTACCAGGCTCAGTTTATGGGACGACCAATGAAAGATTAATGCTTTGTTAATTTTTTTGCATAGGATCGCTTGTACTAAACCGTCCACAAGTCAAAGACTAGTTGATTTACATTTGGCAACTTTTTAGAATCTCTAGGGGCGGGGGGCAGCTACCCCTATTGCCCCCGCCCCCTTGGCGACTCCCTTAATTATTTCTATTTAAACATGACGATTTTTTTTACAATTTCAGTGCTCATAGCTCAGCTTAAATGAATCTTAGAGCTTAGTGTATCCGTGCCTACAAGAGTTCAAAGTGCTTAGGTTAAATTAAATAATTCAGAAAAGTTAACAAAAGTACCACATGTCTATCTATATATATATGTTAAGATAAAACCTGTACGAAAAAGAAATATCTATGTATTCAAACTTTACTTAGTACTTTATCTAATTACGTAAAAATATATCTCATAAATATATCTATTAAAAGTTACCATAAAATAGAAGGTTTTTGCTTTATTATATTTATAATAATGTACCTTCTATCAGTACCGCTGGATGCTAGTATAGTTTCGTTGTGCGGTGACCACTGTACTTGGAAGATTTCGTCCTTGTGCGACTCAAACGAATGCAGCTTCAATTTCAAATTACGCAAATCCCACAGCGCCACCTAAATAACATATCGAGAATAATTAATAAATAAAAAATTGTATACTAAAAAAAATGGGTGTAAATGCGATTGATTGGTCGTAGGTTCGATCTCCACTAGGAATGTTTATATTTAAATTATTTTCATTTCTTCACTCTCGTACCTAAGCAAAAGGGCGTTGTTGAGTTCCGGCGCTAGACACACAATATCTCACATTCAGGAGGAAAGTAAAAAACGGAGTGCCTCGACACTAAATTCCCTCCCTCTGAAGACTATGCGGGAAAAAGCTGAAAAAAACAATAGAATAATATATTTATGTTTAATTTATATTAAATTAGTAATTACCGTTTTATCAGCACTACCAGTAGCCAGTATGAACTCTGAGTACGGATTAAAGCTGAGGCAGTTTACCTCAGCCGTGTGCGCATCCACCGTGTGAGAGGGCTTCGAGGTATTGTTACACCTGTAAATTATTTATTATATTTCTTTCTGTACTCGGAAGAACCTAGTTTTAAAACAGTATGTATTCTCGTTTACACCACTTTGGAGCACAATCTTCGTTAAATGACGGAACTTAACTTTGCGTCTTGTCATCTTAAATTGAAGTTGGGAAAGGAAATCAAAAATAATTTCGCAACAATATAAAACTGCTATTCATACATTAATTTTATTTATTGAACTATTAATATAAAAAAAATCAAAGTTATATTCATAGTCCCTTTATATGTATCAGTAGCAGAATATCTCAAATAACTTTTGAAGATTGAAAGCAGAAACTAGAAGAAGGTTGAGTAACTAATATATTACTATTATGCTTATTCTACAACAAAATGGATTTGTAAATAGACGTTCAACTGTGAGATCAACCTCTGTGAATTTCTAGATATGGTGCTTTACGCAATGAATTGTGGATATCAAGTCGATGCTATTTACACTGATTTCTCAAAACCATTTGACAAAATATCGCATTCACTATTAATTCCAAAATTATACACGCTGGTATTCACGGTGATCTTTAAGATGGCTAGAATCCTACCTGTTAGACCGAACTCAAGCGGTAGCTGTTAAAGGCTTCACTTCTAGCTTTGTTCCCATTACTTCTGGCGTCCCACAGGGTTCTCACCTTGGACCTCTCCTCTTTAAGATTTTTATTAACTACATTATAAAATCTTTTCAGCATTCTAATATACTCCTTTATGCCGATGACATAAAAATATTCAAAACTATAAAAGTACACGAAGATTAGATTCTAATTCGTTTTGAAAATTATTGTGAATCTAATGAATTATTCTTGAATCTAAATGCTGTATAATTAGTTTTTCTAGAAAGAAAACTCCAATTTTATTTGTCTACGTTATTCATAATAAACAACTATCAAGACTATTTTTATTATTGGATTCTAGCCACTTATTATAAAAACATATTATTAATATAATTAAAAAAAGCATACAAAATGCTCGATTTCATTTTCAGACAGGGAAACGAATTTAAAGATATATGCACTTTAGGTGTTTTATATAACTCTTATGTTAGGTCTTAGCTTCTCCTGTCTGGAACCCACAATATGACAAATATGTTCTCTCTATTGAAAGTGTACAAAATATATTCATACGGAGATTAGTTTTAAAATTTAATTCAAGCTACATGCAACAGCTCAATGTCTTATGTCAATGTCTCATCATTTGTTAAGTAATATTCACATTAAATGCCCGATCTAGAAACATCTTCTATGTTCCTGTTCGAAAAACCAATTACGCCAAGAATAGTTTTTTAATAAGATCTTGTAGGATATTTAATAGAAATTACGACGAAATTGATATTTTTCATAACAACATTAATCAATTTTGTAAAAAGATAAAAGAGTAATCAGGTTCAAAAAATGTCTGTACTTTTCTGTTCCATAGCTTTTATATCAACAGTTATATTTATTTTTTGTAAAAAAGTTTAAGCTAATTACATAGTATAAAAATAACTTACTTTCCTGTAGCTGTCATTAATAATAATGAAATTTATTAATGCTAATTAAAGGAGTTTACTTTTAGTGCTAGTATTAATATTGTTATATACTTTTTTTTTTACATTATTCACTCCATGATTTGTGGTATAAGTAGAAATTTAACTGGCTAATGTATTATTCATATATGTTATGTGTATGTACTTATTGTAAATGCTGTTTGTTTTTCCAACATTAATAGAAACAAAATAAAATAATAATATAATATAGAAAATGGACGAAAATATTATAAAATGCCAATATTTAAGCCAACTTTAAAACAGAAACCAAACTTGTATTTAGTTATTTGCATATAGTAGTTATTTTGCATCCAATTTCCCTTCTCGAAACCCACATAAAAAACCACCAAACATAAGTACCTAGTATCCCAAATCATGAGTTTCTGGTCATCGGCAACAGATCCGAAGAGGGACTCGTGCAGGAGGTGCCAGGCGACGTCCTCCACCACGGCCGTGTGTCCCGTGAACACCGACTTCGCCTCTATCACGCGCCCCTCCTTGGGCGTCGCGTTAATGTCCCACAGGCAGATCGTGTGGTCATCGCTGTAGCAAGCAAACCAACACACACTTTTTTAATCTTACTAATTATGTTTTGTCACGCATAGCAGGGTAGTCTGAGAGAACCTAGTGTCAAGAAACTCCGTTCTCCACTGATGTCTATAGATAGTCATATTTTCTAAGATAAAAAATGTGACATTTAAAATATTTGAGGCCACGGTAATTGGTGGTAGGTTCGATTCCCATTAGGAGGATTGATTATATTTAAATTATTGTCATTCTTCCGGTCTGGTAAGACAAAGGGCGGCGTTAGGACCGCCGCACGACAGTTCTGTGTCTGGTTCTCTCTGCCTACCTTTTCGGGAAAAAGCGTGAAGCCTAGTTTATATAAAAGAAGAAAAATAACGATATATAGGTAACTAATGATCCAGGACAAGTTAATAAAAGTATAACATGTCCATAATTATCGAATAAAAAGCCATAAAATAATTGCTTAATTGCAGTTGCTTAATTACATACAGTTAACATTGTGCACAGTGGTTCTCAATTCAATCTCATTTAGGGGTGTATTTAAATTACATTCAAATGAAATACATATCAACAAAATGACACATTTTGTTTTGTTATGCCAAGCAAATATATGCATACTTTTCATGTATTATAAAGTTGTCTCTAATTTAGGCTGTAGTGGTGCAGTGTGACAGCATGTGACTTTATATGCTATGGCTATGGATTTGATTCTCACTCGGGGGAATCATTATATTTAAATTATTTTCATTTATTTGGTTTCATGACAAGACAAAGTCTCAGATTTGGGAGAGAAGTGCAGAAGACACTGTTTAGACAGTATGCTCTCTCTGTATACCGTGCTTTGCAGCACGGTTCAGTTTAGGCTTTTTAGTCATAGGAAGGTAGGCATTGAGAATTTAATGTCTAGTAGCGATTCCTATCCCGCAATATCCAACCCCAAGAATAGCAATACTGAGGTATTGCTATTTCTTGGGATTGGATACCGCAAAGGTTTCCAATCCCGCGTGATGTCGGATTAAGGGTGCAGGATTTGCGGGAATAAAACGGAACCCCCGGCCTGTCGTGAAAGCGACCGCTAGGTGACTGGGAAGAGAACGAACATATAAGAAAGAGTATAAAAAGAAGTTTTCTTCTTCTTACAAAGAACTAGGATTCACTTTTTTAGGGCTAAAATAAATAACAACCAATCAAATATACCTAGAACAGTCTGATAATGTTGAATTTATAGTTGAAAAATTGTACTAATTGATGATAGACCATATTTTAATGAAATAAATGTGGAATTACATGAATTAGCTCATGGCTTTTTTTTTATGCATAGGATCCTGCAAGTACCAGGATCCCACAGGAATGTAAATTACTAGTCCCATAAAGGTCGAGACTGGAAACTAACAGTGGGATTGGAATCCATAGTATCTAGTCCACCAATTAATGATCAATCTCAGAACCATCACATTTACTGTCCACCATGGTAATTTAAATTGAGTAATGGTTAAAAAAAAATACCTTGCAGATAAAAGATAGCCATTTAGATTAGGATTCCATGATAAACCATAGCCTTCTTTTTGGTGACCACGCAATCTGGAAAGTAAATATAGGATCATTTACAAGACAATTACATAAAAATTTAAATAATTGGTACTAAATTTAATAGTTATTCAATGGAAAATATGTATAAATGACATAGTAAAATAAGTTGAATACCTGAGATCAGGGTGACATTCCCCAGAAGGCTCTGGTTTAGAGGGATGCTTGGTGTAATCAAACACTAATACATCTGAAGAAGGTGTCTTAGTTGCTATGACACAAGGGTTCTGTGGCATGTACCGGGCTCTGTTCACTTCACCCTCATGGTTAATTTTTATCTCAATATCAATTTTACCAGAAACTGATCCAAATCCTCCAAATTCTATAAAATAATAATAGTTTATATTATGAATATATTCAAACTTTTAACTTTATTTAAAATAAAGCTAAGGTTCTTAGTACTTACCACCCTTGTCATTATCATAATGACTGGCATCAAATTGTGCATCTTCATTGGGAAGTTGAACACTAGCAATCAATAGGTGATTCTGTTCATCTGATGTATGTGTTCCTAGTATTAATCTGTTACATATTGAAATTATTAGATTAACATTACAAAGCATTATATTTTCAACTCTCAACTACACTAAAAACAAAGGAAGGGGTAGGCAAAGAAACAAATATATATAATAAAGTACCTCACCTATGAACTGAATAATCCTTTCCTTCTGGTCTGGTGACATCTGGAAGCCACTGTGCCGTCAATGAGGGCCATTCCAGTGCGTGTGTCATGACCAGGTCATACAAGAATGGAGTATTCTTTTTCCATATTTTATACTCTTCGTTAATAACCCTTTCCTCAACGGCATCGTCAAAGGTTTCTGCAATTAAAATAATTACAAATAAGTGCTAATTAAAAGAATACATCACAACTGATAACCAACAAAAAAATCATAAGCGGCCTGTCAGGAATTATCTAGTAAATGACTATGTATGTTGCCTAAATTAGTTATGTATAATTATAATATTACCTCCATCTCCTTTATCACCCATATTAATGCTATCCGCGAACTTTAGTTCGCAATTTTAAAAATATTTTATCACAAAAACCAACCGGCCCCGTAAAGGCGCCAAACAACAATTCTTTTCTAGCGTTGCTTGTGTTGCCACTTGCTTGTTTGTAGAAACGCTAATTGCAAAATTTCCTTTGATATGCAGTATTCTTATGGTGTTTAATAATAATTACAATATATTATACGGTAATGCCTAGCTCTAATCTCTCTTCTCTTGATATTATGCCAAATATTTACTACGGCCTACGTTACATATCATTATCTTTTATATAGTTTTCCAATTTAAAGATAATAAATATGTTTTTTTTTCAATTTATTTCAATTTTAATTTGTGTATTTAATAATTGTGATTCGATTTTTCACATTTTTATTGTTACTTACAATTTTACTAATTAGAATACAATTAACTCTGTTCTGTAATAAAGTTAAAACGGAATATAATTGTTAATAAAGTACATTACTGGTTCTGTGTTAATTAGTACTATATAACAAATATTTTTACACTTTATTTAAAAATATTTTAACAAATACTCTTTGTGTTGGTTGCCATAAATATTGTCTTTTTATTCTACAATCTTTGATTTCTTTGTAATCATATTGTAATTTGTCACTTCTCTTGTCAAATTGCTAATATGGCTGATGCAGCAATAGCACGTCGTGAGGCACGTAGAAGAAAAATATTAGAGAATTCTCACAATAGACTTCAACGTATTTCGGGAAAAAATGACAGTAAACTTTGTGAAGGTAAGTGAGATTTAATATGTCAATTATATATTTAACCATGCTGTGGTATTTAAAAAAATTTAAACTTTTACACACAAATCTTACAGAATCTTCAATCAAAGCGCCAATACCTGAACCAAATTATGAAAATACAGTTCCGAGAGAGAGTAGCAGTTCAAATAAGTGCTTCCTAAACAATGGCGTGGTAAATACCGGAGTTGACCCATTAAATATTATGTCAACAAATGTTGAAAATTTTGCTTTTGGAGATGGAGATGTCATTCTTCCAAATCATGACTTGCTATCTATCACATGCCCTACATCAGATTTACCCCAGCCTTCAACGCCAATACTGGAAAAATTTATTAATTGTAAATATGATATTGTAATATTATCTATTTTAATTCAATTGCTTTATAGTTTTTCTGTTACATTTGAAAGTACATATTTGTTTCTTCCATTATTACTATATTGTGTATCAAAATCAATTCTTTACCCTAAACAGCAAAGCTCCCATATGGCAAATATACTTATGCTCTTAAATGGTGTATCAGCTAGTAAATATCAGAAAATATTTTCCATAATGCAATGGACCAGTGCATTTTCACAGGATGTTTGCGTTTTTTTATTTACAACTGTTTGTATGCAATCACTTTGGCAGGCTTTAGGTGATATATTGGTGTAGGTTCATTTTATATTTCATATACACAAAGAGCATTTTGAGGACTGACAAGTTTCTATTATTAGCAAGCTAGTTATCAGGGAGTGTATTATTGTTTGATTGTTTGTGCCTTTTTATGTAAGAGAGAGAGAGATGTGACAAGTGTGCGTTTTAGTCACATATTGCCATTTTATTTTATATTTGTAATTTTGTACATAATGAAATAGTTTTTGTAATATGAAATGTTAGTTGAATTATGCTGCAGGAATAGTAAGCAGTTTTTGTTTATATAATGTCTGTTAACTGATGGACTCATAACAATGAGAGCTGTGATGCAAATGTTTTATTAATTAATAATAATAGTAATCTCTCCTGTTAAAAATTACCAATTATAAATTCTCCAGTTACTGCATTTACTAAATATTCATGTATATATTTTTGTAAAATTCTTTCTAAGCATACATAAAATTATGAAACATGTTGGGATTTATTTCTAGATTTAGTAATTTACTTACTTATTGTATATATTAATAATTACTTTATAACTGAAATTCTTATAATTATAATCTGGTTATCTTAGGATATTTAAAAGAATCAAAATTCTTTTCTCAAATAGGCTATTAGAAGCACTTTCAATTTAATGATTTTAAAGATATGAAAGTCATGATCGATTTACGTTGATGCTATATAAAACATTAAATAGGTTTTTTATGGTTTCCCCTATAATAACATATATTGTAAAAAATGTCTTCCATAGTAAATAGTTTTAAGATTACCAGATTACATATAATAAACTGATGTAATGCATGTTAACTGTGGCAGTCTGTGACTGAAAATTTATAATTTATTAGCAATTTTATACCATAGCTTCATTCTTTGCTCAACTATTAATTTTGATATATTCATACATATTTGCACTTGTTATATCTTTAAAGTATGAATGTAATAATATATAATTAATAACAATTTGTAACATGAGGTATAGTGGGATTTTATTACTATATTACAACAGACAATTAAGCTGGCAGCAAACCAAAGAATAGCATAAATTAATATTATATCAAAATCTGTACATTATCCAATTGTTTTCAGGTTCATATTAGGAAGACCCTAGACATGGAGAGTATATCTTATTTTATTTTGTGTAATTATATATAAAACTATAAGACCATTGTAAAAGGCGAAAGATTTTTACGTTTTGCCATATTACAGATGTCTGTTTTCCCTGGTTTAGCCTTATGAACTTATTTTGTTTGCTTTAGTTGATAATATATTTTTTTAGTTCCAATGATTCAACTCCAGCTTAATGTCTGTTGTTGTGAATACAATGAAATATAAATGGAAAAAATATTTTAATTATATTTTGTAACAAGTTTTTGAATTAAAAATGACTATAATAATGTTTTTCTTGATTTTCATTTCAAATGCCTTTTTTGTGAACTATTATGGGAAATGTCACTGCTTAGCAGAAATATTGATCAGCTCCTTAATTTTTTATCACTATTAAAACAAATACAGCTGCTGCAAGTGATCAATCAGCCAAAAACACCAAACCTGTCAAAAAAACTTCATCTTTCTTATTAAACAAACATTTTATATAATAACAATTTAGTTACTTCTTTTGACTTATTCTACCTTCATATACTTTTTTGTACTTCATAGTTTAAAAGAAACATTTAAATTGTGTTAAGTTAATGAACAAAGTATACTATAATGTGGAAATAGTGTATATGTTGTTTTGAAGTGCAAAATAATAATTACTAAAGAATCAATCATATTAGGATGAAATAAAACAAAAAATCATGATAAGTCTTTATGATTTTCAACCTATAACATGAAGTGATATTATATAATGAAAAAAGGAGTATGTCAATACTACTTGCAAACTAATTATAATTAAGAACTACAATTTAAAGAAGCTTTTAATACTATTTATGATATTCTTACTCTTTTCTTCATTATTTTTTGAGGTATTTTCAGATTTATTATTTCTATCTGGTATAAGCCGGTCACTCGTGCTCTGATGTTCTTCTGATTTCCCATTTGCATTTTCCTTATTAGAAGTGTCATTTGTATACTTATTATCTGGCAAATTGTGTAAAGTATGGCTTTCACAAGTTTGTTCCTTTTTTCTCAAATTTTCCTTTACACTGTAATTACTTGTATTATTTATTGTATTTAGTGGATTAGAGTCATCAGAGCACCCGAGTTCCTATTGTAATTCCACCTTTTTTGCTTTCTTCTGTCTTAAGGGTTTTTGGCGGACTAGATCTGTACGGCCAATTGTAACCATTTTTAATTCCCATCTTTCTATATCTTTCCTACAAAATAAGAAAGAACAAAATAATTTTGGTTCAGTTAACATTGCAACAATAGTAAATAATAGTAATATTTATCCAAAAAATTGCCTTCTAAGATGCTTACTTATATTTATTCATAAGTTCTTGAGCCTGTTTTTCAAACCTTACCCTCTCATTTTCTGATAGTTTAAGCCAGTCTGCCTTGACTTTTTCCTGATAATCTTTCATTTGTTGACCAACTAAGGTATCTTTTCTAGACTGAGTATAAAGAAAGTAAGAGGACATAGGTCTCTTCGGCCGACCTAATTCTTTATATTCCTGTAAAACAGATATATAATTGGTATATATTTATGAAATTCAAGAGGGAGATACTTGTTAATAAAAATTGTTGTATAATCAAAGTGTAACTATATATTTAATGAGCTTCACCTTTTATCTAGTGTCTTTGATATTAAATTAAAACAATATAAAAAATACCTAAATTGTCATATCATTTACATACTGATTTTAGCTTCCTTTTCTCTTTGGCTGCAGCCATTTCTTCTTTGACTCTCTTAATATCATCTTTTTGTTGCTCAGTGAGCGAAGATTCATAAATTTGCTTAATTTTCTTGTAGTCTTCTAAATCTTTTTCATACTCTTTAACCATTTGTGATTTAGTCTAATGAAACACAAAAAATATATAAAAAGTACACACAAATAGGAATATTAAATTAATATTTATATTAACGTATGTACCTCACTATCAAGTTGTTGCCAGTGCTTAGAACTCCAAGCTATAGCTTCCTTGGAACTTATACCAGGATTTTTAGCAAAAAGTGCAGGCCGCATTTGTGTCATAAATTTAAAGAAAGGCGTTAACGGCCTTTTTGGTTTTTCTATTCCTAATTTCTCTTCCGCCGATTTTTTTGTGTAGTTACATGTTTGTAGTGGCTTAAACCAATTTGTTCTAAAAGTTTTGTGCATAATAAAAAAAAGTAGTAAACTGAGTTTCATACATTTATAGCATACATAAACATACATAGCGTCATAACCTCAATCTTACCTTCCAAATGTAACGTTCCTATGACTCCTGTTAAAGTCACTTAAGGCGACAAAACTACTATTCAAAAAGAGACTGTCACAAATTATGTATTACTAAATGAACATAAGGAAATTTCTTATATTTCTATTTGAATGAATTCTCATGAAAAGTAAAGAGTTAAAGGACTCCAAGTTTCAAGTTAAGGGAAACAAGCTTGACAAATGTCAAATTTTCAACAACTGACGCATTTATGGGTAATTCAAATGGAAACAGATTATAAAGTTCTAGTCGGGTTCTAGACTCTAGTTGAGGATAGAATGGGAACACAATTTTATGTAAAAAAAAGTACTTGCTTAAAAAATAACCAACGAGCTGGCATATTTGTTTATTCTGTATGCTTTTTCTAAATCTTTTATTTTCTAACTTCAAAACTAATTGGATATTAAATAATTAAGAATCATTCTAAACAAAAATACAAATGTTCTGCTGAACTCATCTCAGCTTATTTAAACTTGTATATTCATTATTTATGTAATTTCTTATGCTCTACTGACACGCCCGAAGCGCCATAGTTAAGGAAAGCAATAGGTTTGAAAAATGTTTGGCCATCTCTAGGGGATAGGTACATAAGCTTCTATTATATTTTTATTGGTACCGACTATGCTCTATCAAAAATTATACTTGAATCTTTAATATACAATCGTAGTACAAAAAACTCGGCACATTTTGGGTAAAATAGAATTTTATTATTAATTAATTCTTTACTCATTACACATATACCTATGTACAAAAACAATATTTTCCAGTATACTTATTTTGTACATATTTGTTTTGGTTCTTGCCTTTTATAATTCTCAGTACACAAAATAATTACTTAGTCTATATTAATTATATGCTTTAACACTATTTACAATGAACATAATATACCTATGTTTTTTCCTTAACATAAATTATTAGTTTTATTAAACATTAATAACAGATTATATTTAATCAGTTCATCATAGTTACAATTTTTCTTAATATCAAATTATAATAGCATTCAGTTCAAATTCTTTTGTCAATATTGTTAAAAGAAAACTATGTAGTTATAAATCAAGTGGCAAGAAATACTCTAAATATTATATTTACATGTGTCTTAACTAAATGCAACAAATGCCATTATTATTTGCAAAATGCACTAAGAGTGTATGTACAATAGAAAAATATTTTTATCTCTTGTTCAATATTATCACTATCATATATAATATATTTAAAACCCTGAAAAGGTATACATTATTTAAAATATAACCTCCTAAATTCTTCATAAAAAACAAATGACAAAGATTGCCGTCGATAGCCAAATATACTAATAGGTTCATTATTTTATGTTAAAATCTTTTTTAATACCCAAACATTTTTATTTGATATTAAAAGAAGCAAATAAATAAATAATACTTTTGATTTGCATATTATTAAATACTACTGGCACATTAGCAAAATGCTAATGCTGGAAATGCTAGGAGTTATACAATTAGGTAGTCAACTAAAAAAATCATTGAAATTAACTGCCAAAAGTAATATATGTTTCTAATAATGGCACACTCGAAACATGTTCATACTTTTTCATAATAAATGCACGGAAGAGACACGGATGTCAGAACTTGGTCATAGAATGGTTTCTCCAGCTGAATAGTGATAATGCCTAGGTTTTCTATAAGATTGTTGTTGGGGCGGTCTGTATGTGGCATATTTTTGCGGATGTCGGGTTAACGTATGTGGATGGGTAGAATAGCAATGTAATGTTAAGGGCGCCTGAGGTGGTCCTGCTGGACATTTAGGTAGGACTGGTTTCCTAGGTCCCGTTATCCTCCTCCAAGCGCTTTTAGGCGTGGCTGGTGCAATCCACATATGCCGCGGCCTAATATTTGTGTTGCAAATATTCTGAACAGGAAAACCCAGAATGCTGGGCGTGGTTGTGTTGAAGGTTCAGTAGATGGCACTGGAGCTGACAACCAATCTTCTCTTAGAACGTATTCGTATACCCATGTTGCTAAGCCATACATGCAGACGGTACGGCGTATGTAATGTAGCGAAAGCTCCCAGTCTTAGTAAACTCTGATCAGGATGAACTTGTGGAGGTGAGTTCAACAGTGCCGCAGGGGCTGGTATAGGAACGGGACGTCGCAGTACAGCTCGAAGTCCAGAGGCAAGGAAAACAGTACCCAACAACCAGGCAAAATAGCTTCAGGAACAATTACCAAGGCCAGTAATGATTTACTGGACTGATTCCCTACGAAACATGTACCTGAAATTAAAAAAAAAAACTTAATTATTTTTTGTTGGTAGTAAATACATTTTAACGGACACGGATTCTTTCTCGCGCATAGAAAAACATTCATATTTCCAATAAAGCTGCCCTCAATGCGAACACCTACACAAACAGACGGCAAGAAAAAAGGCTGCATTAACAAGGCAGTGGTTAAAAAGGACCGATTTAAAATTGAAATACGAGTATGCGAGGAGGAAAGGTGTCGTATTTAACGGCTCAAATAATGGTCGCGCATTTCTTTCGCTTGATATAATGGAAGTTGAAATAATAAAAACAAGAGAACAATACTCTGGTTATGATTGAAACTGCAATATGCCTGAGAATCGGATCGTGTGGCACATCGTTGGAGGACGACGTAAAAAGGATAAAAATAAAATATTTCTAGGATTATAAGTTAATTCGTAATTGTATCTATCACATGACGGAAAGGGGCTACCCCCTAAGCTCTTCTTATCGGTCAAGACATGCGTAGGTTACACGTCTGAAGATATAAATGCAAGGGATTTTTCTTTAATAGATTACTTATAATAAATCAAGGATTGTATCAGCTTGATTAAATTTAGAAAGAAAGTAACATTTTAATCCATGTATTTATCTTCAGATTTTCAGCTTTTATATAAAGCCGTCAGAATATTAATTTTATCTAGTCGGCGTTTTTTTTTTGTATTTATATTTATACATACATATGTCACGGTATTCCTTTCAAGATTTTTAGAATATTATCATAGCGGCTTTCTTTAAATGTATGTGTTGGTATTAAATTTAGAATTTAATACTTTAAAGCTTAAGTGATAAGAAGTTTTGTTTGATAATTTTCGTAATGTACGTTCGTTATGCCGCTCTGTTTTGATACATAAACTTGCAACGTTATGCTGAATAAGCAATATTATGTTTATTTTTTTTTATTTTATGTGTTATAATATCCGATTCCTAGTAAATACCTAAGTGTAACAAGATAATGTAGATAAAATTGTAATAAATATTGTTACCTTGACAATAATTAGTAGAAAACAAATTTACATTCATGTGAAACGATCTCTGCTATTTCTTGAATCGCACGGAGCTGAGTCGTCTCATTGAGAACACATGTAGGCACTACAATGGAGCGGTAGTTCCACAAAACACTCAATGCTAAACGCATGAATGCGTGCTCCCGTGCACTCGTACAAAATGTAATCGCTTTGAAAACGCCGCCGATTGAGTCAAAGGAGTATTAAACCAAGAAACGCCAAGATTGATTATGATATTACGATACGGATGTGTATTAGAATTGCATCGGTTCGTGAAGCTTAAATAATACGGCTCGTGACTATTCATAAGATTTTGGGACGCAAAAAATAACTACCTTTTAGATTGTTAGATATGCGTATTTGATATGACTCGAACACTGTAGTCTTAAAGATACATTATTAGCGTATATGAAAATGTACTATTTTCATAAGAGTATAAATTATTATATTTACAAAACATTTTGAATAATTTTGGAGCAAAATGCATTTGCTGCTTATTGCGAGATATGAAGAATGGAAAACGTTACCACCATTTTGCTTTCATTGAAACTATTGCACAATGGGTGCAGAACCTGAGTGTAGAAGCACCGTACATTGTTATATTCCCCAATATATATGAGGATATATGAGAACCATTTAATAACATAACATTATTTCAAGTGAAAATTTTATCTACAAGCTTCAACTACTACTTAACGAGTTCAAGGCATAATCGACGATATAATGAAAGTTAGGTCATGATATAGGTTGACCAGTTCAGTGATAACCTATCCCTTAATGATGTGATCAATTAAACGCTATTCATAAAATTGGCGCTTGTATTTTGACCAAATCGTAAAATAATTGTTTAAATTTCCGATAGACACGCTAAAAGTGATCCATATAAAAGAATATCCATATAAATATTTAAAATTTACCTGTCAATTCATCTGCATCCACGTCCCTGGTTACCAATACAGCAGCAGCCAGTGCTGCTGGTACGCCCCAAGCTGCTAATTGTAACAGAGACGAATGACGATCGTTCCTCGCATTAGATGTGGTAGGTGGCCGTAACACACTCGCCCTCCATGCGCCCGCTACGACTACCCACCTGAAACAAAATTTAATTAGTTAGGTAATTGACAACAAAATATTTAGAAATAAGTGCTTCTCATGAATTGTACAATGAGTTCCTCTAAATTTTAACAATTCATCATATATTTTTTTATTTGATAAGGTGAAGATAAATGAAGATGTTTAGACCATAGTTGTCATATTTTTAACATTTTAAAGTGTTAATGACACACTTAGGAAATTGCAAACCATATTTTTTAAAAACGTATTAATATTTGTACGCAACGTATTTATAATTTGATATAATATAATTAAAGATCTAACGTCTAATCTAAGCAAATAGAGTAGATGCAAGCAAGTATGTTTAGTGTTATTTTTATTAACACATATTTCACAAGCCACGACAAGCATACGTACACATTTGTTTCAAATGTCACTCGTGCCCGTCAAGACTTTTAATGGTTATGTGACACGACATTTAACGAATTTCTCGAAATAGAATAAACTATGATTACCTGTGTTCCGAAAACAGTTAATAATTTAAATTGTACGCGATGATACATAAAAAAACTCAGCTGTTGACGGCAGGTGGGTTTTGTTAACTGCTCAAGAACACCATCAAACCATATGTGGAATAAAACTATTGTTAAATATGTTAACAAGTCAGCACGTTAATGAGTTACTTGATGACAAGTATTATACGAAAAAGGAAATATTTATTTGAAAAATAGCTCCAATATCTGAAAATTGTAGGTATAGTTCAATATTTTTTATGTTTTATTTTAAAAGTATTTAATTAAATCTTTGTCTTTTCGATGTTAGTGCTCGTAGATCATTTGAAAATGCGTATTGTAAAATAATAGTTTCGATTGTAATGATTTTTTCATATTTAGGATTGTTGTTGTTGTGTATTTATTTATATTTAAAAAATATATATAAAATTATTAAAAAAAATAAAAACAAAGTGTCGTAAATGACAACGTGAAACTGACACCTACAAAAGCTGCATAAAATTATTTATATTTTTTAAATTAAAGTTATTAAACATAAATTTATTTGCTAATCACGGGAATATTTATCGTTGCAGTTATACATCCCATAAAATTCTTATTGTAAAATTGAATGATTAAATAGATGTGTATAAAACATGAAAACAAATAAAAAAGGAATTTTCACACGAATCTACCATTGCCAGAATCGTTGTACTAATCACAAATCAAAATTCATATAACATTTTTAGTTTTCCACACGAGATACGTTATTTCTTTGCTTATGGCTAGTTATTTCAGAATATTGTAGAATTAATATTGTAGAGTTAAACGCCAATATTTTTGTTTTCAATAATTTCAATTCTGTTAGCCATAACCTATATGATTAATAAAAATGTGAACCACGTAGTACAAGGCACTGAGTATCAAAGCAGTTAACGTAAAATGTATTCATTATTAATTTTAATGCCTTCAGATAATCATAATTTATTAGACATAAGTAATTTATTAGACAAAGACAGAGGTATTTTAAATGTGGCGTATTATATGTCCACAAAGTATATTTAGTTTTGAAACTCTCATATTTTGAATTGCCTACACACTAAATTTAGAAGAATCGGATGTAGAATTTGTATTATGAACTTCTCAATAAAATTTTAGTCTATGGCTTTAATTCATTTAACACTTTGTATTGTCCTAACATAGAAAATTTATGTCGGGTTGTTGGATGTACTTACATTAAAAAAAGGGGTATTACAAGAGAGCTTTTACTTAAGCTCGTTAAAATCTGTGACAGGTAAATCCTTCATAAGGGACAAGAAAGGTGTCGCCTTGTTTTACCGACACCTTTATAAGAAGAACTGAGTGGTGTGAGGAGAGTGCACGATAAGAGGTGGATTTAAAGGATTCCTCAAAGGTACATTCAAACTGGTCTTAAGTCCCCGCAGTGGCGTGTCTCTAGCACTTGAACAAACAACGGGCCCTATTTGAACAGAACCAAAAGTGGCGATAGTCCAAACACTAATGTTTACCCACTCGCTTGTTTGATCCGGCCTCCGACCAACCAACATATGTCGGCTAACATTTTACTAATACAAATTTGTATGAATTGCATTTTAATAATTAGGTACCTACATATAATAAGAATAGGTGTGTCGTTCGATGTATATTATAGTGGGTAACGATAGCTTAGATAGCGATGTTTATATTACATATATATATTTTTTTATACTTTATATTATATTATATATATATTTTGGCGAATAAAACATCAGATACCTCTTAAAATAAGCCTAAATAATTTCATATCTTTCAGGAATAAATTTTTAGTAATAATATTTATAAAAATAATCATTCTTTTTAACTTGCTAGAATCATACAGCGTTCTGAGTAAAGAAAAGGGGTCGAAATATATTTAGGTACAATATTCAAAGGAGTATTGCCAAATGACATGGAAACACAAATGTTATTAAGACCGAGCGTGACCGCACTTTGCTCTTAACTTTTTTTGTTTTACGTGCGCCGTGTCGCGCCACGGCTGACCATTAAACGATAATATAATCTCACTGGTACGATTATTTTCACGCTATAAATTTAATAATAAATGTTCCATTTAAAAAAAAATCCCATAACTATACTTAAATAATTACTATTGTTGATGTAATATAAAATAAATATAATATTATAATTTTATATATAAATTTGGTTATATTTGAATAGACATTACATTACAGGATTTTACATACAATTCTTACGAGTTTTCATACTGGAATCTTTACGAGGCCACACACGCCGCTAAGTCATATTCTTATTTCGAATCTGTCGGGCGTCGTAAACGTCTGCGTGACATACGTTGGTCGGCCTCGGCTTCGTTTCCCTTCTTCAATTAAATTTAGTACGTATTTTACGGAAAAAAGTAAATCTATGAGCCATCTTTTATATATCTTATGGTTATAAATTGTAGTTGGAATATGAAGGAGAATCAGAGTAGATATTTCTAGTAGCTACTTATAAAACTAGATAAACATATAAATACATACAAACACATACGACACCATATATGATACCCTGCAGGTAACAAGCTATAAGAACTGGTTCTAAGCTCATACGGCGCAGTTCGCAGTACTGTAGCCAATCAATATTTATCAGTTCAAAGAAAAATGTAGAAAGGCAATTAAATACTGTTACAATGAAAAACTAAAGAAAACAGGAAAAAATATTGTGCTTATACATTTACTAAACAATAAACATTAACTATTAGACTGTAAATATTTTTTGCACTTCAACACTTTAAAAATGTTTGCTTCTAATTATCTTAAATTTACTTAGTACCTTCCATTTTACTGAGTACCTTGTGAGTTTTTAATTCAAAAACTTACTAAATTTCAAAAATCGTTTCAAACACTCGGCCATTTGCGTATACACATATATTTTTGTTACTTTAACCATCAATCATTTCAATATCGCTGATCGAATACCCACTCCACCAAGTAAATATGACCAAAGATAAGGACCTACGATGGGAGCTTTTTCATAGCTATAAAATTTAACAGTCAAGCAACTTTTACGGGTCTAACACGGTTGGTTAAAGCAACGCACCACGCGTTCCATTTTTACTGCATCCATATTTAGCCACCTGCTGTGAACTCGTTCGTCACTTTGGGACCTAAAGGTGCATTTCTTGTAACTTGAAACTAACTGCCTTAGACGTATATCAATATTTATAAATCGGAGGTACTCTATAATGAGTGATTTAATAATAAAAAAAGTTTAAGAATGTCTCTTAAAATATCAGCTTTAAGAAAAAATACTATATGAATATTGATAACGTCTTAAGAAGACCACTTAATGGAACAGTAGGAATGAAGACGTATGTTTTTATTCGTGAATTTAATATGTTTAATCGATGTTTAAAAAAATCTACACGAAAGCTCGTCAAACGTGCGGTACACATTTAGATTTAGCACATTAATATCGTATACAGGTCCCTGTCAAAGCGACGCGTAACAGAAATAGTGCATCCTGTTTCGTTGCGCTGCAGACGCTCGGAGACGTATACGAATTGAACGGATAATCGATTTTATGAGTTCCCGAAATAAACTGGGTCCCTCCTCTCATGCATCATCTCGTATTCCGGCCTATATACTGCGTGTTACTAATAAACTTTGTAAGTCATAACAACGTCGTAGAACTAGGTCTGTTAAATCATAAAATTGGGGGAATAAAAACCAATTATTACTAATCATAGATGTAGAAGGTTGCCACAGGATTTTTTGAATGCGGAAGACGGAGGACCGGGACCTCATGCGCACCCTGGGAGAGGCGTGCGACCAGCAATGAGATGTCTATTGCTGGTCGTAGGCTGATTTGACTGATTTAGTGATGAATGTAAATCATATTGTATGTTTAGTGTTTAGACACATTTTAATATTTTTATTGTAATATATATTGAACGAAAGAGAACATACAATGTTTGAAGTTATATAAAAAGATATAAAAATTTGCAAACTTACAACTTAAAATTTTGTATATACTTAATATTATTATATAAGAAAATAATATTATTTACTACAATTTGTTGATCAATTTTATTTTAATATATAAAATATAAAATATAAAAAATACATTTTAAGAAGACTTTTATTCATTATCTACTTATATAAACAAAAGAACATGACGAGAAGGTATCTTAAAACAAAACATTAGTGATCTATAAGTAGCATTATAGGAATAATAGAATGGGATCCAAAGCAATAAATAAACCCGTTCACCTAAATAGTGCAGTGGGTGTTACATTTTATTGTTACGAGCGTCAGCGTCTTAACGATGCTATTTTATAAGTACCGCTGGGCTGCTCACATCTAGTTATACTATTGGAAGTTTAAAATATTTTGTATATATATATATATATATATATTACACGTTAAATTATGTACATAAATAACACATAAATCAAACATTTTTAGACAGGACTATGTGAGCATGTGATTAAAAATGTTTTAGGATATCCTAGATAAAATATAACCTCTATCAAGTGTTCTTGTGCCTGCCAAGTTAACTAAACGAATGATTTATAAAACTTAACATAATTTTATAAAACAAACCTTATTGTTAAATTAACAATATATAATTGTTTTTATCATTGAATATCATTTTAAAGTGCTAGAGGGAAAATTAAGTAGTTACAACATATATGTGTAGTTACTTACTATGTCTTTATAGAAGAAAAAAAATAAGTGAACAAATCTTAAGATAAAAGATTTATAGATCAGTCACTCGAGTTACAATAATATTCTCTGGTAGAAATTCCAGTTTGAGACCGGTAATAAAGTGATACTTGTTTGTGAATTGATACGTCTGTGTCCGTTAGCATTGCTATAAATCTAATAAATTGTTCTTATCTATGCATCCATTATCCATTGATTAGTTAAGACTACTGCTTACTTTATATCATAATATACCTAGGGCCGATACCAACTTGGAGGTAGTGGAAAACAGCTCAACTTTCGTTTAAAAAGCTTTTAGCTTCCTTCAAATCTATTTATTATTCAGAATCCATCAAGTTGAAGCTTCAAGTTCAGAAGAAAAGTATTCAAGTTCAGAAATTGGTTCAAAATTCACGTTTATGTCCCATGGCCAGTAATATTATGACAGTTATATTCTGTTTTGCCTAGACTTATAGATGACGATCAGTTCCTGATAAAACTAATTATGAAATAAACATTTGATGGAAGATATTGTCAACACCATTTTGTATTAAAGTTGTGATGAAGAATATTATTTAGATATTTAAGTCTTCAGTAAGCCTTTTCAATTATTCTATTCTATTCATTATAGCTTCAAGATTTTTGTTCCAATATACGAAAATATACATATGTATTTGTATAAATATTTATAAACTTAATTATTTAAGATATTCAATCATGACTTTAATGAAAAATATCTTATTTACATAATAATTCACCAAATAGGCTCACTAAAAGATTGTATAGCAAACAAAATAGTCGTATTTACATTTCTTTTATGGTCATCACCACCGCTGATTGGCGGCGGTTATGCTCTCTTGAATCTTAATCAGGTCGTTAACAATCTGTTTACCTAATTATATATTTAAATATCATTTAAATTATTGTGTAAGAAGATATATAATTTCCTGGTGATTTGATTATTTCATTTCTTTCACATTGTAGAACATATTTGTGATTTAGATAAATATTGCGTAATTAATATTAAAAATAAAAGTTATTTAAATGTTTCATATGGATCAACACGAAGCAAATATTTAAAATTAATTTATTGTATAAATTTTTGTCGGTTAAATAAAATCTAAAAGCTTGTATAATAAATACGTAAAATTCAATACGATATGACATTTTTTTTTTTAAATGTGGGAAAAAATTAAATTTGTAACTATGTATCCTTTACGTTTACACGTCAAGAGATTTTATCATCAGTATTTTTAATCACGATGCTGATGATGATGATAAATTTATATTATCATTAATAATGCATAGAGCCGCAAATATTTATTTTCTTTATTTCTAGCGGCTTCTAGCGCTTCACATAAATTATTCACGTTGTAACTCTAATTAGGTAAAGATACAGTGCTCGTTTTACGGTGATCACATAACTGATAAATGTACATAAATATGCCAAAAGAAATTTTTAATTTTTGGAATATTTTTTTATATTTCGCAACCAATTGGGTTATTTTCAAATATATATACATTATATTTTACACTGTAACTTTTAATAAATACTTATAATTTCTATAAAACGCTTGTCTTACAGACTGACTGACAGACAACGTACAGGACAGGTAACCTACTGGACAGAGAAAGCACAAATTTTATGTAGGTTCCTTGTGAGATAACCTACGGGAACGGAAAAATACGGAATTGCAAAAACAAAGTTGTGAGCGACTACTGGGATAATTTTTATACAACATCTGTTCCAATGTGGGAATGAACCTACGATTACTGTCTAAACCAGCGTTATTAACCAATAAACCTTTAGCCAATCGATATTATTAAAGCTATTTGAAGCGTTCACATGTGGTTATACTAGAACTTTTTTTTACTTTTATAAAAGGCGATTATCGTTTGATGGATTGACTGGTCACGCCACTTATAATGCACACATACTTAAAAAATTAAACAGTTATCTTACGATGATCCAAATATAACTGGGATGCTAAAAGCTATAAAAACGTTAATTTCAATTTAAATATGTTATGTTTGTAATGTCGGGATGCAAATAGATACTTTATTTAATTTAAAGACAGCTTTTTAAATGTGTCAAAGAAGAAGTCTGTCCAGATTATAATTTACGCTGTAAAAAATGCTTCACTTTTATAAATATCAATGTCATAACTTGTACAAGCGATGGTTATTTGTATTTAAAGTGTTTAAAAAATAATACCAAAGCAATTTTTAATACGCTTTTACAGCATAACAGGGGAGTAGTCAGAGAGAACCTAGTATCAAGACTCTCTGTCCCTTCACTTTCCGCCCGAATTCGAGACATTGCATGTTGAGTGGCGGAACTCAAGCTGCGTTTTTTCTTAAATACCAGAGCGGAGAATTACAAATATTTCTAATATAACCATTCCTCCGAGTGGATAACGAGCCCATAACACACACTCTGTGCCACGAAAATACGAAAATATTTTTTTATACGGAATACAGATAAATTAAAAAAAAATTTGATTGTTAATCATAAATATAAATTTAAAATAAATACGGTGCTCTTACAACCATATATATATTTACTTCTACTATCTTCACAGTCTTATAATAGGTGATTACCGTTTGACGGATTGACAGCATCGATCTTACATTGCTGAAGTTTATTGTACTCGAAAATATTCTTATATATTCGGACTAGACTTGTTTTCAAGTGTATTTGATGTCAAGGTTGAAAAAGACATATTTTCTATCATTTATTTTTCAATTTCCTCAGTGTGCTAGTAACACTTTAAAAATGTTAAAAAAAAACTTTAAAAAACATAATTCAAGGTTTTATTTTAATTATTAATATTATTAAAAATTAAAAGCAACTGTTATGAAATATTTTTTATAATAAAATTACATTCTGCTCCATCTAGTTTTTATCCGACGTATTATAAAAAAGGAAGGGTATACTTTCAAATTGTATCATGTACAGAAACAACATATTCAATTAATAAATTTAAATTATTGTGTATTTTATTTTTTACAGAAGTCTAATTTAATTAACATTTTATATTCGAATGGAACAAGCTTTAATTGTTATCTTAAAAACAAACCTTCTGAACATACGTGTAAATCGAATTACGCGTAACGAATAAACTCGATACGAATATGGCTTCTAGAATCGATGAGTGCGAGTCGATAACGAGTTTCGTACAACAATACTTTTTTTCGTTTCTCATATATTTCTTCCAGGAGCAATGCCACCATTATAAACAGGTACATTTTCCATGGCTTAAGATGGACATTTTAGGACATTTAACTTTAAATTTTACAACAATAATTAAAAACAATTAGAAATATATAACAATAATGTAATAAACGTTATATTTACAACGTATTTATTAGAAGGTATTATATTATTTCTTTTGTTATAAAAAAAAATATTTATTTACCTATATATAATAGTACCTATTTATTTTTGTTCTTGAATTTTTATTTGTAATAAATATAAAATAAATACAGTTCTTAAAGCAATAAAAACTTATTACCGACAATTTTCTTATAGAAAATATCGTAATTTTTATAATTAAATAATGAAGTCTTATCATTTTCACCATTGTGGTGCAGATTCCTCGATTAATTTATAATGATCCCAAGCAGTGTGATGGAATGGTGTCTGTAGGGGTACGAGATAGAGGCATTACTGCGAGTGAGATCGCTTTATAGCTGCAGTGTAGGTGTGAACGGGACACGCGCGGTACATGCCTACGCAGCCTATAGAGTTATTCTCAAAGTTACAGTTTTAATCATATCTGCAGAAAGTTTGACAACTATTTGACGTAATGTCAAAGCGATGTACAGATCGTTTTACTTATGAATTATACTATATTATAACTATATTATAACTGAACTTTAATATTAAGCTACATACATGATTCACTGTAAATACGATATAAAATATTTTTCATACAATATAAAACATATTAATAATAAGAATAATGTTGCAGTTTGAGAAGCTCAGACAGGCTCGTGCTTTTCCTTCTACTCCACTCTTGTTAAGAGGCTTTAACGAGCCGACCTTGCCGTAACAACTAGAGAAGGATGGGTATATTCAATGTGCAACAAAAGATAGAGACAAAACAACACGCGGTCAACAATAAGCCTCCTAACAAGACATATTCACTGGTTCGAAAACATCCTAAGCGCCATAATTACGCGTTGAATTATAAAACTTATCATGTTTGTTTAGAGTGTGATTTCAAATAACGTACATTAAGTATTTACTTGACAGCTGCCAACCCAGCCACTAACAAGAATGACTCGGTGTTACAATGATTCTATAAAATGAACCTTAGAGCATTACAATTTGATATAATTTACATAAAATGGTACACGTGATTTTTTTTTATTGGATTCTGATATTTATTGAAATTAGTATTTCATTGTGGTATCCCTAATAGGATGATACTGGAATATTAAGACGTATTTTTTGTTACTAGATAGTTGTATGTATATAAAAAACACATACCCTACTATAAATATTTCTACTACTAGAAACCGGCCATATTTTCTGATATTAATTATTAGAAAAGTAAACTTTAGTTCCTATTCTAATCGACATAAATTATATAATTAGAGGTTCTCATAAAGATACCATATATAGAACATATATTTTTTTGGTAAATACAAATAAATATAAATCCAATAAAACTTTACATAAAATAATAAGAGATTATTATCTGCAGATTTTATTACCATTTTTAAATAATAAACATGCATCCTAGTAATTAAAATTGCAATTAAAAATTACTTCTGTAAACTGTACTTTATATTTACTTTAATACATCTACTAAATAATACAGAATTAAACGTTAAATTATGTATAAAAATATACTTAAAATAATAAAGAAGATCAATATTATTAAATTTATATATGGCTTTTCCGGCTTCGACATTGTAATATTAAAACTCACAAGTACAATCCACTAAAGGTCAACAGTAACGCCGTTGTATGCGTTTTTCGTTTACTAGTAAAAGCGACGGTTGGGAGAAACAAATACTTTAATGCAGCGTGAAACATTCCTTAAATGCTTCTTGTTTGCGCATCTCATCATACTATATAAGCAGTACTGCAGGGTCGTGTTTTAAACGCTTTACATAAAATTTTGAAGTCTGTGTGAAAGACTGTCTGTAGAATAGAATAATATAAAAAATAAGGTCTTATTACGTTACACCGAAATTTCAGTCAGATCCGTATAAATAAAATAATAAATACAACACAAGTTCTTATTTAGCTTCTGTTTATAGAAATATAAGTGTTAAAAAATATATATTGTACTAATATAAAAATTTAAATAATAAATCATTCTTTAAAGTAAAGTAACACATATACTATGTGTTAGATATTAGTGCGTATGTGTAGTCACTTCTGGGGCTATTGTGTTATCAGACTTCAGAGTCAAATAAATCTTATAATAAATAGCAGATACTTATATCAATTTTACCACTTATTACTAAAGCAATAATATGTTAAACTTAATGTTTCCAGAATTTTACATCTTCAAAAATTGTCATCAAATATATTTTTACTTGCGTTGTAAAAGACATCAACGCGCGTTCATAGTCACTCGATCGATGATTTTATAACGTAAATAGTAGATGGATTCTTATTTATGAGTATTTTTATGTTTTCCTTTTTTTTCAATTAACATATATTTATTTGGCTTTAATTTTGATGTCAATTAGTGCCGATTATTTTATATTTCTAAATAACTCTACGAAACCAGCGTTTTAAGTTTCGAGTATCGACTTTCCGTCTTTATACTGTAACAAGTTAAATTATACTTATTCCCGTTCCCATAGAAGTAACTAATGTAATTTGGTGAAAAATGCCAATATATTTTTAAATATATATGTTTACCGTGAATACAATATCTTGTCAACTATTTAGAAGTGTTACAAAAAGTATGGGACCTACCCGTCATTCAATATTTTTATATAGTTTAAATTTAATGTGAGCCCCGCTGAGTTTGTTTTACGATCACCGATGCTGGTATCCCTATCATGTTTAAATATCAGATGATTAAACTTTTTACTGAAAAACTGTACAAGTGCTGTGCCATGTCAGTTTTAATATGAAACTTGTCCTTATTTGCTTTATTAATGTGATCACGCTGAGTTGTTTACGATATTAAATTTGTAACATTTGTCATGTTTACAAAATTTTTAAATTAAGTCTTGTATTAATATTAGAAGTTTAGTTTGGAATAATTAATAATTACATGCCACCAATAATTATCCAAAATTAAAGTAAGTTTTTATAAAAGACCTATTAGGCAATTCTGTGTAATCGATAAATTTGGCTTTATATGTATATTGTTTATATTTTAAACTATCTTCCATCTTTTTCCAGTTAAACAGAATAACTAATTACCTATGACTGTTCACGACTTTTGGCCTGTATTTAATCAGTGGGTGTTATGTGGCAGATTTCATCGTCACACTTTCTCTTACTTAAAACTATAAAAGCAATTTAACTAATTGATATCTAAGATAAAATAAACTGCATGTAATAATTGAATATTATACGAAGCGAGATATACCTAAGTGGAAACAACAAAAATGTCTCGAAGTTAGTTAGTTATTCGGTTATATTTGTTGAACGTGTAGCTTTTTTATATCACTACAAAGAAGAACTAATAAAACTTTTATAAGATTGTATACATGTAATGTAACCTTTGGAATATCACAACACGCCCCCGTCATTCACGTCACAGCTCATCTCACTACGCCTAGTTACATATACTACTCATACGATAAGGAAAAGCGGAGGTCTATAAAATGCTACGCTCATTCAAATTTATTAAAAATAAAAAACAGTATTTTTAATATTATGAAAGTTATGTTATAAAATACTTTTAAGATAAACATTTACTTATTTCAGTTAAGCATATAAAGAACGTTGACCGTAAGTACTTACGAGGTCGAATACGAACAAAAATATTATTAAACATGTGTTTTTATATATATATATCGCTAAAGGAAAGAATAATATTGTATACTTAGTAAGAAATGAGAACAAGTAAGAAAATTCAGGGCTCGAAGATGAAAGAATCGAATCACTTTCATTAAATAGTTCGGACAAGACCGAGTGCTACAAACCTTGTTAACAAGTAGCATTTTAGCGCCGTTGGCCAGAAAGTTTCGTTGTAGATCAATGGCGGGCCATGATTATAGCTTTGATGTGCCGCCGTGGAATGCAAAACACTGTTCAAAGTCGCCGCCTTCAAAACACTGTTTAGGTGTATTATTAGGGTCATATATTATTCACCGGGAACGAGCTGATTTGTAAAGTAATTAGCATTTGCTAATTGTAAGTCAGGAATAACGATTGCAATGGCGACACAGGCATATAAAAATTAATATTACCATATGCAGTGATAAGGAAATATTTTATTACTATTACTCAAAGTTTTATATTTGAATACATTTTTTACAACTTAATTATTAATTAAGTATTATTAATACGATGTTGGATTATAAAATTTCATTTTAATTTATTGCTGTTTTTTGCTAATTACCCATGTTTATTTCAGTGCTAACGTCATTCTTTGGTTTTTGTATGCCGACAAAATTAAAAGAAATACTTGTTCTGAGAATCATTTATTCTAATACAATAGGTAAAATGTTAATACTAAGTATTTCTAAATTATATAGTCTCGATATATTGTAGGTGGATGAATTTAGCAGCACGCCCCATGGCTTTCCAATCCTACTCCCAATTTCTACTCAGGTTTTTAGTACTTTCATAATATAACCACATAAGAAAGAATACGGCGATGGGTTCCGCATGTAAATCTGTTTTAATGAAAGCTGGTGTAAGGAATAACTACACAAGGTTTACTCTGTAAAAAAGCGACAAATGTGACTACTCTTTGTATATATTTTAAAAGCCTGTTATAACTGTCTAGGTTTTTCAATTAAAATTTTAATACTTATTACCTACTCTAATAAAACAATAGAAATGATTACTTAATTAAACCAGCAAGCATAACAAATAGTTCCAAAACATTAATTTTATATGGACGCACAGCACAGCTTGCAGTTTGAGCATTTTATAAAAAGGAAATAAACTGTAGTATTATTGCGAAACTTTTATGAAATGATAAGTATTATGTTCATTCAGAAGAACAATAATAGGTATATTATCAAAGATTTGAGCAGAAGGCTTTTATAAAAAAAATGCATATAATTCCAGTTAATATCTTTACGCAACTTCTACATAACCAAGGAGTAAACAGAGAGAATTTCATATTATGAAATCGTTTTATTTTCCATTTTAATACGATATTGCTTCCTGGAACCTGACGCCGTACTTTGATGGAATAGTCCTTGGGAATGTACCTTTTGCGTACAAATATGACTATGCCTATGCTTGCCCTACAACTATGCCTGCTTAGGCATACGCAGATTGCGTCACGATGAATTATACATAATATTAGAAATAAGAAAATTTTATTTTCATATTAATTCTCTAAGAAATTCTTTAATAAATAAAATCGTAAACATAAAGTATCTACCTGCTTACAATTGCTACGCTTTCATGTAAAAATAACATTAGTCGCAGCCTCCAGCTATGTGAGATTCACGCCACATAAATTTCTCAAGAATTAATAATACAAGTCGTGAACTTGTTACAGATCTCTACAATGATTATGGCGTGTTCCGAGAGTACAGATATAAAGGCAATTTTATTATAAATATTACCAAATGAAATTAATAAAGATATATTTAAACATTAGAAACTTATTTTTATTATGTCTTATTATGTAACATATATTACTAGCATACTCTGATCTAATGTAGCGTGTAGCAGTTGGTATTTTCTTCATTCAATGGAAAAAAAATTAAGTGTTTTTAAGAAAAAAATGACGGTAAGTACTGAACCACTTTACAAAATTCGTCTAATAAATATGTTAAAATGTAAGATTTATCGGTAAGCAAAATATTGTTTTAATGATTGTACTCGTATATGCCAAATTATGTAATAGAGCTCAACTAATACGCGCTACGCTGACTTCGCACATTAATGTTGGCCACGGGCTTCGAATTTAACGCATTCTTCACACGATTTACATTTTATTAGCCTCTTCTGTGTTTATAGTTCGCTCTAAAAAAACCTAACAAGTGAATTTAAATTATGAATGTGCTTCGAAAAGTAAATATTTTATATTAAAATATCATTATACATATAATAAAAAATAATGAAACTTATAGAACTTTATAAGATTATTCTTTTAATAAAATCTTGAGTTAGCCTTAAGTGTCCAATTACAAGTAGCTACTGCTGCGTGCCTACTAGGTAAAGTATTTAAATAACGTCTATTGTTCACAAAGGCCGCAATTTCACATTATGCACACAGGGATTTATATTATAGGCAAGAATATTTATCCCGTTATGGAGTTAAAAAAATTGCAACTCCAAATCTACCATTTGGAGAGGTTTAATATCGCTACAAAAAGGAGAAAAAATTAGTAGCCTTTTCTTTTTTAAGTCCCTATAATTTAATTACTTTAACCTTAAACTTAATAGTATTGCAATATGTATTGTTTTTTTATTAATGTTACAGTATTATTATATTATATATATCAACTTCGGTTTAATCATTTTATAGTAAGGAGATCGACCGCACATTGAAATTCGTTTCGGACACTAAAGTTGCGCTCTTTACGAGTCTCGTTTTTATTAATCTTCAATGAATTACATATTTTGTAGTTAAGAGGGTGTTCGTAACAAGCATAAGTCCAGTAAAAATAATGAATATTGTAGCAAAATTTAGCAAGGTAACAGCTACTATAACTGGGGATCCAGTTAACATGCAACTTACATTATGCTTAACATTTTTAAATTTAAATTAGAGATTTTAGTGATATCAAACACTACTATTACTATTGAACATAAAATTGATGATTGTAAGGAGTTAGAGTTATGTTAAAATAACAAAATATGTAATATATATAATCATTCGTATTTTCGACCGTAAAACGGAAACTCCTACTTCATCTTCACAACATCTCGCGTTTCTACGAGCTGGTCGGGAAATACTTTCATAGTGCTACACTGTTTATAGAAACGTCATGGCAATTTTTAGCTTTTTACCTTACGTTATATATTGTCTGTCAGTAACTAATTTCAGTCATGAACTACTTTAATATTACATTTATGGATACTTTTATATTTAGAAAACGTTTAAAAATTTGAACGCTGCGGGATTTGAACCAGCGCCTTTGTTTCATAAATATATATTTTTCAATTTCCTAAGTGTGTGAATAACCTTGTATGATATAGTAAAAGATAAAGGTAAATCATTCAAATATCTCCTAAACATTTATAAGGTAATTTGATTTATATTAAATTACGTAAAAAAAACAAGTTGGACCTTGCCATTAGATAAAAGCAATTTAGTAAATAAATTCACCAACAAAGTACATAAGTAGGTGTACCTACTTGTTAAGATTCCTCTCGAATGCGCCGCTCTATGTAAACGATCTCGTTATAAATAAATTTATGAACGCTCCCTTGTTTTACATACAATCGTCTCTTATTTCTTCAAGCATTATAAACTGGTTACGGAATTGTATTGTTGAATAACTTAAAGATTGAAATTAAAGGTTTCATTATAAATACTATTGTACGTATAATTTTTATCGAACGCTTTATACATTAAAATATACCTTTTAAAAGAAAAATTATAAATATACATTATGGTGATTTGTAGCTAAGATATTATTTAAAACGTTGTTACAAAATTAATTTGAAGAGTATGTTTGAAAATATTATGCGTAACGAAAACTCAAACTAAGTGTCTATTCACAGATCTAACAAATCTTCGATTCTTTACGATCTTTCCCTTTGAAAAGAAGACAAAGATAATAATAAAAACTATGATATCCTCAGACATGTGCATTTGCTTAGCGAGATTCTTTTAAAAAAGAACTATGAAAGTATAGATTGGACATCATTATAATTTATTATTATTGTACCTACTGTAAAATTTAATTATTCAAAATTTACACTGTACTATATTAATATCTATTTTCAAATAGTAATATGTTAAACACAGATGTAAAGAAATTATAAAGCTAATATCTAAATAATTAAACTATTTATAGTTAATATTATTTTTTATAATATATAATGAATCTATAATAATAATAAAAATGTAACTGATTATTATCTGGACATGAAATATACTCGTATAAGAATAAAATATGATAAGGGAAATTTATGAATATAATAAGAACCCAAAACAATAATTTTTAATTTTCTTTTCTGTTTGTCTGTTTATCTGTTTGTTTGTGCGAGCTAATCTCAGAAACTGCTTAACCGATTTAAGTACATTTCTATTTCATTTCAATTGGTGCATAATCAAAAACGTTAAAACAATTAAAATTATAAACTTAAGCAAAGTTTGTGATTTAAGTGAGAACACGGGCGGGCGAAAAAACTACTTTCTTTAGCCATGTAGTTTACGCAGGCGAAGCTGCGGGCGGGTCGCTAGTCTATAATATACTTTAAAATTTTTGATTTACTTATACCTGCTGTTTCCAAAAAAAATCCTAAAGTATATTGTCATAAATATGTCTAAACATTAGTCTATTTTTAAAAAAATATTCGTTTCGTATGTTTAAAATACGACGGTCGGGATTTCTGCTCACGATCAATAAATCAATAAATATATGCGGCTATGTCCGTTCGTCCAGACATTAATGGAAATCACTGTTTGTTTAGGACCGATCCTTGCTTAATGTTATTTAACGGAAGCCATATTGGAAATAGTGAAATAAACGATTCATAGTCCAGAAATAGGTAATACTGAGCATTGCGACTGCACTATTAATTTACCGGTTTTGTTTGACATAATAGTAATATTTTTATATAAAGTATGTATATATTTTAAAACGCATGCTTCTTCATACGTTAAGACTTCACTCGGATTACATGTTCCTATACAGTTTCAATGTCTAATTTTATGTCCATATAAGATAAACATGACGTGAGCTCATGATTTACAACAGCTTCCCTCAAATATCAAGTTACGTAGCATGCATTGGTTATTTTTAGATTAGTTAGGACTTTAAAGCTGTCTTCAGAATTTCAATGTAAATAAATATCAATTATTTGCTAAGTAGGTATAATTATTTAATTGATTCTCGTGTTTATTTTGTAGGTTGAGGTACGGATATACAGAAGAAAGTTTTTAGTCATTAAAATTTTGGATAGAACCGAAGCGGCTTGTCCTAAAGACGGGCAACATAAATAAAACTATACTCGAGTGACAGGAACAAAAAATACTACCTGATGCCGAGCCCTGCACAATGCTTCCTTTATTCCGCCGAACGCAACATTTCAACTTCGCCCAAAACGAATAATTTACAGACAAGACGCCGATTTTCTTAGAAAGAAACTGCAAATCTTAGCTTGCAAATTTACAATAGGCTTTTGTTTATACAGAATTTATAGAGGTACCTTTCACTAGCCTTTATCTTGACCTTAATGATATACAAATTATTTTAATTTGCAAACAAAGATAAAATGTACCGTTGAATTCGTTTAGTTCACTGTGAAAGTATATCGTCATGTATAGTATAGATACTATAGACTGTTACACGATAAGACGATTATGTCCGTACTTAAAAAAAAATGCATATTAAACACCACTTGTTATCTCCACGAGAATGTATAGGTGTTATTAAAACGAGCTGTGAAAGCTTTTTAAACAAGGCAGTGGTCGCCTGGCTCGTTTGTGGGAGTAAGCGCTAAATGCACACGCATCCGTTGTTCTGGAGTGTAGAGTTACTAAGTTCACTCGAAAGCATGTATATTTATTTTAAAAAAAGGTAAATTCATACTACATTTGGCACATTTTTTATTACACCCGATAGTTGTAAGTTTGAATTTAATTCAACTAGTAGTATATTTATTAATAGTATGTATGGGTTTGGAAGGTGAAAAAAAGCATATTCTCTACTTTGATGATTAACGAATTCGTTATAATACACAGGACCATATATATCATAGGATCATGTTAATTTTTTTATTAAAATAATATTTTTATATAATAAATTATTTTAAATTTAAACTCTAAGTATTGTAGGGGCAAGTGTCGTTAGATCTGTAAGAGAAGTAATAATTGAAAAATAGTATGACGCATTATGTCCGTAGAAAATCTAGAAGTGATGTGTACTTTATGGTTACCCTCATGCTCGGTTTGAGCTGTACAAGCGATCTCACTGTTTTACACGTGATAAAAGCTTTTACTTGACTCAGCAATCGAAGTTCGCCAATAAAAACATCTCTGTAATAAAATAATACGCTTAAGTTAAAGTTAATAATACTCTTAAGTGCATTCCCAGAATGAAAGAGCCATATAAATAAATATGCGCGCAATGTGTTACTAAAACTAAAAACAAAACGGCGGGGCAAAATTGATGAAGCTGTATGCTACTTTAAGTATCCTATAATTTCAAATATTTTATAAATTGTTTATATAAAAATATAGGTAGTTAGTAAAAGGAAATTAGATTATTTCTTATAGTTCTAACATCTACTGGGCAGCAAGAGAATATAATGTGAAACAGCAACCAGCAATACTACTCATCTAATTATGTATCAGTGTATGACGCAACAAATAGCCATTTATTCTTTATTTGCACGAAATTACAAAAATAAACATTTAGAAATATATTTTTTTATACGAGACAATTTGTATTGCATAACCTTTTATAAGATTCGAGAAATAACATCAGTTACAGACATTTAAGTACTTTACAACATGATTTTATACAGTACTCGCAGTTTCCTAGAGATAATAAGGAGCTGATTGCTATAACCTACCTAGAAATTATCGTCAATTTTAAAATTCCTGTCAGTTCTGAGGCGGGGCAAATAATTACATGGCTATCCGTCATCGAAAACCAACAAACGAGGTTGTTTCAGAAAATATGGCCCACCCACTGGTGAGGTATACATATGGCTGACCTTCAAAGCGTAAACGTTACCTGAAGTCGAATTAAATATTATAAAATAAGTAAATCAATGTAAATCATTTCTATAGAAAATTGGAATAGTAAAATTTGGAAATACAGATAACATAAGTATTATTTTTAGTGAGATTATGATGTGATTCTAAAACTCATTTTACTAGAGCACACGTTAATGTCTCGTGAAAGGATTAAACCCAGATCTTATTACAAATATAATACCGTTACTGTATATGTATAGGGGAAAGTGATAAATAGTACCAGTCAAGTTCAAAGTCGGGCATATTTTATAACAATGGAGATCGTATCGTGCACTACGAGCCTGCGTCCGTCGCTTTGTATCTCTTGGCGTGCATCGTACTTAACAAGCTTAACGTAGTTTGTATTAAAATAGAGAACGAACTTATGAAAGAAAATAAATTACTAGTGTATTATATATGAAATTATTTTTAAAATCGGTTTTTTAAATGAAAACATTTGTTTTGTAGTTATAAATAATTACTATGATAATAATTCATATGGGATACCTAATCAAAATTGAAAATCAAAATGGGTTGAATTAAAATGGAAATAATATTTCCATGAGCAAGATAAAAAAGATAAAATTCATAATATCTTTCATATTCTAATATTTTAATTGTTATATCCTTAAGTTAGAAAAAACATATTTAGTAAATTTAAATATATAAAAAAAATCGACTGGAGCCGCAAGCATCTCCCAGTTTCCAATATACTAGCTAACAAAGCAAGTTCCAATAATGAGGACTCGATACCATCTCGGACGAGGCGATCCCGTACTAAGATACGCAGAATCCTCTCTCGGCTCCTTTGTGATCCGTAAACACGGCCGTGGATCTTACGTGATTGTTTTTGGTGCGTTTTTATTTCTAACATTCTTCTTTTAGATTTATTTAACTTGAATATTTTTAGCATAATAAATACAACAAGATATCAAAGCTTAAATAAAAATGTATTTAACACAGAATTTGGGTATTTTAACATTTTTTTTTTTTTTTTTTTTTTTTTTTTTTTTTTTTTTTTTTTTTTTTTTTTTTTTTTTTTTTTTTTTTTTTTTTTTTTTTTTTTTTTTTTTTTTCATACCTTACCTGTACATAAAAGTTGTTTAAAATACGTAGTAATAAACAAAATACAATTTATCTATAATGAGATTGGAGTTATTCGAATCATCAAAATTGTTACTTTAAGTACAAGGATTGAAAATATTGGCTGGTGGTTACAAATGAAAATTATTCTGCCAGTGCAAACTACAGTGATTATGGAGCCTCGGGGTACGTCAGTGCTTATAGCCGAATGATTGAAGACCCTTCGCCTTCGATGCGGCCGTAGCGGGAAAAGGATAGAACGAACTTATTTAACGTGAGTATAAGAGATGGCAACAGTTCAGCATCTGATTAGCATCCCAATTACGGCGCGGGCGCAGTGGGATCGGGGATCTTTCGTGCTAGTGATGGCTGGCTAAATTATCGATAGCTTATAAACTATCGATAATTTAGTACTCTATAGAGTATAAAAGTAATCTTGTACTATGAAGCAATATATGTAAATCAAGATTTAGTTTCCAATCCTTTATTATTGTAACATTCATTTAAATTATTTATTATTAATTTAAAATTTGGCATTACGCAAATGCAAGGCAAATTTGCGCTATACTTTTATAAAACTTTTGTATTTTGTGCAAACATTTTAAGAAATACATTACAATTTCCTAAGTGCGTGAATAACTCTTTAAAAAAAATGTTCATAATATTAGTGCAAAGACTTTGTTTAAATGAAATTAGTAAACTTTTACTCACCCGCTTACTTATCCGTGAAACATACATCGATTGTTTTCGGTATTGAGAACAGGCCTCATAACTAGTGTACGGCGATACGAGGCGGTTTCGTATTAAGATTACATCGGCAGCCGTAAGAAAATGTAAAATAAACAAGAAATTATGAGTATGATAATGTTTATAGGTTAATGTGAAAGAAACGTTGCAATCAAATTCAGTTTTTAAATATAAAACAAATTATTACTAATACATACATAAAAAGTGTTCGTATAATAAAATAATAATAACAGATTCGTGTTTTTTGAATTTATCATGTAAAATATTTCTATACTACTAATTAAACATATTTAAGACAAATTTCATATATATATATATATACTCAAAGTAAATTTGGGATGGTATCCCACAGACACTGGAATCTGACAGAGACTCGGTCGGTACGTATTTACTTTATAAATTAAAATACCTTTAGTAAAAGTTAAAATAGTAACACTTGTTTTATTTTAAATTAGTTAAATTGTTATACATGTATTTTTAATTGTGACGTTGTTAGCTTTTGCTGGTAAATTCAAATAACATTCTTTTAGTATTTGATGTTTCTGTACAAAAAATCATTTCCATTTTTCAATCAACACTAGGTTTTTAAATCATTAGAGCAACAAACTATTTCTTGTGTAAATATAAGAATACATTAAGACGCCATTCCTAGTCATATTTATATCCCAGATGTAACAGTTTATTTTATTGCGGCAACAGCCACGGTATTTCATCTAAATGAAAATAAAATTACTGTTATTTACGCATAGTGTAATATTATGGAGAGATTTAAATTCTCTAAGCTCAAACGATTATGTTCCGTACTGTTAGGGTTCGTTCACTTTCACGGTGCTACATTATTTTTTTGTTGTTCATCAATATTAAAAGTAATATGATGACTCTATAGTTTATTAATATTAAATTACTAAATCCATTAACCGTCAATTATAATTGTAATTTAATTTTTATATTTTATGGTAAAAAATATTTTGGTTGGTAGATAAGTGCTTTTATAATCTGTACTATGAAACACAGATAATAAATTATATAATCTGTGATTTATTTCTTATATCAGTTTTATATTTAATGTACATCATTACCTTTCATTAGCACTGGCCTTAATGCAACAGATCATTGTACAGAATCCTAACACATAAAGCTAGCGCATGGATACAAAACCAATTTGATATTTCTCATTACGCGCCGACCACAATATGCCGACTAACTAGTTCTGAACTGTCATTACGATAATATACCTATCTTATAAACGAGCTATATATATATATAAATATATATATATATATATATATATATATATTTATATATATATCTATAATTTATATATTTCTATTGTCTAGAAATTCAATATTTTGTTAACTACACTGCTTTAGTTAACGACTAATGACAAATTTGTATTGTGTATATTTAATCAATTTTGAAGTATTTTACTTAACATTAAAATGCATAATAATACTGCATAGATAATCTAACTCATATACGTAAACACGAAACACGAAAAATACACACGAGCACGTTTTATTTTAATTCGATATCAACGAATATTATACGTAAATATAGCACAAACGTTTTTTTTTTGAAATAGTAAAAGCGAGTAATTATTATTGGTCATTTAAAATATAAGTTAAACGTGGACACAGCTGTAATGAAAAATATTTTAAGAACAAAGTCGTAATTACGGTGTAATTACAATATAAATTGATGATCTTCAAACTGGATTGGCGAAGTGATTGATGGTGTTTTTAACAATATTAATGAGTATGCGTAATACAAAATGCTCTGACGGTCGGTCATTTAAGCAATCCGCTCCAATTTAACACAACTACATTTTACAAGCCAAACACTTAAATATTGTCTTCTTTTGTTTTAAAGTTAATTTTAGAAAATATTTGTTTTCATTGCTCATTTATAATAATTTTAATAGTAGTATTTAATAATTTTGTATTAAAAATTAGTTACATAGTGCATAATGAACTGAATTCACGAAAGAGTCAGCAAACAATTCCTCTAAGACAATGGAACCATTACCAAATACATAAATCAGTACAGAACAACATATTACAATATTTTTATAAATCTGACGTAAGATAAGAATATTTTATACGGCTTATTTAAATAAAACAGATAGCCTTAAGACTCAGCATTTACTATTAATATCTGTGGCAGGGCGCATCACAGCCTGTGAAAGAATACCGACTCGTCGTAAATCTACGTGAAATTATCATAACGAGTCGGTCCTATAACAAAATAGTGGCTTTCCGAGAAGTTATTAACGTCCGCTATAAAACGACTATAACTTTTCGTAGTTCTGTGACGATATTAATTAGGTGTCGTTTGAAAAAATGGCTAGTTAAAACAAAAATCTGTTGAAATAAAAGTTTATTAATATCGTTAAAATGATTGCTTAATGTAATGTCCTCAATTTGAAAAAAAATCGTTTTAGAATTGGCAGAAATACACAGACAGAAAGTCGAGTCAAAAGTCGATTCGGTATATCGAATAAATTTATTGATGTGGAGAAGACTGTCCTAGAACATTCTAATGTTAATGTTAATAATAAACATTACATTATTATTTAATTGAAGGTATATTTTCTTGTCGGTAGTCTTTTTTTTAATATTGTGTATCAAATTTAATTTGCTTTTGTTTTATAAAATGTTTTTTTACGGTTCAAATTTTATGTAGCGTACATTTAATACCATAACGGTTTTTACAGAGAGGCATTAAAAAAATTCACGAAAAAGTGGCATTTATCATAACGTGAAATATGTTTATTGCCACAACTTCACGGACATTACAAGTGAGATATTAAGACAACTGGTTTTGGGGACCATTGACGCGTTATAATTTTATAAAATGTCTTGTTTGCTTTAAGTTTTCATGAATTGCACTTATATTATTTATATTATATCAAAAACATATTTTAGCAGCTTCAAGATTTTCCCCGCATAGCAACCCAGGTGTCAAGACACTGTGTTCTCCATATTCTGCCCAAATACGAGATATTGCGTGTTAAGATTTAACACCGCATTTTGTACGTATACCAGAGCAAAAAATTGAAAATAATTTAAATCTTTCCTCAGAGTGTTCGATCCCGAACCCACCACCAATCGCTTTCGCAGACAGACGCTGTCGCACTTTGTCACAATGGTCTCTAACAAATCTTTTTACCCTATATTATATAATAAAGTTAAAAAAAATCAAAGACGTACAATAATTTTATTTGGTAAATTAAGTAAAGGTTTTTATGTTTTGAGATACCTAACTTGGTGCCGAGCAACACAAAAACCGACTGAACCAATAAGTTTCTTGTAATTGAACGAATATTTATGTAGAAATGTAACAGGGCAAGTTTTTGTTTGACGACCGCAATATTAGGTTTACAAATTTTGTCTACTGACAGATAAAAGATATATGGTTTCGAATAAGAAACTAAATTTTCAGTTATATATAAGCACCGTTAATTATATATATAATACGGGATGAGTAGAAAGAATCTAGTGCCAAGACACTCCGTATTCGATTTTCTGCTTCAATTGCGTAGCCGTTGCTCACTTGCCTCAAATACGTTGCGTATTTAGTGGCGGAACTTATGTAGTAAGATAAATAATACAATAAATTTATCTATTTAACTTGTTGTCTTTAATTATTATATAAATTAAATTATTTTAATATAAATTTAACTATGACACCTACAGTGTTTTGGTATAATAAAAAATGTCGTATTTTTGTTATATAATTATCATTGAATTTAAGCATTATATTGTAATTCAAGTTTTAGGTAAATATTATTTTGGAAAAAATAACGAACTACTAAAACTTTCTTTATTTCGTTGCTAATGCGTTACTTTACAAATTCTTTAAATTACTTTGAGAACGCAATTGCATTCCACGTTTTGTATTGTCCGCTTTCAACTAGTGTAGTTGCCTGTGAAGTGATTTATTAGGCATCGTTTATTTTAGTTCCCAGTTCGTTGTTCTTTATGGCCCGACCTTCTTGCTGCACGCTTTTCAGAAACACTATTTCAAAGAACGAGTTCTCTGATTTATTTCAATAGTTAAGAACTGCTTAGTTAAATTAAAAGTTAAGTTTTTGTATAAATTTTAAAACTTTTCTGTAAGTTTTAAAATTTTATGAGCAAAGTTGGAATATCAAAGAAGAAACTTAGCTCATGTAGCCGTTGAATGATAAAATTTTCATAGTTCAAAATAATGTTCCACTCGGTGTAACTGGGCAATAACGCCATTGCGTTAAGCCTTCACGAAGCGTAACTTATTGCTAAGAAAACAAAAGGCGAGCAGTAGCAGTTTGAGGAATTTAAGCTTTACTATTATTATTTAAATGCACCGTTTAGTTAACCTTACAAACATAAAACAATGGATGGAGCATGAATTATGAATGCTTGGATGAAATTCGATATAGAACAGGCATGAGTGCATCTACTAGCAAAAGCAAAATGCTTATTGCAGGGATTAAAAATCGAAGTGACAAAACATAATTCATTGGTGACAAAAGTTAAAGCAAGGGACGAGATTTCAATGGAGCAAGCAGGTATTACAAATTCAATGTGTAAAAAGACTATTGTAGTCGTTAGCCACTCGGATTATTTCTATTGTTCATTTTGCAATTTTTTTCCCTTTTGTATAAGTTCATTTTGTAACTTTCGTATATATTTATTACTTAAATATTGAAACAGGTAGGTAATTTGAAATGTATTTATACATACACGCTTAAAGAAAAATTGTATGAGAACTGTTATGAAGTATCTTTATAACAAAAAATCTTGCTTAAATTGACTTCAATAATATACAGTTTTTAATTCATCTAGTATATAATCATATTTAGGAGTTTACTGATTTATAAACTTACCAAACAGAAGCTGCCAGGCCAAAGTAGTAAAGCAGTAAGAAGACTACAGCACAGTTAGGATTTTCTAAGCCATCATGGGCGAGGAGCATTCTCGTCGGTGATGTGGAGTCTTTGGCGCAGCCTGCGGCAGAACGACCTGCTGCAGCTCGGACTCCCCAGCCGGCTGCGGCCGCACATCTGCACAATGCTACCAGTACTAGAGCCCGTTCTCCGGCACCGCCTCTGTCCCCACAGGCTAATTGCGCCCCCACAGCCGCAAGTGTACATGCAAAACTTAAGGCTGCCCAAGTTGCAAGCCAGACTTCTGCAGCCCTGCGCTCGCCTGACTCCCAGAGCACTTCTGCATCACAAAACTGAGCACATCGGCTTGAACCTCGTACCCATATCCAACTATTAGGTTTCACTAGCCTCCGGCAAGCTCCTCTGCCAACTGTATTCGAGGCATCAAGTGGAATGGTCCCCATCGGTGGGGCTCGCTCGCCTGGACCCTCCATACACATGTGCTGGTGATTATTTTCAGCTGGAAAAAGAGAGCAGTCCAGTTCTGCCGGCCACGGAAAGCCGAAACCTCGAAGCACTGGGAAACATCTCGCGTAAACACTCTCACACAATCCTCGACAAGGTCCGATAGGCAAAGCGACCTTATCAGTACACATGGGAACATATACCGCACATAGAAATAGATGTAACTGAGAGGAGCACCCGTACTGCACCAAGGGGCTGAATGTTTGGAGAGTAACATCAGCGTCCGCTTGAAGAGTGTGTCGGGCTAAGTTCGGCATGCCCGTCTGGTTGTATCCAATGTTCTTGCACATAGCCACTTTAATAGGTTCACATGTTCTTACAGACGCTTCTGCCGCGATTTCGAAAACGAGAGTCACAGTTAAAACTACCGCGATTATACACTTCATTTTAAATTTTGACATAACTTAAAATAAATATAACATTATCGGGAATATTTACGCGCGCGATAACTTCACAGAGCGCACGTGCTACTCTAAGCGCGTCTACAGACGGTGTGTTGCTTTTGCTTACATTACTCGGCTTAGAGCCGCGGCGGGAGGCGGCGGCGGGGAGCAGGGTTTCACCACAAACAAAAAGGTCGCCAGGTATGCGATAGTATCAGAAGGAAAGGGAGGGAAATGGGTGAGGAGCCGCGGTCGGTGTCCGGAGCGGCGTGAATCTCGTTAAATGAAACGGCTGTCCTCGCATCCTCGGGGCTCGCTCGTTACTTGTTATCGTGCTATAAAGCTGTACGCACACTATATATTGTGCATCTGATTAATATATGAATCGTTCGTGTTTTTTAAAGTTTTATTACTAGTAGAAATATATAAAATAGTTGTTAGTTTGTTGAGTCATCGTGGTACAGCAACTACTTAATGTAATTTCTATAATTTACTAAAATTATGGTAACAGCAGTGCAGATGGAGAAAAGGACTAATAAATAGGTTAATGAAGAGCTACAAATCGAAACTGAATATAATTGAAAATAAGAAATTGTCTCATCTAAACACTGCCCTAAAACTCAATAGTGATACCTTATGATTTGTCGATAAATCGATTTTTAGATAATAAAGATAATAAGCAGATAACACATCGTAGACCGACTATTATACTATACTTTTGATTCATATCAGATAAATTGTTTAATTATTTGCAATAAAATACTATATTTTTCATAATCATTTTATTGTACATAGTTACTACAATAATATGCATACTTTTTAACATAAATAGGTAAATATAATGGTGAACTTTATTAGTTTTACAAAAATTGGACCGAAATACAGATTTGTGAGGTCAGCTTACAATAGATACTGAAATACGCAATGGGATAAAAAATAATATTTACAAGGGCATTGATTACTCCATTCAAAGAATAATATTCTTGAAATACGACTAAAATAAAAAGATAAATACTTTTACAATCTTATATTATACAAGTTGTTTCACACTTTGTTTGCTATACTAATAATGTTTTTTTTTTATTTAACAACATCTCCTAGCTTTGCTGAATCAACATCAGCCCATTCTTAATCAATAGAAACTCTCACATATATATTTTCATTTAAGAACTTTTGAATGGCAATGAGGAAAAACATGTCCTATCTACGTACAAATTACAAATCCCATGTAAACCACATTTCAAAATCTTAAGTCTTTCCATCTTTACATTTACAGCAGCTAATTCTAACAATAATATACAACATTCACATAATATTTTAGTTAAGATTTTTTTTATTTCATCATATTTTTTAATATATTTTTTACAATAAAGCGTAAAAATAAAATTAGGAATGCAATTTAAGCAATACTAGCGCCATTTTCTTTTCAATTTACAAAAATAACTACTTACACTTATATATGCCAAAGCGATTTTTTAAATATATATAGATACATAAATGCCGTAAAACTTTTATGTGCTTTCATAGAAATTATTTATTTTTGTTTAATGTGCTATTTAATAGGAGTCTTCACTGAGTATGAAAATACAATAAGTGTAGATTTAAGAAACAAAAAGAGAAATATGAATTCAGTGTATCTATAAAATAACATAAAGAAGTGAATTACCAAAATTTCAGCAAAGCCAAGAAAAGACAGACAGCTAAGAAAATCTAGTCAGTTAAAAATTTTGAGGTAGTTTTTATTGAACCAATTCATAGTAATATTTTAAATATATAAATAAGTATATATTTTTATAGATTTTTAAACAACACTAAGTCCAGCCCAGTTTCTTTACAATATCAGACAGTAGCTTATATTGACTGTTTTTAATCTCCAAAATTTGAAAATTCAAATAAAAAGTAACAAAATATATTTGACAAGTCTATAGCCTCTTAACACTGATAGCGTTTTAGATTAAATTCATTCATAACATTTACTATTAAAAGAAAATGTGAATATATTCTTATCTAATATTTGTATTCAGTTACAACTTAATTCAAAATTTTAAACATAACAATCAACTCAATTTCTCTAACATTTAATATATGACAATGTAATACAACTCTATTAGTTAGGACCAGAGACCATTAAGCCGTTTTTGAGAATAACGAGAAAACAAAAAATCTAAATATAAAAATGATGGATACTTTGAGATTACATAAATCGATTAAAATTATAAAATATATTGGGAAAACAAATATACGAAATGGAATAATATGGAATAAAGTTTAGATGAGTTTTCGAGCTGCCAACTCACAAGACAAAAATAATATTTTAATAGCAACACTTCATCTTACTAGTATTAAATAAACAATGGTTTTATATTAATTTAAATTAAAAAATGGAATTGCACGACGCAGGCTGTGACGTATGAGTTCCGCAAGTTGGCAACACTAGGTGACTAGACGGGGGTGGAGTGCGCGTCGAGGCGGACCCGCAGCGCCTCGCGCTCCCTCTGCACGTCCGCCAGCTCCGCGCAGAGGGCGCGGCACACGCGGTGCAGCACCGCGTTCTGCTCCTGCAGCGACTTCACGTCGGGGTCCGTCTCGCACGACGACTCCCTCGAAGGCTTGCGGTACACCTCGAAGGCGCCGTGCATCTTCGGCGCGTCCTCCCTGTTGTACCCGAAGCCCTCGCCCTCGTACTCCCGCGGCGCGAACGCGTCCGGGGGAAAGGCCGGCTCCCCCTCGCTCCTCTGATTGACTAGCCGGCGGGTCGGCGGCGACGTGGCCGGCGACATGCGCGGGGGAGGCTGGGGGGGAGGTGCCGGGGCGCCCTTAAACCTATTCAAGTCCAAGGAGCTAGATCGAGTGTGGTTTCTCAATGGACGCGGCGGTGGAGGTGGGGGTGGATCCTTTTTGGGCGCGTACTGCAATGACTGTGGCCCTTCCTCCGCGTGTACTGAAGATTCCCGAGCGGGGGGAGGAGGCAGGACTCCGACATTTTTTACTGGCTTCTTAGGTTGAGGTCGTTGAATTGATTTTATTTCTGAATTGCCATTAGGGGGCTGCTCGGGAGGTTGGGAGTTCAATCGCTTCGGACTTGCCAACTCGAACGCGTGCGCGAAGTCATCGCGCCGGGGAGACGTACTCGAGCGCAGGTCGCCTTCGTGCGGCATTGTGTTGGCGTCGGGAGTCACTCTGAGGGCCACCGGATGAAATATTTTTGGATCTCGCTCTAATGCCGACTTATGGAAGTCGAAATTGACAGGCTTAGGCCCGGGGCTGGACACGCTCGAAGTTGGGGAATCGACGAATTTCGTCCATTCCTTATTGTTGACTTGGGGCTCAGGTTTCGGAGGAGACAGCGATGGTTGCCGCTCGTCTGGCTTTTTAGCAGGTTTACTTTCATAGGGATCAATGCTTTCCGCTTTTGCCGCGAAATTGAAATCGGCCGAAGTTCCCGAACTGAACATGTCCGAGCCGAGGTCCACGAGATCAGTTGTAATTGCTTGCTGAGAGAAATGCGAGTCGACTTTGGGCACGAGACACGCTGGCAACACATCTGGCACAGAAATATTGTTTCTCCTCAAAACTATCAAGTGCATCGCTATACTGAATTCCTCTAGGGTAAGCATTCCATCTTTAGTTATGTCAGATAGCTGCCAAATTTTTCTAAGATCTGGCACCGATAAACGCGATTTTTCAAAGAATAACCTGTTGAAAGTTTCAAAATTTTATAAAAGTAAATATTTTCTTATTTTAATAGTTCAATTTTCTATTATTAAAAATGTATAACTCTTAAATAATTTTTTTCACGCATCTCTTGCATGTACTGGGTTCATTTATGATATTGAAAACTATTGTAAATAGATTTGGCATATTTCCCAATAGGAAGGATTACATAACAAATACAATGACTTTAGTAAAATAAGTCTTGAAGATCGTTGACCAATTAATCTATATACATATAATAAAAATGTAACTGATCGCTCTCTGTACGCGAAAGATACATGACAAAAAATATTATTGGGTGCATTTTTTGTCTGTTTGTGTGTGCGTTCGTGCGAACTAATCTTATAAAAAAAAAACCTTTATATTATAAATTTAAGTAAATAATTATAGTCGTGTAGTTTACGCAGGCGAAGCTAAACCAAGGCGAAACTACATATTTAAGTAATATATTCATTTCATATTTCCTATTATAGACTAAAAATTGTTTTTCTAACTCTTTTATTATCCAACCAATTTTTTTGAAGTCTAAGGGAGTGTGAATTCGAACATATTTAAAGTGAAAAATTAAAATAAAAGCTATTTTCTTATCTTAAATGCAATATATAAAAGAAACAAGGCTATCTAAATCCACCGTGGTCCAGTTACTGTAAACGTAAAGGTTGTGGTATCGTTCTCGAAGGAATAATTATATATCATTTATATTAAAATTATTATTAATTTTTCATTTCAACAAGTAAACTACACGAGCAACACGAATTCGGGCGTAAAGCGGAGAACAGAGTATTTTGAAATTAGGTTAACCCTGTTTGTACTTTATTACTACAATATTTACTAACCTGGCAGTTTGTCCAGAAAGTAAGCCGCGTTCAGGACGCAATTGTGCGAATTGGGTCGCGTAATACCTTGCTTGGACCTCGCTGATCTCGAAAACATCACCGTCACCCTCCCCCTCTTCTTCAGACGAATGACGATCTGATGACTCCTCCTCTGTACCTGGAAATAAGAAAGAACAAATATTTTACATTTATATAAGTAAATTATAGTATATTTGAGAACAGCGTCTTGACACTAAGTTCTCTCAGACTAACCCTGCTATGCAAGAAAAAGGGTGAAACTGAAAAAAAAAAAACTTTACAGTATACATTGAATTGACATTGCTTTGTATTTAGCTTAGCATTAGCTTTGCATTTGCCACTCCGCCCAAGGGGAGTCTCATTATAGTAATATAAACCGCAGCGTTAAGTACTGCCGCAGAACACACATTTACGATCTCGATTTCAGTTGTATTCTGGAGAAACGAGTGATTTGACGCTAGCTTCTCCTCTGACTTCAATGGTATGTGGGAGAAACAGTGCATAAAAAAAAGAGTGCGGAAAACGTATCCGTAATGTCAGACAAACCAAACAATCGAAACAAGGTTCTATTCCTAACATGGATTACTCTACGAAATTCATTTTTAGTCGTAAAGCCAATCCAGTTTATATGAAGGCAAATTTAAATATAGCTATATTATATTGTATAGATACAATAAAAATTAACGGAATAAACCATTCCGTTATTTTATTTTTATTATGACGCCATCATTCCGTGTGTGGGACCTGTGCAACTAAACATTGTATTTTAATTTCTAGAGGATATTTATGTTATTTGGATGGAGAAATAAAGAGCATATACTTCTGTCCTCTGTGCATAATCATTGTTCATATAAACCAGCGTTAAAAAAATATATTAAAAAGCTAAGCTTGCCCTGGACACATATAAATTCCACTAATTTACCAAATTTATTTGCATAACAAACAAGTTATTATTGATATAGTGATATCCAGTGATAAAATGCCAAACTCTCATAAATTATTTACTTATTATGTACTTGTTTTGTTAGATTATTAAATAATTATATTTATTAACAATTTATTTATTACAATTTAGATTAGCCTGTGGAAATCGTTTTATATGGACCTAAACCACTGGTGTGATACTAATAAATCGCAAAGTTTTATTTATGAAATTTTATATGCAACTAGGTTAATTGAAATTTAATAACATATAAATAACATTCATAAGAGATTCAAATCTCTCACACTTAACGACATAAAACAAGAAATCGCCTAAGGAGGCCCTGATATTGTGATTTAACAAATTCAAAAATGAATAGTGTTAAATAGTTCATAATTGGCATAGCAAATATAACAAAAATAGTTGTAAAGTTGGGATGTTTTTCACACAGATAGATCACATATTACGTATATGTACACAATGTCTGTTAAACCAAATAACACTATTTGCATTTACGTCTTAATCTTAATCCAATTGAATATCCAAATCATAGCATGCAAATAATGTCGCAAGCAAAGGGTAATTTCCAAAATTTATGAAGTAATATTTAATACATCAACCATTGGTTTTGTATTACTATTTCTTAGCTACATCATAATACATATTATGTCATGAATAGGAAGGAAAACCGTAATGAGTTGGTTTAAAGATAATTATAACAAAAAAAAATATATAAATATTGTAAATTTATAAAGAAATTCGCAATAATATGTTAGAAATTTACCTAGAAGTCTAGTATGCTCTTCAGCAGTGTTGGTAGGCCACACCCCACGGCCAGTAGCACTGTGCTCCCATACAGGATGTACTCGTTCTGCAACACTATTAGTCGGTGTTGGGCTCTCACTTGCAGTACTCCATGGTGACCCAGCTTTCGCTCTTCGCTTTATGTAAAGAAAAAAGTTATAGATAAGAACTCATACTGGCTTATTGGTTTGTTGAACATTTAACGTAATCATTGCTACAAAGTTACCTTTTAAGGAAGATATAGTATTATTCAATTAAATAAGTGACAATGTATGTGTTTTTGGATAAAAGAGGAGCAAATGTAGATTAAATATATTATTTCAACTATAATAAATATATTTCAGACAATTTATTTAATAACATTTTGAACCTTGAATTAAGAGTGTCTATATAAGTATTGGACCTTGTATTAGAGTATCTGTATAAATAATTATGTATTTTTGGTAAGACAACCAAAAAGAAAGTTAAAATATAGGAAATTATATTATATAAATATATAAGTAAATTATGACACAAGCTCAGTTTAGTTTAGCAAATAATCAGATACGCCACTAGTATAGTTAAGTAATTTTGTATAGCTGTATAATAATGCTGGCTCAAATAAATTAAAACTAGCATGATAAATTTTCAATATTTTATGGTATAAAAGTGTATGACTAATACAAGTCAATAGAGCATATAAAACAATAGGGTTATAAAAATAATTATAAAAAATTTATAGTGCGCTTTGTTATTCATATTAAAATTTATTATATTAAAGAAAATGAACTTTTTCAAGATGTAATGTAATATTCCATATAACTGAAGAACATATTGTCTTATAATAATTGTGTTAATTTTTTTGTTTACAAGTACAGAAAACTACCAGCAGCTTTATAAATTATGAAATAAATACTTTGTCACATTAAGAACAAAATAACTGTTAAATCTGTTGGTAAGATTATATAGTATTTGTGGTGTACCAAAATTTTGACACCGTTATTAATTTGTGTTAACCTAGCATACTTAAACACTGTAACATTGTGTTCTTATCACATCCAAATATAATGAGTATTCTTTACAATTGATAACACTGATGACTTACCTAAAACTCTAGGTAATTTAGTGTAAATAATTTTGTAGTACAAAGAGTATAGAAAATTAAAATATAGTAATGTTTTACTAACAATATAAATACCATAATTAAAATTTACTTACACCACATGAACCTGATCTTTGTGATGCTGTCTCTGACTCCATTTCTGAGTCTGTACTGAGCGCTTCTGTAGCATCATGGCATAATATTTGAGGTACATCACTATCAGATAGATTAGATGACAACCTTATTGGTTCATAGGCTCCAAGGTTACCCCCAAAACTCCTCTCCCGCTTAGAAATATGTTGCTCTTTTGGAGAATTTGATAACTGGATTAAATCTGCATTAGCATCAGAATTAAGTGCCCATGTAAATCTTGGAAGTGGCAGGTCTAAAGGTGTAGGCAAAAGTTCAGGTTTTAGAGACATATTAGTTTGATGGGCAGCTATTAGTTTTAGAGCCGAATAAAACTGTTTCCTATTCATATGATTAAGTGATGCACATGTATTAGGTGCTACACTTATGTCCATGATCTGTAATATGAATTATACTCTATAATATAAAACCACAAGTTCATTTAAACAAAAAAAAATGTGCAATATTTACAATGATTACCTGTCGTAATACATCATTAGGTATGTTAGACGATCTAAACAGTTCTGTAGCTTTTAATATCGGTATTTTCCCGTTGGATTCCTCGTCACAACATAAAAACAAATCGCCGAAATATCTCATTTCGGTTTCTGTCAAATTGAGATCCTCCATTATAATAATATACACAACTATTTTTCTATAAACACTATCGCAGTTTGTAATTAAATTTACGAAAAACACTCATAACCATTATCTGTTAATGTGAACCATATTCATTGATAAATAGACTAATTTAAAAGTTTAACATCACAAAATTTACACGAAGCAAACGAATATGTCATTGACAGCTGCCCGATATGCCCGTAGCCATTATATTTCATAGATTGTAAATAAATAGTTAAAAAAATGTAAGGGTAAAATAGTTCATATTTTATTAATATAAATTTATCAATAATACTGAAATTATTTCATTTCAAATAATTAAAGTGTTTCCTAGTAATGCTTAAGCTATGTAAGATGTTTTAAGAATCAAAATTATTTCAAAAAATAAGTTAATAGGTTAGATTAGGTATTTGCTTAAAATTTTGTAATTATTATACTTGAACAGAATATTTCTAAATGTGTTTTAGTGATAGGTTAATTTTTCTATTATTTTTACTGTATAATGAATTTAGCTGTAAAATTACTAATTATTTAATAGAAATAAAAATATTAAAAGAATAAAATTAACATTATATTGGGATCATGCATTTTTTTAAATTAAATTCCATAAGAAATAGATTTGATTGCCCCGCAGCGTAATTTACTATTTATTTTTTAGTCTGATTTTTTAACTGTGCAGATGATACTTAGGGAAATATTTTTAATTATTTTGTTTTGCAAACTGGCATTAGGCTGAGTTACTCGACAAGTAGTATTTTAGCTCTTTTCTGTATAAAAACAAAAATGTGTAAATATTGTAAGAATATGGACACACGCTGTTCTTTTATAAGAAACCCAGAATTCAATTACGTAGCCTACTTTACAGTATTTTCTTGTAGTTAAATTAAAATGAGAGTTCACATATTTTTACTATGTTGGTACTGATAACTAAAATAGATGCTGTCATCTTTATATAATCATTCAAATATTTTATTACTTTTACTTTATATACCTTATAGTTTTTAAGTCAACAGTAAAATAAAAGTAAAAAAAATGCTTAATTATATTATATACAATACACCTTGAAAATAAAACACAAATAGAATAGAACAAATTTATTGTTCAGTGATTTTTATTTTTAAATTATTTCAATTCTTGTACACATTTACTGAATAAACAGATAACACAAGCATATCATTACTGTCAAAGTAATATAATAATTTAGAATAATACACAGCTACATTTAAAACTTAAATGTTAAATAAGCATTGGTAATCTCAACATTACAAATAGATGCATCTATGTTCAGTTAAAATTAACAATTTAATCCTTGGTCTGGATGTATTTAATGAGATCGATGACACGGCTGGAGTATCCATATTCATTGTCATACCAGCTGATCAGTTTTACAAAGTTGTCATTTAGGGAGATACCTGCAGCAGCATCAAAGATGGAAGAGTGAGAGTCTCCAATGAAATCGGTTGACACAACCTGGTCTTCAGTGTATCCAAGAATGCCTTTTAATGGTCCATTTGCAGCTTCCTTAACCTTTTGTTTAATTACTTCATAGCTGGCAGGTTTGCCAAGACGCACTGTGAGGTCAACAACTGATACATTGGCAACTGGTACACGGAAAGCCATACCAGTTAGTTTTCCATTCAGAGCAGGGATAACCTTACCAACAGCTTTAGCAGCACCAGTTGAAGCTGGAATGATATTTTGTTGGGCACCACGGCCATCACGCCACAGCTTACCAGAGGGTCCATCAACAGTTTTTTGGGTAGCAGTTGTAGCATGGACTGTTGTCATAAGACCTTCAACAATTTCAAAGTTATCATGGATAACCTTGGCAAGGGGAGCCAGGCAGTTAGTGGTGCACGAAGCATTAGAAATAACTTTGAAAGATGGGTCATATGATTCTTGGTTGACACCAACCACAAACATGGGAGCATCAGCACTGGGGGCAGAAATAATAACCTTCTTGGCACCACCTTCCAAATGAGCAGAAGCCTTATCAATTGTTGTGAAAACACCAGTGGATTCTACAACATATTCAGCCCCAGCCTTGCCCCAGGGAATGGCTTTGGGGTCCCTCTCAGAGAATACTGCAATTTTCTTTCCATTGACAATGAGGTTGCCATCAGCAGCTTCAACAGTTCCCTTGAAGCGGCCATGAGTTGAGTCATATTTGAAGAGGTATACCATGTAATCCAAACCAATGAAAGGATCGTTAATAGCTACAACTTGGGCTCCTTTCTCGACCGATGCACGGAGCACCAAGCGCCCAATACGGCCGAATCCGTTGATTCCAATCTTCGACATATTCACTATAACAGAAAAAAAAATTCAAATTATTGTGTATTTTGACATTAAAATTGAGTACAGTAAGTAGTTAAATGTGCGAAATTATACGAATTAAAATGGTTAAGAAATATTTTAATTTTCATAAATGACTTTTATTTATGTTCAATGTTGAGTTAAACTGTGTTAAAATCTTTTATTCATTTCATAATATGAATCTTCGTTATATATTTTTAGACTTTAATTGTAGTCCGCCCTATAGATTTTATACCGGTATAGAAAGGTCAGATTAAGGTCACACAATTTTTTATAATAAGTAAGCTAAAATAAATAGAAATTCGATACAAAAAGATAAATGTCGATATAATTAAACTTGTAATATTATATTTGACTGTTTAATACTATACATATTCATGTTTTAAAAGTAATATAAGAAGACTGACATGGCACTCAGTTTGCGCATATCTACTGAAATCATGATGTAATGACGAAAGAATAATTGAATACTGACTCTAGCGGCATGTTGTGTTAAAAATAGAATAAATAAAAACAAAATAAGGAGTACAAATATGAGTTGTAATGATACGTACCGGATAAATTACTTTGGTCCTCGAAAATATACGACACGTCTACCCACCGCAAGATGGAGAATAGAAATGTCAGCTGAAGGACAAAGTAGTTTCAGCTAGGTAGAATGTAGAGTATAAATTATATATTTGTTATGTGTAAGTTATATTTTGTTGTTGAAAACTCTATTTTCAAAGAACACATACTTTATACTTATAAGAAACGTCAGAGTAAATTTTATTACATTTAATAATTGAATTCAATTATTTAAGCATTTTAGAGAAAATATTCTGTTTAAACTAAAAAAAACTTACTTTTAACACATTCTAGTGGGAAATATATACTATAATTTATAAATATATCTTCTTTAACTAAGTTTAGCTCCGTATAGTCAATTTAAGGTTTAAAAAATTGTTGCGAGAATCTTATCAGCAAGTAAAGGAAAGTTTTATGTCAGTCAATAATTTTAAAAAAGTAATAACGTTGAAATTTGATTTGATTTGAGTATTAGAGTTTACTCTAATAATACTAGTAGCTTTAGCTACAGCAAATTGTATTTTAATGTAGAAATAAACAAATTTATTTTAACAATAGGCGCTTTGTATACCGATAACTAATATAATGTTACAACACAATATTTACACGTCTATAATATGTTCAAAAATGTTGTCTGTGGTTAAATGACAATTGAGCGGGCAATTTGAAATGTCATTGTAATACTATTAGTAGTTTATCAAATTTCCGAACAATTACATGCTTTAAAAAACTAATAAGTAAATTAAAAATGATTAAAGTTGGTATAAATGGTTTTGGACGAATAGGTCGAGTCATATTCAGAACATGTATACAAGAAAGTAATTTAGAGGTGTTGTAGTTCTTATAACATATTAATGATTTATGTAAAGTTATATTAATATTTTAATAAATTATGTATAAATCTTAAAAGTATATTAGAATAGAGTAATATGCAACAGCTTTTGAAAATATATATTAAATATAATGACTTGAAAAACATTGGTTATAGAAAAAAAATGGTTTCTTTACATATTTTGGATACTTATGCTCTGTAAATTTCTTATAAACACATTATTAATATTGTGTAATTCAAACTCGTTATAAAATGGCCTTATTTATTACGCTTTGTAATCTAATTAATAATCAAAATGCACTATGAGTAACCTTTAATCTCCGAGAATACAATTAACACTTTTATTTCTCATGCTTATTAAAGGTTTCAGCAATAAACGATCCAGCAGTCGATATAGATTATATATGCTATCTTATTAAGTTCGATTCTACTCATGGAAAATTTAAGGGTGAGGTAGTATCAACGGTAAATGGGATCATTGTCAACGGTAGTACCAGACTTTATTATTTTTCTAATGAAATTTACTAAGTTTACTAAATAGTAATGCAATAAATAATGTAGGTAAAACAATAAACGTCTTTCGCGAAAAGTTACCGTCAAATATTCCATGGCGATCAGCTGAAGTACAATACGTTGTAGAAGCTTCTGGAATGTTTACAAACTACGAAAAAGCTATGGTATGTGAATATTTTAATATTTTTTTGTTAGTTGTAGTGAAACAATTTTTTTTATTTTTTATTATTCTTTCATTTATCTCGTCCGTTTCCAACTAACGCAATTATCTTTGAAATGAGCATTCATCTCGTTAAGTCTAAGTTCGCATAATATATATAATATAATAATGAAAATTTAATATAATAATGAAAATATAATATAATAATGACGATTAAAATATAATAATGAAATTTTAATATAAATTCGTTCTGTAAAAGTGTTTTTTTTAATCCGTAGTACTTTGTAAAGCAATATATTTGCATTACATATACATTATTTAATCAAGTTTTTAATATTAGCTATTTATTTATTATTAAGTCTTGCAAATTAGCAAGACTTTCAAAAATACATAAGACTCATTTGAGTGTTCCCCTCCACGGAAATCTTTAGTAAAAGGCGAAAGATTTGTACGTTTTGAAGGGAAACCAGAGATGGCCAAATTGGTACTGTGCAAGGTACTTACAGCTTAGAGAATAACAAGTCGATAGCGCGATTCAGAAACGCAATATAAAAGAATAGCTCCATCTAGTGGCAAGAATTTGTAATAATACATTTATCCAATTTTACCTATGATGCTTTTCTATATGTTCATAATAAGGATGAATACAATCTTCACTTTTCGTCCATTATCCGAATATATAGCGTCTTAAGTATTAAAGAATTGGGAAAGCAAAGAAAAACAATTCTGGAAATGGAACCCACAACTATCATGTATCAGGTCATACAAAACAGTTGCGCTATGACTGCGTTTAGAAAGGTGTTTTTATAGTTATTTATTTTAACTATTATCTGTATAATTTATAAGTAGTCAACACAGAAAAAAAATACTTTAGTATTGTATATTTGAAACGATAAGAAGTGGATAAGCTGTTATCACAAGTAAATTTTATTTTCCTTAAAACAATGCTCTTATTAACATTAATATTCATATAAAATAACAGCATAATAATATGTTAAAAAGTAGTAGGAAGTTTTATAAAAGAAGGAAAAAAAAAAGTAAAATATTTGATAATATTTGATTTTTTTAGCTCTTAGGTAACAAAATTTAAAAATTTAAAGTTCCAAGGATTATGTAGTTCAAAGTTTCCCAGTAATTCGTTTTTACTTCGATATCTAAGATGTGACTAAGGGAAAAAGGGTACCAATATATCTTTACTTAACGCGAGTAATTCCCATAACGACACTGAAATGTTACATGGGACAAGTCGGAAAAGGCCGGCGGGTTTTACGACAGAACGTCGACCTCGACGATCATAGAATACAGGAACATCTCCAATACTCCGTGATTCTCAGTGGATGTAACTATTACCAACGCAGCACTAGATTTCCTAGCTAACTTCACTTCACATAATTAAATTACTCACATTTACTTAGATATAATTACATCCATTGTATTCACATTTACATATATTCACTCGTGTATCGAGCCCACGACCTTCATTGAGTACTTAGACACTAAAACAGCTATCGGTAATATCATGTATTATCTATTGCACTTCCAACATACTTGTGGCTTCAGTAACTGGCTTCTCGCTTTTCCCGTATGTCAGGGTACTCTGAGAGAATTTAGTGTCAAATCATTCTCCACTTTTCGCTCGAATTTGAGACATTGTATGTTGAGGGACGGAACTCAACGCCGCGTTTTATGTTCAGCAGAGCGAGCAAACAAAATAATTAAATGATGGTCATTTCTCCTAGTAGTAATTGAACCCACAACTAATCGTGATTACAGTCAGATGCTGTGCCACTACACCACGATGACCTCAAAACATACAGTAACAGTTACAAAATAATCTTATTTATGAAATATTATGAACTGTAATGCAACTTAGTTTGCGTGGACATTAAATATACCGTAAATCTCGTCCTTCTCCGTTCCCGTACGAATTATAGGAATGGAATTATATGAAATTCTTTCTTTGTACGGGGAGCCCTCGCTCTACACTACTCAAGGAACTTACATCACAAAGGTTTAGCGTCTGAAGCAGCGAGCGCAACGCTCAGTAGTCTCGGCTGTATGTTGTCTGCCAGTGAGTCAATATTGGAAGAATTTTATATAAATTATATAGGTTTATTATAAGTATGACGTTATTTCAAACAATCAAATCGTCAGATTACCTGGTACTTTTGGTAATTAAAACTCACATCTTAATGCAGATATTTATTGGGGTGTATTTAAGGATGGATGGATAATAAATTATTGGCTTTTATTAGAAAATTTTAATATATATATATTTTTAACTTATTACTGTAAAAAATAAATTATTAAGAATTTTCAGGGTCACTTGGCAAATGAAACAGTTAAGCGAGTTATAGTAACTGCTCCAAGCGTAGACGTACCCATGTTGATACTCGGGGTCAACGAACATGATATTCATATAGGTTATTATATTTTTATCTTATATAGGTATATATGAGAGAACGTAAAATATTTACATAAATAGGTATGCTTTAGTGTTTTAGTATATTTATTATCTATACTAGAATTCTCCCTGAAAGTGTTGTAAAACATTTATTGGTCCTAATTCTTAGTCATACACTTTCTGCTTGTCCGTTAGAGACAATGCTTATAATATAACTTAGAACAACGTTGTCGAAGACGATTATGTCCACACCGCTCTTAGTTTGAAGAAATATTATGATAAGGAAGTATATCAAATATATATTTGTGCGGGTATTTCTTGCGGGTTCCTACACCAACGCGTGACGCACTTTGATTTTGATTTCGTATCATATTCTTTTTTGTTTGACAATAACTGGTTTCCTTTTAATCATTTGCTAGTATTAGATATAATTAAAAATGAATAAATTCACTGCCATAATCTTTTATGACGTGAGCAATGTGCAAAACTACTTACACTGCCGATACTAAGCTGTGGCTTAAAATATTGGCATGGTACACTGGTAAAAATATTCAAAATGAATTTGAAAGTGATTTATAAGGTTTGTTAAGAAATATGTTAACACTTAATATCCGAAGAACAAGTTATCAGATCACACGTTTAATAGTGGCCAGAATTTTAGTGTAACATAGGAGCCTAAGATAGAAAATTTGAATAGAAGATATCGTAGACTTAATGAATTTTAAAAGCTGAATTTTCAAAAAATATATAGTATAAATAATAACATTTTCTTTTATTAAAACAATACTTTAAGCTTTTTAACGACACACACTTAGCATGGCTTAGCGGTCACAGCGCTTGGACGGTTTCCAAGGGGCGCGGGTTCGAATATCGCTGCTTTGTAATATTTTATACGTTTTCTAAATAATATTTCTAGATAATCAATGTTTTAGACTCAGATTAGTTCATCAATATATATTTATTTCGTAACGTACGAAGTGGTTATTTAAAAAATATTTACGTTCTGATTGCTCTAAAGGTTAACGGATATAGGGTCAGAAAAATATGTCTACTTTATTTATTTTATTTCATTTATATTGTATCCAATGGAACGTCACATTCATATATTAAGCATCAAAGTCTAGTTCTCATGATTTTTTATAGTTTGGGGTCGAAGTAAACTTGATATAATTACATCTTATTACATTAGATACTAAAAGTGGGCTTGGCACACAGCAGATATGAGATAAATTTGTAAAGCGACAATATGATACGTATAAACACAAATTTTAAGTATTGTTGCTCAGGACGCTAAAAATAAGGTTTCTTTATGCACTGTCAATCTATATTTACGTACACTCATAGTTTGTGCCGAGACAATGACTAATCCTTATGAATATTAATTTATAGTATATTTTTTTTTGTGTCAATTGTGTAGGTAATCTTTATATTACAGCCTAAAAGAATATCAGAATATTGTCTTATTATACATAACTTAATATAATATTTAAACCTTTAAGGTAAGGTATTAATATTTTAGACACAAAGCGCCGGCTTCCAAAAATTGTTATTCTATTGACGTGAAAGGATGCTAATATTTCGAAATAATCTAATATGAACTGGTTATCAATATTGTTGCCAAATTTATTAAGCTTCAACAGTCTATCCCCAGCGGGATAGTCATATAGAACAGAGCGCTAAATCTACGGTTCCTGCATATTTCTTTCGCCTCGTCCTTAGTGAGTCATTTATATACGCTTTTCGAGTTTCCTTATGCTTTTTACGTGACCTTCCTCCAGTATCATCGATACTGTTCTCGAAAGTCGACCGAGCTATCCCACCTTTGCTTCATATATTTTTCTTTATTGTTGCAAATGTTGATATATATTTCGGTATATTAAAGGGTTTGTAATAACATTGATTCTCTTGTCAGAAGAAGCATTGTGAAAATTTAAGAAAATTAATGCAACATTTTTCAGATGACAAGATAATTTCGTGTGCCTCAAGCACGTTGTATTGTTTAGCTCCCATTATTAAAATATTGGAACAAAATTATGGCGTCTCGGAAGGATTTATAACCAGCATACACGCTATGACGCCATCTTTAAAACCTTTAGATGGGCTGTGTTTGCGTGGAAAGGTAATATGTGAATTAATCGAAGAAATGAAAACATATTTCCGTCACGATTAATAAATATTAGTCTTGCATAACTATGCACTATGACTAACTATGACTAATATTTATTAATCGTGATCATCTGATTAAACCTGTGCTGTCACTATAGTCTATAGATAAGTAGCTTGAGTTAACCATTGGACTAACTACCTACAAACGAGTAGGTAATAACAGCTAAGAGATAAAATTGTATCCGATTTACTACATACTTCCTCTAAAGATCGAATAAGGTCCTCTTTAGTAAAAGTGTCTTTAGAACGTTATTCGATTTTTTAAGAAGCCAAGGTTTGTGCTAAAACTCTTATATATAAGAAAATATTTTATATTACCAAGAAAGTATTTGCTTTTAGCATTGGCGCGACCATAGAAGTATACATCAAAACATAATACCAGCGGCCACTGGCGCTTGTAAGGCACTTAGTAAAATTATTCCACAAGTTAATAACAAAATGAACGGAATAGCGTTCAGAGTTCCAATTGTCAATGTTTCAGTACTTGATATTACTATTCGGTAAGTATAATTATTATTACTTTATGTGCACACCACATTAAATGGACAAGAATAATAGTTACGTAATACATAAAAAAACGGAATGTACAAAAGACGGTATTATGGCTAAGTAGCCATCTTTTGCAGACAACCTTCAGGCCAAAAAGAAGCTGCTATTATAATGATAAGCGTTTAGGTGGTACCTAGGTATAATAACGCTATCGTGGCGCAGTTGGTGCCTATGTGACTGCGATAGTTGTAACTTCGAATCTCTAATCTAGGAATATGTAATAAATTTATAGTACAGATTTCGTAATTTGGTCAAACATAATGCAGCGTACAATTTAAGTTTCGTCACCTATCGTATAATGCCTATGATTGAAAAAATAACAGATCTTAGTCAAATTCCAAGCGACAATGCTAATTAATAAATTACTATTTTTAGGCTTAAAAAAAGTGTATCCCTTGAAGATATATTTAAATCTTTTGATATAGAAAGTAAAACATCGATGAAAAACATACTCAAGTTATGCAGTGACGAAGCAGTTTCTTCTGATTTCCTTGGCGATGAACATTCTTGTATTGTTGACATCAAATCTAGTTTACAGTTGACGCCTAATTTTTTTAAACTCATCTGTTGGTATGAAAACGAATATTCCTACGCTTGCCGTGTTGTAGATTCTATTAAATATTCAGAAACATCTTTCCATTTTCACTTAATGTCTAGCGTAAGTTCTAATTCACCATTATCAAAGAGATTGTTTCAACAACAATCAACACCATTTTGTAAGACAAATTGTTTTCAAAACATGAGTTTTAAATCAAAAATGTCTAATATTCCAATGAAATATAACAAACCGCTCCTTGTACGCAATGGAAATACCAATGCATTCAGTTGTGGAATGGTAAATAATAGTTGTATATTAAAAAACTGGAATAATGAAGCGAACATAGACTTGCCTTTAGTAAAAGATAATAAAAATGCTCTGTTTCATAGCTGTGTCACTTTTGAGCAATATAATTTAAACCCTCTAAATTATACTAAAAATCAAGAACGTTTACAAAAAGTTAAACAAGAGGTTTCTAAAATGATAGATATGACTGAAGTGTTACTGAAAAAAGTGAATCTGAGTAGTAAAAATGATATTGTTACTGAAAATACGTCTACAAGTAATTTGAATGACAATCAAATATTGCTAACTACTACAAAAAGTCCTTCCAAAGATCAAATAACATCAGTTAGTAATGAAAGTGTCAAGTTAGAGAAGAAAAATTCTAAGCTTGAAAGCTCTGAGTCTACACTAGCTCCCATGTCTGATGGAGAAGATCCATGTCGACCAAAAGAAGACATTTTAGCAAAAGATATAATAAACAATCAAATTGATGATTCAAATGTAGATGTAAAAACTGACAATGCTAATGAAGAATATATTTTAAACGACATTCACATATCAGATAATATTGAAATTAGTGAATCTAATTATGAAGATACGAAATTAAATCAAGAAATTAGTACCGAAGTAATTAACAACTCAAAATTAGTACAATCGCTAGAAACCAATAAAAAGGACATAAGAAAAAAAATTCTGGAAGGCATAATTAAGAATCTATCGCTTGAAAAAATCAATTGTCCAAGTTCCTCCACCATTACAACAATAGGTAAAGAAGAGGGCACCAATATTTACGACAAATTAGACAGTGCCAGTAATACAGACTCAGAAAACTCCTTTTTGATGAACGAAAAGAAATCACAAGTATTGGATTTAAATGAATTAACGAATTCCGCAGAAGATTTGGCTCGTTTGGATAAAATTTGCAGAATTATTGAAATATCAGATGAATTGTCAGACAAATTGTTTTCAGCATTGGATGGTAATAAAGATGTGAAAAAGAAGGAGTGGTCGTTCAAAGATTTATGTGAAAGGTTAAAATTGGATGACTTTTGTAATAATATTTGGACAAAATAAAGTAACATTTTTATATAAAAATAATAGCTTTATTTATTTATTTTAAGGCACTGTATATTTACAATAAAGCATAAAAAGAGTATAGGCTATTCATTTAATTGTATAAAATATAAAGTAAAAGTAATAAAATGCAGGTACTATGGTTCAGATTAAGCATATCTTGGATATAAATTAAATTAATATTCTTGTATTTTTTTAGTTTCGTACACATACAGTTTTTCATACAAATGAAATATCTTTTGTCGAATTGATATATTACATTGTTTTTAACATTTTTTTAGTGTTATTCTCATACTTAGGACATTGATAAACATATTTTTAGAAAACGTATATTTTCTTTTAGATATTGTTCTACATTGTAAATTAAATGCTATGATATGTTGAATGAAATTACATTATTTGTTAAAGAAACTTAAATATTATTAAACAACTAATTTCCTGAATCTTATAAAAAATTTAGCATGGTACGATTTCGGATTATGTCGAATTACGATTCCGATGAGAACCGTCCAAGCGCTCTAACCGCTAAGCCATACGTTGCATTCCAAGTGGTGTGGGTTCAAATCATGCTGCATTAAAAAATTTATACGTTTGCTGAAAATGTTTTTCATATTCTTAGTGTGTGAATGTGCGCTTTAAGAATATATAAATATTAAATATGATTATTTCCAAATACTAATTTGTTATAATATGTCATTTATAAGGCATTACTGAGTACAACTCAATCCAGAGAGCGCTTTTAATAAGAACATAACTTAACCTAAATTTAAGTTCTATGACCTTACCCGTAGCTTTGTGATAAAAACTGACCATCTCTTAACAATTTATAGTTTAAATTTATAACAGTTTTAGAAAATATATTATCATCGATATCAACAAAATCTGCTATTATCACATTGACTGGCCCTGGACCGTCTCTATCTGCTGGCCTTCCTGGAGAAAACTCTTCGAGCTTAGGATATATTTCTTTTCTGACAGGTTTTGCACATTTGTCCCGTAAGTTGGACACCCATCTGAAAGAAATAAAAATAATGTGGTTAAATTGCTTGTTAGAGTCACACCGTCTGTTATAGCGAAATAGTTAGTCGTGTTGTTTACGCAGGCGAAGCCGCGAGCAAGTCGCTAGCTAGGAATAAAATTATGAATTTAAAAGGCATACAAGTTACGCTGGTTATAGTATTGTTCAGACAAATTCCTTAATATTTTTCACGATTATAAGATCTATTACAAATTCGTTTTATTCGTTTTAGTTTTATTAAGCCCACTTTTTACTTTCACTTTCACATTAACTTAATAGTGCCATTTAAATTTTGCACATACAAAAAAAACAGCATTTATAACAGCAAACAGCGTTTCCAGACTTGCTAATTTTGTTTAAATTTATTTTAATGGTTGTGGATCGATTAGATTTAAAATAATTTCATTTCTGCGCTATGGTAAGTAAAACAAAGCGCGATATCGAGTTACGCCGCTCAATACGAAACGTCTCGTATTCGGGCCAAAAGTGGAGAACGGAGTGTCTTGGCACTCTGGACTACCCTGCTGTGAGGGAACAAGAGGGAAGTTTAAAGAAATATATTATTCATAGTATACATTATACCTGAATAAAATAAACGCCGGTGTGGGTGTCAATACAGCCTGGTGCACAAACCCGGTGCCGGGGCTCCTTTTCACGTTGGCGAGGAATTCCAGCAGTCCGCTGATGTTGTCCTGCCGCGGCCAGGGCGAGGGCATCATCTGCGGCGGCCAGAAGTCGCCCGTCGCGTACACTGCTTGATGTCGATACACTACTATTATCTGGAATGTTGGCATAATATTCCTATTATGAATATATGGATAACTATCAACTAGGACATACTAAACTACTTTTAATATAAACTAAAACCAAACTAAAGGGTTAAGAAGCTTCGTAACCGTAACCGAAACCATAGGATATCCGAATTAAAAAAAAACTATCCGTACCCGTAACCGAATCCGATACAAAAGTTTTAGATAATAACAGCAGTGGATACAAAAGTTTTAGATAACGTTGTCTACATGAAAGCTCAATAACAGATACGTTTAAAAGAATGAAGGCACCTGAATTGATAAATTAAAGGTCGAAATTATCCAAAATTACCAGATAGTCCGATTTTTTTTATATCCGTAACAGAATTAGTAATTTTCTTTATCGTAGCCATATCCAGAACTGAAATGTCACGTCATAAATGTGAAATGTAAATGTTATATCGACATAACATCTTTACCTAGCAGAGCGGTCAAATGGCCGCTTTTGAAATGTAAATCAAAACTATTCAATTACTGGTTTTCATTTGTTTTTAACTTACTGCGTAACTTTTTTAAAAGCAGTGAAGTAAGTTAAGGAGGAAAAAGCAGCTGAGCTACAATTTTGGAAAAAACTAAGCGGTCTAAAGCGATTACTTGAATCTATCTATGGTAGATTGAATGTACAGCGTGTTTTTTTATAAATTATTTTCTAACTTCTCTGGAAGATATATGAAGATTAGGCCTGATATTGTTTGACATTTTTATATATGACATACGTGTTTCAAATGCTGTCAATTTCAATTATATGCTGATAATCTTGAAACTTATAAAAAATAGAAACCATCAGCTACTCTATATACATACAACACGACTTAAATAATCTTTCGAAATGGTGTGATCATAATAGTTTGAATTTAAATTATTTAAAATGTTATGTTATAACATTTACTAGAAAAAGTAAAAATCATCAATTTTGATGAAAATATTAACGGGAATGTTCTAGAAAAAGTGAACTAAATCAACGATCTTGGCATCTTATTAGGTAGCAGATTGAGTATTAAACCACATTTAGATGAAATAATAAATAAAACATTCAAATTGTTAAGTTTTCAATGAGAGTAAATGTTTTTAATGTTTGATTCCATAATGCGTAGATAGATAGATGAGATAGTCCTCAACATGGAATTCATAAAGATCACGTAGGGAGAATACAAAATATTTTTTTTACGATAATTGGTTTACAATGTGTTACAACAAAATGAAAACTACAACGATGATATTCTCATATGATATATTCACTATTTAATCGTAGAGACTCTAGGTATACTACTAGTAGTTGAAACTTATTAATAATAAACTGCGTTTTGCTAGGACTAACTTTGGCAGGAATGCACCTTTATATATATATATATTTGTATAATATTTAGAATATTCATTACCTATATCAACGTTTTAAATAAAGGAGACATAGTTTGCTTCATCTTTAAAACATAAAATAAAAATGTTCACCTTTTAATGTTACTCATAGTTTTTAGTTTTGATTTCTTATATTGTTTTCCTTTATTTTTACTATTTATTATCATGTATTTTGGAGAGTTACAAAGTAAATTTGTTTTTTTTTTGTTATTTTTGCATGTATTTTTTCTAATGTATGTTTTTAAATTGCCATCTCAACTGTACTGTTTTCCGTTTTTCTCATAAACCATATATTACTATTTTTTTTTTAATTTTTAAAGTGTTATTCGCGCACTAAGGAAATTCAAAAAGACATATTTAGAAAAAGTATAAAAATTTTTTTATACGTTTTCTAAATATGTCTTTTTCATATATTGCTATATATGTTAAGTTAGCCTATAAGTGAGAGATACAATTACTAAAACACGTATTTTAGAATGCGCTCTATTATAGGTAACGTTACTGTATACAACCTTGGCTTACTATTTAATAAAAGAAAAAAATATATAAAAATTATAATTGTATTTACATGTAGATTGCGCAGAAAATGCTTTGTTCTACATATCACTTTATCTTCACTGTACATTCTGCCAATTTTAGGTTATAGTGTTTTATGTGATAGATTATAAAGCCCATGTATATCCGTTTCGCGATTTCAATGTCTTTATTCGTTTAATGTCTAGCAACCCGCTTCCGGCTTCGCCTGCGTAAACGACATGACTAAACTATTTAGTTTTTTCGCCCGTCCGCGATCTCACTTAAATCACAAATTTTGTTAAAATTTATAATTAATGAGTTGTAACTTTTTTGTTTATTGAATGAAATGAAAAATCAAAATTTCATTTAAATTGGTTAAGCCGTTTCTGAGATTGGCGTGCACAAACAAATAGAAAAGACAATTAAAAATACTTGTTTTGGGTTCTATTACATTAAATGCCCCGAGTAATATATTTTTTCATATATCGTCCATGTACAGACTATACTATCAGTTATCAGTCACAATAATATTATATGTATAGATATAGATAAATTGCATATATTTTTGATATTCGAAAATACATTTCAGTAAACCCGACGTTTGAAACACTTTACAGTAGTCCGTGATCAACGTACAACAACGTAGACTGGTCTTTCAAAAGTCAAATCTGTATAAAAATTATTGCATTTGAAAATGACAAAAATTATACGACCAATTTAGGGTAAACCTGTTGGACGGTTTACGAGAGGTGCGGGTTCGAGTTCCGGTATGTTAAAAATTTATTTTGTTTATCAAGCTTCTAAATAAATTTCTAAGTCATCATTTTCACTTATTTGCATAAAGTACCTGTCGCCGTAATCTGTAAAGCGAATTGAGTGTGATCCCGTCCAAGTCCGGTTGTCTCGGCACAAGCTGCGGTCCGAACAAGTTGAGAACATATCTCATGAGCCTTTGATGGTCTTCTTGTTTAAACCCATAGAAGTGTTGGAAATCTAATACCACCACCTGGAATTTAAAATATTTCATCTATATTTTATTTACTAAGTAACTGGTAACAAGACTACATTTAGAAAACTACAGAGATGCCTTTTGGAAGCTGTCCAAGCACTCTGACCTGATGCTAAGCTATTCGTTATCATTGGTGATGTGGTATCACCAAAAAAAAAAAAAAATATTTTTATTCAATAGACAAGGCAAACGAGCGTTCTTGTCACTCGATGGTATTTTATCACCGCCGCCCACGACCCTGTGTAACACCAGAAAAGCTACAGCGATGATGCTGCTTAAGGTGGAAATACACGCGTTTTTCGAAGGTACCCATGTCAAATCGACCTAGAAACACTGCCGCTAGTAGGCCATTCCATTATTCCCTATTGACAATAATTTAGAAGAGATGCAAAAATATATTCTATAGAGAGATTACGTAGATGACCTAAGGCTCTTTTTCAAAATTATCTAATTTATAATTATATTGCTTTTTAATTTTTTAAATGCATCCTGCATGTATGTAATGTGAAGCATAAGGTAATTCTTTAATTGACGTTTTTATTATCCATTAGGAACTTTTTTTATGAGTCTTACACAATGGACATGTCGTCCTTACCTTGTATTAGCTTTTTGTTTATTATTACATAGATACATACATTTATTTACATTTGTTATTTTCGTTCTTCACTTTTCGCCCGAAATAATAATATTGCGTGTCGAAATCGCAATATCGAAATATTATTAGAAATCGAAATATTGCGAGTTAACGTATAATAAATTGAACGCAGCGGGATTAGATTCCGCACCTCGTGGAAACCGTCCAAGCGCTCTGACCGCTTAACCATGCGTTGCGTTGAACGCAAAATTTTTATACGTTTTATAAATATGTTTTTCAATTTCCTAAGTGTGTGATTAAAACTTTAAAATGTAACAAACCATTGCGTGTTATTATGCATGTAGATTATGTGTTGATTTATGTATTTCATAACATGTATATACACAAAAGTGTTGGTACGTAGAAGGGAACTTAAGTCTCCATCGGAAAATATTACATTATAATTTGAGGTTAATTTAGCCAAATTCATTTCTACTGCATCATAATCGTTCATAATATATTAAAGCTATAATGTTCCTTATTCTTACATTTTATAATTTCACACTACTCATCAAGTATTAATAATAAAATAAATGTAAGTCATCAAACAAGGCCATCACTATCAAAATAGGGCAATATGATTGTATTGTATTCTTTCTATAATCTTTTAACTATTTTAATGAAGAACATAATGAAATATTTTTTTATACCAATTGTACAAAAAAAATATCTATATATAAAGTTCTACCCTTGTTTATTGACAAATAAAGATTGGTTCCGCTTTACACTTTTTCTCGCATAGTAGGGTAGTATTAAGCTTCGTATTAAGTCTTCGTATCACAGCGGAGAAATGAAAATTATTTTACATAAAAATCATTCTCCCGAGTTGGAGTCGCTGTCCCACTGCGCCGCGATGGCCTCTAATATAGATAAGATTGATTGCTTCATTTAATTTTTATACTAATTGGGCTCAACTGACAGGTAAAATATGTGTTACCTTAGCAACGTAGCAATTTAGCTTGGTATGTCAAATATACTGCCATGTGTCTGTTGTATTTATTTTATTAATTTTCTAATACCTTAACATTTTTAAAGTGTTATTCACATACATAGAAAACAATAGCCAAAAATGTATATTATCTACACACCACATACAAATACAGATAAAATAAAAACATTACAATATGTAGTAGTTTTTGCCGTGTAGCCCCTCTTGGGTTAAAGCCTCCTTCAACTTGGAGCATTCCTTGCGGTTTTGGAAACTTCCATCTTGTTATCTCCAGCTATGTTCTTGATGGCCTGCCTACGCGCCTCTGTTTGGAGTATCCACCGGTCGTCGGAGTATCTGGCTACGTGTCCTGCCCATTTCCACTTTTGCCCTAAACCGTGATGAAGTGCATCTATGATGTTACTTTTTTTACGTACATCTATATTTTTTATTTTTTGTATTCTTTGTAGATTTAGGATACTTCTCTCCATCGCATGTTGGCAGGACAAGATATTGTTTTTAACCCTTTCCGTGTATACCCATGTTTGACTTGCGTAAGTTAGACTTGGTTAGCATGGACAGTAATGGATTCATCCATTACTGTCTTTTTCATCTTCAAGCTGTCGTTTCCTTATAATGCTGTTTTATTCAGCTTCCAGGCGTGGGAGGCAGTTTTTAATTTATTATTATTTTTGGCTCTGAATGCGATGCTGTTCTTCGTCCTACTACATATTCAACAAAGCCTGTTTTTGCAATTCCTTGTGTATTACGAGGTGAATCCTTCCGTCCATGTGTACCCTTAATTTGTTTTTTCTTAGTGTTTGTTGGGGGTGCTTCTGGTGATTCTGTCTTTTCTCTTTTCCTCCTTCCTGGATTATAATCTTTTGAATTTTTTATTACTAATTTATCGTATTTCAGAAATTATGCATACATAATTTTCTTTCTTCTTTTCTTCTTCTAGCAGAGATTGAAGTTTTTTCCGAGTTTCTAAAACCTCCTATGGATAATCTTCAGCGAGATAGGTCAGTTGGGAGATTGAATTTGTTTCATCATACTATAAATGTAAAGGTTCTATTGAGGCCATCGTGGCGCTGTGCGTCCTCCTGAGTGCAAACGCAATTCGTCGCGGGTTCGATCTCCACTAGGAGGAATTATTATATTTAAATTATTTTTAATTCTTCGCTCTGGTATAAGATAAAGCGCGGCGTTGAGTTCCGCCACTCAACACACAATGTCTCGAATTTGGGCGAAAAATGGAAAATAGAGTGTCTTGACACTAGGATTTCTCTGACCCTACTATGTGAAGCTATATAAAGTTTCTTACTTTGTTTTTAGTGGGTAATCTTCAGAAATACTGATCCAATCATAAAATTCTTTTCACTAATAGAAAGTTATTCTGGAGTAGATAACACTATATTTTATTTGCTGTTGCAGCATGCAGCCCACTACTATTAATATTATATTTAACACAAATCTCACTCACTTCATAAGGATGATCATCAATAAACTGCTTCACTTGTTGAAGTGGCTGATAAATTTCACCGGCATATACACCATGTGTGAAGAAGAAGTCTTCTGACCCTGCCTTTGTGGCTAGTCTTAGGTCAAAGTATCTGTAAAAAAAGGCTATTAAGTTTAATCTGCTATTTTTATCAGATTTTTGTTTGTACCCATTAAAGACAACATTAAATAAAAAAAAACATATGTTTAGTAGTAAAAATATATTATGTTATTATTATCAAAATTTAAGATTACTTAAAATAATATAAATGAAATTAGCTCATATACAACATAGATAATTACAATCAACGCATCCTGTGAAAAAGAAGAGGATAATTATGAAAATAAAACAAATAGGAAAGTTAAAGAAATTAACACACATTATATTTAAATAAATAAAAGACAATTGCTGAACAATGACATTACTTGACAGAAAAATATCTTGATAGCCTCATTTAAATATCTGATCATAGCTTATGGAGGCTACTGATAAAACAATACTGTCCTACATTTCATAATTTTTTATTTTAATTTGGATAACTTGAGTTTTGACTTGAGACTTGAGTTACTGATATAACAATATTTTAATGTTTAATTTCATTCATAATGATATATATTACAAGACAGTGAATCAAGTACCTAATCCCAATAAGAAGTTGTTGTAAGGCATCTATTGCTTGTGTAATGGTCCATCTTAAGATTGTACCTTGAAACAGAGGGTACAGTCTCTTTAAGATGGGTTCAGCATCGGGAGCTAGACCACTAGAACTTGTTATAGCATATGTCATTGAATCATGGCTACCTAGAATAAAAAATATAATATTACTTGCCTATAATATTACTATTTAATAAATAAAAATAAATACTTTAGTAAAAAAGAAAACTTTTTATAAATTACCTGGAATGGCAAGATATATAAGTGGAATGTTTCTTAATTGCTCTGGAAGATTTCTCATCCAATTCTGTAGATCAATATTCTGTGCACTACCATTTTCACTCATAATTATACCTGAAATGATTGTTATACACAGTTATAATATAATAAATAAAGTTTTATTTCAAAGTTCACTCAACAGAAAGAAATAACAAAGCAATTACACAGTGCACGTTACTATGGAGTTAACTGAAACACGTCATAATATTAAAATAACTTGTACCTTGAGCTATAAGGCCCTTTGTTCTATATAAATTACTTTTCCAATACTTGATGTTTTCATTTTTCCCGCCTAGTTGTAACAAGTAAAAACCAAGTATAGGTTTAGTATTGTAGGTCAGGGATTTAGAATTGAGTATTGAAATTTAGATGTTATTTAATGATAATCTACCACTTTGTATTGTCTGATGATATTATACTTACCTTTGCGATTTGTATTTATTTGTTAGAATCAACATTTTGACACTTGTCATATCAAAATGACATTTCGCAAAAAAGTGTTGCATGCAGCATGAGATACCCGAAAATAAGAATAATCGTTTAGTTTATTTAATATATTTTATATTATAATTATCTTATGTTTATTTCATATTTTGATTTTGGAAACTAACTTTTTAGCATATGGAATGCATAAGCAACCTGATAAGATAAACCTGTTTTAAGCTTTTGAGTGATTAGCTACGTTAGTTACGTGGCGGAACTCAACTCCATGGTTTGTTTTATTAGTGTGAGGAAATGAAAAACAATGCCTTAAGTGAACTGGAAAGAAAAATATTTTTAAATATTCCACCGTGGAATCTAACCACCAAATTTACAATAAGGCGCCGTTGCACTGCACTGCGCCGACGGCCTCAAAACTACCCGAATAAAATAAAAAAAAGAGTTCTTGCCAACCTGAATGTCTGATTGTAATAGATATTCTCTGAAAATGAATCAATCTTTAACGGCGTTAAATTACAGCACTACATATGTTAGTCATTTTTTGCGTTGTGATTTTGCGGTTTAGTAGATATTTAATAAAAATACTTGGCTGAATTATATTTGACTGTAGGGACGTAATGAAATATTATTTTTATTAAACGTATAAAAATTTGAACGCAGTAGTATTTTCAAATTCTGACCGCTAAGCCATATGCGTTCTACATCCAGTTACGTCTAAATTCTTATATGTTTATTACAACTTATTTTTGTTGTTTTTTCATTAGAAAAAACAACAAAATATTCGTATATGACAAACACATATTAATGTGTTTCTCATATACGTGTACTAAAAATATGTTTTTCAATTTCCTAAGTGTGTGAATAACACTTTGAAATGTTCAAACTATGTGATGAAATATATATTTTTTAAATGCCACCTTCTTAGATTGAGAAAATAATGTTTTATAAAGCAATATGATGTTATGAGATAAGAGCCTTAGTGTATTGTTAAGTAGATAACTAACTATATATGAAACAAGGACGGCGTACCACAGACGACCAATATCTGCAGGGTTCAAATCCTAAAATAGCGTTTGTTGGTGAATGATAATATTTTTATTGAATAAATACATGTTTATATGAATCTAATGGTGCTTATGTTTATATGTGATTGAAATGTGTAACGGGGAAAAAACATTTACAATAAGTGTAATTCATTCAGTAAGTCTTGTAGTCGTAATTTGTAGCTGTAGATCACAAAAGTAAAAGGTAGTTAAAAGGTCATACTTAATGTCTATTAGTTATTAGACTTATAATAAGGGTATTTTTTTATTTTCCTATTTTAATGTTTAGTTATTTGTTAATGAATATTTAATTTGTTAGTATATTAACTAGAGTTACATGTAGTATAAATAACAATTATTAATTGAATTAAGTATCTGTCTGTAACTGTATAAGGATTTCGTGCGGATTTTGGCTTTTAGGATAGATTTTAAATAAATACCCGGTAACAAATGTTAAATTAAACTATATAGAATTGCTAATACTTAAGTTCCTACATAGAAAGAATATTTAAAAAAAACAAAGCAAAAAAATGTACAAACCCAAAATAAAAAAATTGTATCCAAAATTCATATTAAAATGAGCACTATGAAATATCACTTTTACAACCTCACTTTACGTATACAGATCATAATAAATAGTTTTTTTCTTTACGTTATGAATAAATTTTATGTCCTAACTTCTAAGTTAGCAGATACAGGCACGAGTATGTTACCCGAGAAACTAAGTACGAAGTGCGTGTGATTCAGTAAGAATAATCTTGGATGTAAATAAATGCAAAAAGTAATGGATGTTATTGGTATAATAGCGATTGCTTTGTTTCGGAACTCTAAATCAACTGATGTATGCCATTTAACGCCGAATAGGTGAAAGGACTGCTTTTTTCTGTAGGCTTTTTTTTCGGTACTCCAATTTGGTTTTAACCTTGTTTTTTATACTCAACTAAAGCTTTGAAACTGTTTACTGAATTATTTATAATGTAAACTCACAACTTTATTTGTATTTCAAATCGGCGAAACTAAAACATTTTCTCCAATATCGAGCTTCCACGCGTTCACTAAAACCGGTATATACGGGTTTTACATTAATAACTAATAATATTATAATTTTTAACCTTACTTTATAAATGTTTACTACCAAAATCTGATAATAATAATAATTATGGTTATCGCGTGCATTTATACATCTAACTTCAATAAAAACACTAATCAAGTTACTCTTGGCCGGCTCTTTAATGATTCAAACAAGTAAACCTCTTAGTTTCAATATTAATGATCATGTAGAACTAAGAACGTAACGTATGAACTAAAAAAATATATAATAGTTTTTTTAACCTAAAAAAGACACGCAAACAAAAATTATTTAGGGATGTTGATAATTCTAGCAACCATGGACAATCGTGCAAATTTTAAAGCAAATTGGCTTCAAGTGGGTCCAAATAGCGTTACCTACAGCATTTTCTTAGATTGATTTTGATACATACAAGCTTCTTAAAAATGTTTAGAAGTAGATTGTAAGTCAGCTAGAGACTTTTCTTGTCACTTTCTTTAAGAATTTTTATTTAAGAATTGTCTAATTGTTATTATTTGTTAAGAATATTAAATGTTTTATATATGTGTGTATGTTCCTTTGTTGGGCTAGAAATAATTAATAAACTTTTAAGAGCAGATTTATAAAATGATTGATTGTGGTCATGAAGCAGTGGGAAAGCAAATTACTCTAAACACTATAGTTGTGGGTTTGACTCCCACTCGGAAGAATGATTATATTTAAATTATTTTCATTGCTCCGTGCTGGTAAAAAGACAACGCGCGTCGTTGAGTTCTGCCACTCAACAAGCAAGAAAAGTGTAGAACGCAGTGTCACGACACTAGATTCTCTCGGGCTTCCCTGTGATGCGGAATGAAACGTGTAAAAATATTACAATATTAAAACATACTATTTTGAATAAGGAAATAAGCTAAAAATTGTCGGTAGGTAGGTACCTACATTATCAACCCATAAGAAATTAACACACCAACCAAAATTTGGCCGCAGTGCTAGTATATATTAATACAAATAATTAATATATCAATAATGATATAATAAATTCCACGTTTCCTGAAAGATAAGTCATGCGAATTACCTATAACTTTGAAAGGATAAAAATACGCGTCATCAGTCAAGACTCATGTTACACGTCGCAGAGTAAATTAGAAGACTCTTATAAACAATTATATAATTATTCAAATGAAAACAGAATTTGTGTTATTTATACTACGGTCTATATATGTTGGTCATTAAAATGTTATACATATTTTAGTAAAATTACTGTAATTCATATGAAAATCATTTAAAAAATTTATGTCGTTATGCTTTCTAAATTATTTCACAACCTTGTAATATGTGGTTGACCCAATCATTATTTTCGTAATTTTAATTTTAGATAAAAAAAAAAATATTGTCTGAAAATTTACTATTTATGACACAATATAGAATACAAAATACTACTGTTTTTACTTTTTAAAAACGACATAGAAGACTGAAAGCTACTGTTTTTAGCTTCAAAGGACACCCATAAGTTTTTATTTTGATACTCGACCTGATATTTTTACCTCTTTACAAATACAATCGTAATTTAGTTTTTCTACGAAACCGGTTTGTTAAGGTTATAAGGACATCAGCCTTTAAATGTGAGCGAGACGTGACCTACTTATTGGGATCATTACTTGTTGATAATACATACATTACTAAGAAGTACTTATATATTTTCCCCATTAAGAAAAAGCTACGAAAATACAAACAAGTCATTACCATAATACAACGTATGTATAAAAGGAATCATTTTTAGATAGTGAAGACTTTATTTCCAGAGTCTGAAATGATTTCTTAGAAAGTGAAGAAGAAAATAATGCGATGTGACTTGTGAGCATATTGAAACTATACAAAAAAAGTTTTAGAAATTTAAAAATCACTTCAAAATTAACACAATTAAAATAAAGAGAGCAAATATCTACAACTATTTTTGTTAGATGTTGTCTGTTACGCAGAAGTGTTCAAGACAATTAAGACAGTACAGCTGCATATCTTAAATATTAAATTATGTTTCGCATAATACCTACCTATGTTTATATAATAAGTTATATGTATAGGTTTAGTCTTCTAATGATTATGAATGGCATTGAACTTGTTATGATCAGATGCATAATGGTAGCTTCAGTTTACAATAACAAAACGGCTGTAACATAATAAATGACTTCGTGGTCCTAGTCGTTAGTGTCCTGCTTAATAGGCTCGTATTCGGTATAGAATTTTTTTTTTACACCTTGCAGAACCTAGTGTCAAGACGTTGTATTGCGTGTTGAATGACGGAACTCAACGCCGCTTTTTGTTCTACCAGAAATGGATAGAAAAATAATTGAATGTACGTTACAATATAACATTATAGATTATTAATGGATAGATATATTTTTATTACCATAGTGCCGATTATAATTTTTCATAATTTAGATTTAGAATATTTTAAGTGCAGAATAACTTAAATATCTTACTTATTTTACGATTTACGCCCAATAAAAAAAATTTGGATATTTCCAGCGGCCATTACCGCAGTACAGTTTGTAAAACGGTTACATCTGCCTGTCTACGTCGATAGTAGATGACAGATATTTGGCAATTATTCATTAAACCGTAGACTTGCTCACTTGAAGTAGGACGACCGTTTATTTATATTCTCTGGAAGGCGGTCAGGGATTTTATCATTAACTATCAAGTATAATAAACCTTTATCAATGGCAATATTAACATATTTCATTTTACATAGGTACAATTGTATTAAAAGAAATAACTCTTAACTGTCGGTTTCAAGTTTTCAGTTTTGTTCTGTTTTACAAACGTTTTATCTGAAATAGCAGGGTAGGCAGAGAAAACCTAGTATCATGACATACCATTGCTCGCTTTCCGGCCGAATTCCAGACATTATTTGTTGAGTGGTGGAACTCAACGCCGTGTATCACCAAAGCACGGAAATTAAAATCATTTAAATATATCATTCTCCCGCGTGGGGGGTCTATTCCACAACCGCATTTAGAAACAGACGCAGACCATTACGACACGATAGTCTCACATGAGTTTTATGTTAATTGAAAATAAAAAAAAATAAAGTTATCTGTCCGTACGTATTTACAATATTATGTAAAGTACCTAAGCAGAGAAAGTCTAATGAATATTATTTCCCACTCAGAATCAGTCGCTTTTACACTACGACACGATTGCCTCGACAGTTTTATGTTAACAATTGGGAATTTAAATAGAAAAGTTATCTTTCACACTTACAATATTATATAAGCTACCTAAGATAAATTCTAATGAATATAATTTCACCATCACATTTCGTCACTTTCTCGTGTGGTGGATTTTACAGCCAAATTTTTTGGTATCTAACTAAATCAGGACACGCAAATACTTGAATGAATCCCAACCACTTGATGCTTGTGACATTGACTACAATTAATAAAACAAAATTAATAACAAACAATTAAATAATTTGAAAGTCTACGCAAGTAATAAGTAGATGTTAGTAGAAAGTAATAAAACTTAACTTAAGACTGACCTACAGGTAGTTCCTCCAATACAAAGTTCACACGTTCATCGTCACATGACACTGGACAATAACCAATTGAAGTCGCATCTACTTTCTCTACATGATACATATACTTATGATCGTATTATTTTTCAACTATTTATGAAATGCTGTTTTAAAAAAAAACAATTTCTAAAACATTTACTAAGGATTTTTTTTTTATATATATAAAAAACATAGACACTTTCAATTTCAGTGTATTGCATAATTTGTGCAAATTTCATAATATCATCACTCTGATAATAACATAAACGTAGTCGTAAAAATAGTATATATTCTAATTGTCTTGAATATACTGTATATTTTACAATAAATAATTATACGTTTAATAAATATTATATACGTTTGTAACGCATATTGTTGTAATAGTTTACATTCAATTATACAACATATACTTATTTGTTGTCCTTAAGTCTATCTATTATGTATAAAACATGCAGTGGGAGCAAGATAGAAATATACATGCAATTCGGTCGACGAAAATACCCGAACGAAAATCGATATCCTCCGAACTCAGCACCAGTCTGTGTCAGTTCGCTTCGTTGGCTCAATCGGTCTCGCTCCCTACCACTTGCCAGTATCATATTTTCTTGCTCCGCGTCGAGCTTCAGTCAACAATCCACGTTACCACTGTGCTGCCACATCGTAAACACAATATAGAACGCAAGTTATCAATATAAATAACCTCTGCTTCGACGCCTCCAGATTTTACAATGAACAAAATACGCTCAGGGGTGAAATAGTCGAAAAGAAGCTGACTGCAACATTGTGAAGACTGTTACGAAACTGTATACTTACTGTGCTACCTTCCCCGTGCGATGTTGGGGGAAAGTGTTGGTTAACAAATTATATCTTATTGTTTGCTGGGACTTATTGCGAATGTGTATTGAAACGTTCATCGCGATCCACGGGCGCACTGCTATGCGCCACGACCTGGTGCATTTTATAAGGCATACTTCATCTGACCACTACTGCGAAGGAACACTTTAGTTTTTGAGGCAGGTAAGCTTATGTAAATTAGTATGCATGTATATTTGAAATACGAACGTTCCAGAACATATAGAAATTCGATGCGAGAGTCGTCCATCGTACACGGTGGCCGAATGTGCCAATATTTAATGAGGTGAGTGATAAAAATAAAAATTATCATAACACGCTGGGGTTTCGCAAGATGAATAAGACATCATAGAAATCGGTGGAAATTGATTTGATAACCTCGGTTGCTAATCAAATGTATGCCTTGAAGTATAATCAATTCCAATCTTCAAACATACCATTACAGGTACAACCCCGTCGTAAAAAAGGTACAAAAGTATAAATTGAAGGTAGCAAAGAAACAAATAATATTAAACTAAAAACACAAGAGGCGACATAAATAAATAAACACCACGCACAAGACTACATGAGTAGGTACTCGAGACAAAGGCAATTTTCATAATTAAATCGCAACGAAGATGTAAATCGGCCCGTCGTTTTATTTTAATTACCCTACACATTTTAAAAGTTGCTTAGACCTGTTTCTCACTAAACTTATAAAATAATCCACTTGATCGTAACTTGACGCGTACAAAACTGACTTTTGTGAATATGGTAACTTATAAATAAACAAAAGTAAGATAAGACAGGCAGTCATGGTCTGTTATCGGTTTCTTCCAATCATATGCGAGTAAAAGATATAGAATGGAAAATGTTGTTGGTATGCTAATTAATGTATTTTAAATTCAAGCATCTCAAGGAAATGGAGTTTGCCTTCATAATCCTCTACTTTTCAATTATTTAGAGATATAGGATAGATATTCCTTAAGTGGGATTTAAACCTACAATAACCTCAATAGCGGTATGAAATTATTATTTAAATTCCTAAATAATATTACACATATATATAATAGATATGGTGACCATCGTCGCACAAAGGGAGAGCTTGTGTCTGTAATCGTGATTGGTTGTAAGATCAATTCCCACTCAGGGAAATGATTTATATTTTAAATATTTTCATTTCTCCGCTAATAAAATGACATTAAGAAATAAAGTGTATTGGAACTTAAACGGTAAATTATACAGGTATAAGTTGCGCTTAATGTAACCTGATAGATCGTATTGTAATTTCATCTTCATATTGTATACTTAGGAGTCATATACCATGAACAAATTTTCTATACACAACGTACTCGTAATGTAACGCTCGTAACTACCATAATAATGGGCGTAATAGTAAGTTCGACTTATTCGACGATAAATAATCAATGAATTACAAAGCTTTGTTTATATAGTTTGTTAAAATAAGATTAGATTTAGTTAGATGTAAATGCAACTTGCAAGTGTTGTAATTTTTTTGCATAACCATCTCATGTCTCAGTTATGTCGTGTTTTATTTTAAGTGAGAATCAGATGTTATTCATCATATTCTAAAACATATCCTCCTTTGAAAAAATTATTTAAAAATTTATAAAGATTTGAACGCAGCGGGATTCGAACCCGCGTCTCTTGGAAGCATCTCTGAATAGAGATTTTTACAAAATTCCGCTAGCCAAAGTTTATTCTTCGAACAATGGTTAAAAATTGGTAAAAGAGAATGCTATTTATTAAATATTTTTAACATTTTAAAGTGTTAATCACACACTTAGGCAATTGAAAGACGTATAAAAATTTGAACGCAGTGGGATTTTAACCGTATCTGCCTATTTTAGTGACGACTGAGGCTTTAGCGACGTATTAGAGAAGAACTGACTGGTATATGTGTGTTATCGCAGTGGGGCAGCGTCAGACTGCAAACGCAATGTTTATGGGTTCGAACCTCACTGTAGGAATGACTGAATAATTTACATTTTCCGCTCTGGTACGTTAAAACGCGGCGTTCGTTACTGCTACTCAACGCGATGTCTCGAATTGGGGCGAAGAATTGAGCCTCTTGACAGTAGGCTTTTCTGGCTACTATACTATTTGAAAGCTTGAAGCTGAAGCTGACTCACACATAACTAAAGCATTTTAATTTTAATCTGTTTAAAACATTTGATTATAGGTTTCCGAATACTATTGCAGTTTATAAATAATAAATATTGACGTAACAAACTATTATTCGAATGATATTTACATTTTACTCAAGTTTTGAATTTATGAAGTAATAATAAATTTGATGTATATGAATGAAGTTTCAACATATATTTACCATAAATGATTGAATGAGCGTATAGACGTACAACAAAAGGTGATTTAAATAAAATTTGTATAACATCCGCGTTCATTTGTGAACAAACAATTTATTAATAATAAATAATGCATCATTTTATTCATTATTGGAAACCCATTCACGTTATTGTAAATGAAAAACAAAGTATTTCTGTTAAAGTAGGCTATGGGAAAAATCTAGCTTGTTAGTTATAAATGATGCCATAGTAATTGAAAGTGATGTCAATGGGACACAGATTTTTTTCTGTAAGTTAGTGTTTTAGAACGGAATGCCTTTACACTAGGTCCTCTCTGTTGAAGTTTAAAAAAGCTTAGTTTTTTCATTGGCTTTTATTATTTAATTTTAACTAGAGATCGTGAAATATTTTTATATTATGACAATAGTATGATTTTAGTTATAGATTTAGTGTTCCATATTTTAAGATGATAGTAGATATATTTTATTGCTAAAAGTCAAATTGTAATAATAATGCATTTCTCAATTTCGTCGCGGCGCATTGGGACAGCGTCAACTGTAAGCGCGATTGGTTGTGGGCTCGATTTCCACTCGGGGAAATGATTATATTAAAATTATTTGCACTGAGAGATCGGAGAAATGAATGGCGTTGAGTTCCTCCTTTCAACTTGCAACGTCTCGATGTCGGAGCAGAACGGAGTGTCTTCACACTAGGTTCGGTCTGACCGCTGACGGACCGCTGAAGTGGACCTTTCCTAACCTAAACAAATCCAAACTAAGTCATTGAATTCTGCACGAGTTTATTTATAGTTTAAATACATTTTTGTTTTTAGCTTGTGTGAGTTATTAGTTACTATCTCTTAGCCAACATCAAGGCTTACTGTATTTATTATACCTGTTACAAAAACTTGTTTTAATAATTAAGTAAAATAAATTATTGACTGTTTTTAAAGAAGTGTAAAACTATATATTATATATAACTGTCGTTGAGCTTCTGACTAGATGATAAAGGCTGTTTCGATAATTCTTTCGCTTTGGATAATTCTTGACATATATACAGGTTGTCAATCTAGTTAAATCAAACCACTTGGCTAAGACCTTCTATTGGCGCTTTGTGTTATTATTATATAAGCGAAACGCGGATAATACAGTAAATATCATTATTTTTCTACTACATAATCAAAATTAACTTGTAATATATATATATATAATTATATTGTACTGACAATTAATCTAAGTAATTAATAGTTTCTGTAACGACTATAGAAGTTTAGGTAGGCTTATTTATATTTGTGAGTTACAATGTAGCTAGTTATTGTTTACCTATCAATAGATCTGAACTGAAATAGAAGGTCTTTACTGTTGTATAATGTGATAAGAAATTATATTAAATTTAGAAACATAGGAGGTTTAAACTAGAAACTTCTTAGGTATTATAACTTGGGTAAATCTATACAAATAAATAAAATGTGAATAAAAAGTGTCTGTTTTTACAAACAGATTTATGATATTACTATCAAAATAACTTTTTTTAAATACATTTGTTTGTATACACGGTATATATACCAAAATAACATTTTATTACATTTTTTGTGTGTTTATCTGTCTCTTTGTTCCGGCTAATCTCTGGAAAAGCTGGACCGACTTGGACGAGACTTTACCTGAAAGATAGCTGATGTAATACAGTGTAACTTGGGCTACTTTTATTTGCGAATTCAAAGTGGACGAAGTCGCGGGCACAGCTAGTCTAAAATAAAATAATATAAAAAATCTATTGAAATCAAATATAAAAACGTCATTAAACCAGCACATATTGTATAATGCGCTTACGTTATTTGTCCTACATAATGTTGATATTGTGAACAAGGTTTACGACTAATTCCATAGATATACAAAACAATTAGAAACTTTTTGTTAGCATATGCAAATTTCGTTTTAGAAAACATTAAAACGTATAATAATTAATACATAATCTTAATTAAGCTATAAACAGAAATTTGAGTAAATTGACAATATTTATGACCAAAAATTACATTCTTTTACCAAATGCGTACTGTACTATCCGTTGGCCAGATTAATTCAAAGAATAGCAAATGCTTTCTTGAAATAGTGTTTGGTTTTCCCACTTCTCATTTTTTCCATTGATTTAAAATATCAGATGCGACTTAGCCTTTTTAGTCTAATGAATAACCCTCAACCTATACTTAACCCTACTAATCTACATGGACAAAATAAAACCTAGCATAAAATAAAATAAATGTAGTTATCATTAATTCCCATGGTATTTATAGAATAGTTTTAAAAGGTTTTTTAGAATCTTAAAACTATAAATAACAGTGTAGGCGAGGTACATACAAGATTTTTAAATTACTTAAAAACATATTTTTAAGCTAAATCTTAATATTGCAAACGTCTAACCTAAACTTTCGTTTCATTCCAGGTCGCTATTGATGGCGTTACTGGACATCCGAAGTGATTGGTATTTGTATATTTGGCTAATATATCGCAAAATCTATTCAGCTGTTATATGGTTGGTCGGCAATCACTGCCGAAGTGATATAAGACTCGAAGTCGGTGATAAGCACCGGTGTCAGCCAGTCGTCTGGAGGTCTCCACAGAGTGCGCACGCGTCGTAGGAAACCGTTGCAGCATCGCAAGCACGTCGTCGCATTAGTGAGGAGATCTTCATTGAGAAGGATAGTGATGGCACCTGGAGCTACTGCACACGCCATGATGGAGGACAAGGAGAAAATACTCTCCAATGGTTGAAATATTTTCTTACAATACGCTATATATATAGCCTATAGGCTTTTGTTCGAGTATCAAGTGAAAGCTTCAAACGGAACGTAGTTCAAATGAAACGTTATTGTCTCGGGTAGCAAGTGTTTATTATTAGTTTCCAATGTTTGTTTGTTTAAATTACTAAATGTAATATGAATATGCCACGGTTGCAACATTCCTTCTCGATTCTAAGCATGTTATATACATTTTATGGTATTAACAAAGAAGAAGAGAATACCTTTTAAACTTTAGCTGCAGTCTCAGTCACGATTGTAGCCCAAGTTGTTAAGATTATTTTTGCCTCTGTTGTGTGATATAAATAAAACCAAAGACTTTTTCTTTATTTATATAGCGTCAACTGTTAGCTCTAGTTAAATGTTGATGTAAAGGCTGTAAGTAATACAATCAAAGCGCTATCACAATTCAATAATGTTCATATTCGTAGTTTGATTTTTGCTTCCGCATCGTTTCCTTGACGGTATTGCCCTCACCGACTAAAGTATCAATCTTGAAGTTTATTTATAAAAGCGCGCGATCATTATCTTCACATAGAAGGAAGAATTGCTTTGTATGACTCTTTAAGAATCGGAAACAAAGACAAATTTTGATTTGTTTTTCTATATCCGTAAAAAAAAAAATAGATGTCGGTACCTACTTTAATAAGCAAAATGGGACTGTAAACGTGCTATTAGTTGTTTAGACGATATTAAAATAAATTGTTAGGTCACAATTAAGTTCGAATATATATAAATTTACCTTGTAGAAATAATTGGCAGTATCAGTATTGCATTTACCACTCAATTTTCCCTTTATCCTCGTTTCCTGTGGATTTAGTACCAAGTCATCGTTAGGTATTGTTTACATCAATATTTCTTGGTACTCCACATTTAGATGAATTGTTGTATTCATAAATTATGGAATTAAGAAAAACTATTTTTGAAAGTCTCTCGACAAATTATGCTACATTTTTTTATTTATAAACAGAGTCACATATGATATATGTTACTGTAAGTTTAATTCCTGTGATTTTGTATGCGTTTTTGGCTGCAGGCAAAATATCTTAATTTTGTGCTGCCACAAAATATCGTAATTAATATAAGAGCGTATAATAATATACTTTACGCTCTTCTACTGCATACTTATTCAGGGTTAATGAAATGCGGAAATTAATTTCAATAGACAAAATGTTATACAGAAATAATGATTAACTATATAGAAAAAAATTGTATTTTTCAAATTTAATTGTGCTTTATTTTTAATTGAAAATTACTCTAGAAAGCGATAACGCTTACTTAATTTTAATACTATATCTTATATAACTTATTTACTTTAAAACTACTTAAAACCTTTATATGGTCGTGTAAGACATAATGTTAAAATCGTGAAATTATTGGATATTATTAAAAACATATCAAAATTTCATCGAGCCGTTATGTGAACGTACAACTTAATTAGCTAAATTCTCAGATAATCATCAAAGTAACAAGATAACAAGAGTTCGGTTACAAATACACTACTTATTCTACTCTATTCGATTTTTTTATCCATACTAGATGCGTAATACTTCTTTTAGCTTCGCTTTTTCCCGCATAGCAGGGTAGTCAGAGAACCTAGTGTCATCACTCCGTTCTCCTTTCCGCCCGAATTCGACATTGCATATTGAGTGGCGGAAGTCAAAGCCGCCGTCTTGTACCAGAGCGATGAAATGAAAATAATTTAAATGTAATCGTTACTCTAAGTGGGGGGATCTAACCCACAACCAATAGGTTTTGCAGTCTTACGCCGTCAAACGGCGCCACGATAGTGTAAAACTTATTTTAAGTTTTAAAATATTAATTATAATTATATCTGAAACATTTGTGATTTAATAAAAATCACAATAATATGATATATTTTTTTAAATCTTAATTAATGTTCAGTTTGCGAGGTAACCATAAACACTGTGTGCGACTCTTTTTAAAAAGTAGTTTTCAAAAATATCGGCTGTCAGATCGTTTAATATAAAAAATCATTACGCATTTTCTTTTTATTGTATGTCTTGGAACTTAAATGACTTTATTGTTTTGGTTTATACGATGTACTTTCCTGAAATGAGTATACAAAGACCTACCTAACGTTTGCGTTCATTTTAAGGAAAATCGATTTATATTTCTGTTGCATCATGAAAAACAAACATTAAATTATTTAAGCCCATCGTGACGCAGTAAGGTAGCGTCTGTACACGACTGGTAATGTGAACGAATGGTTGTAACTTACAAGATTTAATTTCCAATCGGGACGATGTCTATACATCTTTTAAAATTATTTTGCTTGTTCCGCTCTGGTATGACAAAACAAGGCAACAAGTGATGAATGTTGATTTCCGCCACACAATATTCATCCCAGCATTTGACTTGACTCGAAATTGGACGGGTAGTTGAGGCCGCAGAGTCGTAACACTAACTTTTCTTTGCTTACGCTGACAAATGCGGAAAAAAAGTTTTTAGCTGTAAAAATAAAAAAAAATACTTGAACTCTACTACCAAATTATCTTTTATTTTAATATATGAAGCTTACAAAAGTTGTTGTAAAATTCATACAAAATATAAAAAGTTTTGATAGGAAAATTGTCTTTAAGTCTCATATCATACGACCTTGACATCTTTGTTCTAAAAACAATACATTTTAATTAAATATGGTATCGAGACGTTGTTATAAAGCAATTGCGACGTGCCTTGATGAAACTTTGTTTGTGGGCTTAATCAATTAGCTAAGAAGAATGTTTTTACTTAAGATGTTTTCTTCTACCTGACTGGTTGGTAGAGTCTAGAGTAAGAGTCGAATATGAAAACAATCCATATACATGTCGATACTAATTTATATACTACTAGCTGTGCTCGCGACTTTGTCCGTGTGGAGATCTTACATAAGCTATTTGCCAGTGAAAGCCCCGTCAAAATCGATGTAGCCGTTCTAGAGATTAGCCGGAACAAACAGATTGACAGACACAAAAATAGCAAAAAATAATATTCTGGTATATGTAGCGTGTATATATATGCATTTAGCATATACATATACCATAATATTAATTAATTGACTACAATGGTTCACTATTTTGGCTTTAATGGCTTGAACCTAAGATACTTACTTGATATTTTGGTCAATTCACACAATGTCTTTATAAATTGTAGCCTATATGTTATTCTGATGTATAAGCTATATTATTGTAAAGTTCCATTAAAATCCATACAGTAGTTTTTACGTGAAAGTGTAAGAAACATCCTTACAAACTTTTCGCGTTTATAATATTAGTAGGATATGTACACAAATGAACATAACAATTCAGGAATGTCATAATAACTAGCTGAGAAACTTTTAAGACTCCTTTATTTTTATTAATTGGCTTTTACAATAATAACATTGGGTGGCATAGCAATTGATCCCGATGAGACGAATTGAGTTCATCAACAGGGCATAGAGTTATAACGGCCAGTGACGTCCGATAGCCACGCCCCCGGCCACAAGGCTACTAAATCGCTTTTATCCTTATCTTCACGTTGACATTTCGTATATTTTGAACAACCACGTTAGTGTTTTATATTTTTATGTCTGTTGTAATATTAATGGATTTTTCCAATACAATTTATTTATTTAAATAGGGTTTTTTTATCTTTCATACATGATCATATTTGAATATTATTATTACTACACCTAAAGACTGACTTAACATGTAATATAAAGTGTTGTTCTGTAACTTACACCATCCCATAGAAGATATCACAAATATTCAAAATATACAGTAAACAATGAATAGTCAATTAGTATCAATGCTAAAGAATGTATTCATAAAAAAAAGAAATTAAAATAAAGAAGTTGCCTAAAGACAAAAAAAAATTGCAACTATTTAAATTTTACAGTATAAAGCAATAAACTATATATATAAAAAAAATTGTCTCTTTATAAAACTTATTACCTAAATACAAAAAAAAATACTAAAATAACAGCTATTTAGTGTACGATTTATGTGTGAATACAAAAAAAATGTGTATATACAAAAAAAAGAAATAAAAATATAAAACAAAAAAATTGTAACTATTAAACGTTACAGTAAAAAACAATAAACTACATATTAGTGCAAAAAATATATTTAAATAAAAATGTACAAAAGGTACATAAAAGATATTACCTAAAACCAGAAAGAAATAAATAAAATTACAACTATTAAAATCAAATAGTAACAAAACAGTAAACTTTAAGTGTAAATACAAAAACAAAATGTGTATATATAAAAAAATATCAAATTAAACATGTATCGTACAAAAGTTATTACCTATAAATAAATAAAATTATAAAAGTTACAACTATTGAGATTAAACAATTATTACAACATAATAATATTTTTATTGTACGACTTAACTGACTTACATACATACGAATTTTTTGTTTTTTTTTTCAATATTTTATTGTACGACTTAACTGACTTACATACATACGAATTTTTTGTTTTTGTTTTTTTTTTCAATATTTTATTGTACGACTTAACTGACTTACATACATACGAATTTTTTGTTTTTTTTTTTTTTTTTCAATATTTTATTGTACGACTTAACTGACTTACATACATACGAATTTTTTGTTTTTTGTTTTTTTTTTCAATATTTTATTGTACGACTTAACTGACTTACATACATACGAATTTTAACAGTTCTTCTTGTTTTTTTTTTCATTAATAAATTTTGACTCTCACTCATATACTCTGTATATATCGAACAGCAATAGTTGGGCGTTTGGGCTATTCCTGTCCATTATTATCTGTTACTTCTATCCATTTTTATGTTTATATAAAATATTGTATGTATACTGAATTATTTAACATATAAATTTAACACAAACAAATACAGCACTGCCACATTGCTTGTATGTCAAAACATTTGTCTATTAGCGTGCCCCCTGTATACTCACTTATCAGTGGGCGGGTGTTGCTACGTATGCTATCAGAGAAATAATCTTGTTATGAACATTCAATTTTAAAAACAATATTATGTCATAAATAATGTGTGGCAACTTCTTGTTAGCCAATAGGCAAGCAGGCAAAAACACATAAGGCTTAGACTTAAAACGTTCTACCAATTCGAAACTTCTTTATATACGTTTATATATATTTACTTTTATTTTGTTTATATAAGAAATATATATTTTAAATTAAGTATAAAATTAATGCGTGATCACTTGTCGCGATTAATCTATTAAATTCTTTTAAAATTGTATATACGCTTAAGTTATAGAGTTACCTAAATTTCAACTGTGTTGTTCCTATGTTAAATACACATCGATTCTTAGTTGTACTTTCTACTCGTTTTAAATGTTACGAAATATAGAAAAGTCTTTCGAGTGGGTGTTGGCTGACATCCAGAGTAGTGGTAACTCTTGTGACACTATTACAACGCATTTACGAATCGGATTTATATTAAAACTAAGATATTTTCCAAATATATATTCTGTTTATACAACAAATAAAAGTATATTATTTATAAATCAAGGCCATCGTAGCGCAGTGTCACAGTGTCTGACTAAATGCGCGATGGGTGTGGGCTCGATTCTCACTCGTGGCAGTGATTATTTTTAATTTATTCTATTGTCTCCGCTCTGGTGACAAGACAAAAGCGCGGCATTGAGTTCCGCCATTCAAAATGCAATGTCTCGGATTCGGGTGGAGTGTCTTGACACTGTACTACTGCTATGTGTGAAAAGGCGTAAAGCTTAAAAATATAATATAAACATTTAAATTAAAATCGTAGAAGAAGCGTTTATGCGAACGCATTGTACTCGTATATAGTAGGTGACTACTTTCTTAGTTAGTCTTTCGTCTCTATGCTCTATACTCTATTAGATCCATGTTTGTTTGTTTTTAATTTCGATAGGCACATGCAAATGATGAGCATCTGATCTGTACATATCTAATGCTATACTTATTTTACAATGTGAAGTTAAGTTTCGCTCATATTTCAGCCGGCGTATCGCATTTGTGGGTGTAAGAATTAAGCAGCTTTTCACAGATTTTTGCAGCCTATATTTTGTCTTATTATATATACTTAAGTTTTATTTACAAAATAAAAGTGTTATTTAAAAATAATGTTACTTACATATTTAAGATTAAATTAATTGAAATTCTTAAAGTCGAAAATGGCAGCATGATCTAATGCCTCTCTTGATTAACATGCCTAAACGCTCTACGTAATGCGATAAAAATTTTATACATTATATTTCAACCGGCTTATCGCATTTGTGGGCTTAAGGTGTTTAAGTCTTAAGGAGATGTTTACATTAAACTGCTTTTCACAGGATTTTGTAAAATATGGATTTTACATTACACATACTTAAAAGTGTTATTTCCAAATTTAAGTGTTATTTAAAAAAAATGTCACTTACATATTTAGGAATAAATAATTAAAGTCGAATATGGCCAAATCCGCTCTTGATCAAATAATCTAATTCCGCTTTTGATTAGCATGCCCAAACGCTCTACGTAATCCAAACATTATATGACTATAATATTTAAAAGACAATAAAATTTTCCAACTTCTTTTTAAATAGTGTGACTGTTTTCACAACAGTTAATTACTACGTAGAAAGCAAGAGCTGGTTGATTGTTTGTCAAGTTATTATTGTAAATGATTCTAGGAATGGGATTATCGCTAGTCTAATAGAAAAACAATGATTTGCGTGTCTAGACGGATCTTAAGAATTTCTATGCTTTGTTATCAACGCCTAGACGGTAGCCGGGTCAGTAACGGCTATGTACGTCAAATGACCTGGCTGATGCACTTGCGTGGACTTGCACGTTATGACTGCGTGAACTTTGACGTCACCCATTCACCCTACCAGTCATTATTCGAAGACATAACCTTGCCTTGCCTAATTACATATAGTTTGGCCAGATGAATAGTTCCCATAGTATTTTTGACATTTTTTATTTTTAAAGTATTATTCACACACTTAGGAAATTGAAAAACATATATTTAGAAAACTCGCGCCTCTTGAAAACCGTTAAAAGGCGCGGGTTTAAATTCCGCTGCGTTCAAATTTTTATACCATTTCTAAATATAAGTTCACATAATAGTCCCGTTTAAATTTTCTAATATACACGTATATGTATATATAAGTATAATTTGTTGAAATTGAAAAAATACTGTTTATAAGTATTCGAAATAAGCAATGTGAACCACAAAACACTTGCATTACTAGCATTTAAAAATTTTAATAGTTGTCAAACAAGGTTGTCGTTACAAATTTATATAGGTATAACATACATAGATACGAATTACACAGATCTACAAACTATAACATTTATTTTCACTTGTTGGATTTAAAAGCTGACCTTAGTGTAATTGGGTGCGCTGATAACGAAAACTTAGATTTTAACTACCACTTTCAGTTTTTATAAGTCCGAGCCTGGACATTGTGGTAGATGCCTCCGGCCTCGTGCAGAATGGATTCAAGGTATTTGAACTTTTCCGACATAACGGCTAGTTCAGGAGTTATATGGATATTCCTAGAGTCCGGGCTCCCGCAGTCCATGTACACGGCCTTCGTCACATTTAGTATAAGACTAGTGTAAGACGTTCTCAAGCGTGCCCTTCCTGAGGTTCACTTTTTTCTCCAGCTTCAACCGGCTCTCGTCAATGAGCGTTATGTTAGTACATTAAACAAAAACGGGCTAAGAGCTGAACCTTAGTGAACCCCTACAGTAATCGCAAAGGGTTTTGTGTCGCTAACAGTAGTCCTAACTTTGAATCGCGGTACATGTCTCGGATATAGGCCTCAGGGATACCTTTGGATTGCAATGCCCACCAGATGAATTAACGAGGCACGCAGTCAAAAGCCTTCTGCAGATCTAGGGATGCCACATGTAGAGCTCTCCTTTTTTCCCTTTATGCCGCAGTCATAGTTCTGAGTGCAAAAATGGCGTTCATGCTTCCCGATCCCGGCTGAAATCCATTATATAAAATTATATTAATGTAACATTATTAATCTACTTCTATCGATGTTACTTAATTACGTTTAAAACATTTAATCTACAAGAAATTACGGCTTTAGAAAGTGAATTAAATATTTACCATTCCTCTGATGATAAGTGAATGTCATTTAGTTAATTAAAGTAATTCATTATGAAAACTGTTTTCATAATTGTTTACTAATAAATGTGTATTTTACTTTAATAAGGAAAAAACAATTATGAGTTTATGGGAACTAGAAAGGCATAACAAATAAGTGTTAGTATACTTTTTTAATCAGTTCCCCAAAATCTATCAAGTTTAATCATCTAGTTTGAAAGGGGAAAGCCATTGTAGTAAGCTTGTGCTATTAATTGAATGGTTAACGATTATGAATATGTTTAAGACGTAGATGTGTACGCTGTCAGTTTTAAGTTGTGAGTATTTTCCAAACTTATTTTTAATTAAAACAGCTTTTTAAATTGATACAGCTGCACTGACCGTCTAATAAGAGTATACTTTACTATTAATAGCAAGTGATCCGTTATACCATGCTTCAATGAGCATAATTCGTAAATAGATTTCGTCCGCCAATGGATATATTTTATCATTATTTGCCTTTTTATGTATTTCTTTATTAATATAAAACACAAAATCATTGAATAAGAATCTATCTTGCTAGGAATGAAACTGGATACTGAATATATAGGTGAATTATTGAATGGACGAACTCTACACCAAGTTTTGTCTTATGTACCAGAGCAGAAAAAATAATTTAAATACAATATCGCCCTCAGTGGGTTGAACCTACAACCAATTTATTCGTTAACAGTCAAAAGCTGTTTCACTGCGCCACGATGGCCTAATAATTTATTACTCATCTAAATTAGATTTTCAAGTCCACTTTCCCGTTCTGATCTATTTAAGGTTACACAATCGTCAAATTAGATTATATAATGGTAATAAATAAACCTCCTTAACCCATATATACGCTTAGCGTCAGTTAACTGTTCTGAAGTAGATGCATGTTTCCTTGACAAGGGTACAAAGTCTAACAGAACAACTGTTGGACGCGAACGTTCACCGCGCTGGGGGCCGCTTTTTTACTCTTTAATAATAGCTATCCATTTAAATTCAATATTATTATTAATATGATATAATTAACAATGGAGGTATTATAATCAAAACGCTATTGATTTTAATTCTCGCGTTACGTTTTCCTTCTGATTTGAAGTAATTAGGTTATAAGCTTGTATTTAACTGTAAAGGATTAGTAATATTATAAATATAAAGCAATCAACATCAATTATTGTGTAAACCATGTTTACATACAGTAATAAGGAAATCTAAATATTTTTAGGTTATCTTAATAGATCAACGTGCTATTCAAATAAAATAACAATAACGAATTACATATGCGTTAATATGCATATGTATCCTAATGGTATGCCGTAGGCGGCACGTGTAAAAGTACCGCATCAAAGCCAATCATTGTTAAATTCACTTTGATTAATATTTTTTATGATTGGACGTAGATTACTGCTATTGTCTACCAGCTTTCTCTTGTCGATTAAATGTAGTGTCTTAATAAAATGATTGTATCGCTTACATAGATCAGGCCATTGTTGTGTAGTGTGGTAGCGCTTGACTGTAAACTCTATGGTCATTCGATTGTCTCTGGGAAATGATAATATGAAAATTATTTTCATTATTCCGCTCTGGTGACAAGATTAAAGCGGCGTTGAATTCTGCTACTCTACACGCAATGTCTCGATCTCAGGCGGAAAGTGGAGAACAGAGTGTCTTGAGACTAGGTCTAATATAATCTCTGTCGATGCCCCTGGTGTGTGGGATGATGCCCTTATATAGAGAGGTAGAGAGTGGAAAACGGAAGAGCTTATTACAAGATGTTCCCTGCCTCCCCACAAACGTGTGAATCTCATATTCATTTATTTGAGGACCACAATAGCCCGTCGGGCTTGTTATATGGACTCATCCAATTTATCTACGTGAATATTTACAATTAAAACGCAAATATTGTACGAGTTCTATTTCCAACACGTGTTTTCATTATGTGTGACGTGACGAAGGGTTATTACATAAACAAATCGTATTTAGTTATCATTTCCTATTCTGGCATTGACTTGATTTACTTCAAATTGCAGGTTCTAGAGAATTATAGAGTTCAATGACCCTGGTTCAATGATAGGCTAAAGTTGTATTGTTTTTTCTCTATAAGTTGCAATTAATTTGAAAAATTTCCAATATATTATATAACAATAGATAAAATAAAAGGAAATGTTGTCTTTTCGAATATTTTCGTACACTTTATATTAAGGTGTGTCAGATCTAGTGACGTAAGCGTAACTATGAGCATGTTTTGTTTTTAAAAACCGCTGAGAAGGCGCGTCCGAATACAGCATGTTTATTGGCGGTTTCTACACAACTAGTTTTCTTGTAAACGGCGGCTCGATGTAAACTAAGGTCGGGCTGACCTATTCAGCTTGTAGGACGTACTAAAATGAAACGAGACTATATTCATTCAGTAACTAATAATTATATTAAGAGCATAACTAAAATTGTGTAACAATTTATATAAATTTTATTTAAGGTTTTTAATATTAGATATCTATAATTTATTTGTAAAAATATTATATATATATGAAGGTGCTTTATTATATAATTATGAACAAATTATGAAACATGTTTCTTTTAAGTCATCATTTATTGACACTAAAGACTTGTGTCATATGTCTACATATCGTCCTTTAGCAAACAACATCCCTTATGTAATTTTCACGAACTTTGCAGGAGACAAACAAAAACTGATTATTTAAATAAATTGGGTTCTATGTGAAACGGTCATGATGTTCATTAAACCTTGTAATTTATTATTCTATTGAATTAGTCATATTTATTTTAAATTTATAAATGCAATTGAAAATCATCTCTTCACCCTCAAATATAGACGACATTTTAGCATTTGCTTTTAAATAGGTACTTTGATATTTCTGCAAAATGAATTTCGAGCAAGGCTCTTACTCAGCCTGTCTTATATTAACATTTCTACTCCACATATGTATATATAATTAATAAATTTCAATTATACGAACAATATGTGTATAACGAATAGTGCCAAGTATTGTTTCTTCGTAAATTATATTGGAAAACATGTTTTTATAACATTCATATGAAAAAATATTATGCGCAAATTTACACGGGTATTTTGGAAAATATCTGTTTTATACTATATCTATTACAATGCTCTTTGAATCTTTGAATTCTATTGGCGACACGCTTGTGTATGGCTCATCGAATGAGTCTCACACCACGACCGTGGATCAAAATAAAGTTTGTTTGAATATATATATATTAGATACAAATGCAGGCTATTTCTTCACGCTCACGAAGCGTGACAACAGCTGCTATTTTGACTTATTAATGGAATAATTTCATGTTTACGGTTTAATTATTATTTTATACGGTCCGTGTAAAATCGTGGAATTGTATCTTTTTGACCCGAAGATACGAAGAGGTCAAAATGTGAGGTAATATTATTGAGATTTGCAATACTCATAAGATTTCACTTATAAATAGCGTCGTCTGTGAATTGAAACTTATTATTAGCTAATATCTATCACAGTTTGCTAGTGTTTACACTAATCTGAAATAAAGCTTCATAAAGTACATTTACAATATGACGTATTACGATTATATGCAAAATATGGAAACTAGTGAGTGTATTTCTAAATATAAAATAAAAGTTTAGTTAAAGGTTTTTTTTAAACAATATGTTCTTTTGTTACAGCGTCCATGCGTAGACGCCGCATTAGCCAATTTGCGCCTCTGCTAATTGCGCTGGTAGGTTTACCAGCACGAGGCAAGAGCCAGCTAGCGCACCGTCTCTCTAGACACCTTAACTGGAATGGAGAAAGCACTAAAGGTACGTAAATATTCTATTGCGAAAAATCCGTTATATTGGCATATAATTTTTATTAAATATACATTACTGTCTTATTAAATACTATTTCTAATATATATAATAAGAACAAAGGAGTTCATGTGTAATCTATAATTCGATAGATATTTACTATAACCGCCGCACAGTTTCCAGTTTTAATGTCAAAAGGCATTCTTATTGTAAATCTTGAAAAGTTACATCATTTTGATAAATTATTTTGTTTTTATTCATCATTATTTGCTATAGTAACCTCTTAAAAATATATTTACAAACTAGCTTATATTAATGTATTTAACTTTCTCACATTTATTGAGAACATCAATTCAACAGTCAACTTATTATTAAATTGCCCTACACTTTGTTGACTGAAGCGCTGCATTTTGTGTTTTTATATATTATATTTATTTAAAATGTATTATATAAATATTGTTTGCACGTAAAATTTTAACTTAAAACTCGCACGTTTTTGTAACATTCGTTTTATTACATATATCCACAATGAGCAGGACTCGTTATGGCTGCTGGTATATATATGGCATGTATATGGCAACTAAACTGATATGCGAAGGCACGACTGATAACGTATTTCCTTGACCTGCTTGAGAGTGTAGTCGAGACAAGTCTAGATGACATGTCTTATATATACTTATAACTAATATAACCGTCTAGAACATATTTAAGTAGTATACATATGAATAAACTTTGCTATTCAAAATGTCATTTATTTATCACTGTAAAGACATGCATATAATCTGAAAGACAATAATTTTACTCTACGCAATATAATCCAGTATTATTAATTAAGTTTATTTTTCTATCAACATATAAAGTTGAAAATATACTTTACTTTACGATTTTTAGAATAAGCAATTTACTTAAGAAATGAAATGTGAATACGGACTACTGTAAAGTGCTCGAAACGTCGGGTTTCTAATGTGTATTTTCGAATATCAAAAATATACGCCATTAATCCGGTTAAAAATAGTTACATTTCAATAAGTAATAATGGCGAAAATCAAAGATCTTAATTTACATAAGACTTAGAAGCGATTCATAGAAAATATTAAATGAATTTGATTCTTCTAAAATATAGATTAAAAAGAAACGATAGTATATACTATAATTAATATATTTCTTGCAGTATTTGACTGCAGTGAGTATCGCCGGAAGCATATGGCGCTGTACGGTAGTCACGATATCTTTCGCGCGGACAACCAGCAGGGATCGGCGATCCGCCGCCAAAGCGCTCGTGAGGCCGTACAAGACGCTGTGCTGTGGCTAAAAGAGGGAAATGGCGTTGCCGTAAGTGTTACTGTTGGTTTTGTATAAGATTCGAAGATTGGTGGGTTTGATTCCCACTCGAGGGAATGATTATATTTAAATTACTATCATTTCTCTGCTTTGGTAAGCGCAGCGTTGAGCTCCGCCACTCAACACGCATTGTCTTGAATTCTGGCGGAAAGTGGAGAACGGACTATTGACAGTAGACTCTCTGCATACTCTGCTATCAAAGAAAAAGCATGAATCTGAAAAAAATATTTAAATTTCCACTTTAAAGAGGCTTCTCAAGAAATTCTTTGTTATTTTGAATAAGCATTTTTTGTTTGTGTGACTTTGAGACTTTTTCTCAATAGATAAATAAAAATCAATCAATGTACATACTTATAAGTTATTGTATATTTGTTACAGGAATTAACGCTTAATACTTGAAACTGTCTATATCTATGAGTAATCATCCATTTTATTAATTGCTAAAAGAATCAAGATACTAATATACACGTACTACGTATTGCCTTCGACGTATATAATAGAAACAATTTATAATTTAGATAGTCAATTGCTTTGTTATGAAATCTCATTTAAAATCTAATATTGCAAGAATGGCGCAATTGTTTCCTTGATACTGCTTATGTTTAATTAGTCTGAAATGTTCTATTTTCTGTGGCAATATTGTGGAGTAAATAACTGATGTTTATTAGGCAAGGTCAAATGTGCAACAGACTTCTATAAACATTTAGGAACTATTTATATATAAACTCAAATTCACGTGTTATATATCTCCTTTTCAACTGTCGGAGCTGTTTCTAAGAAAAATTTAATATATCATATGTGAATAATATTAATAGGGCTGAGAACATATATTATATTTTAATAAATACAAAAACTCTTCAACTTCAGCCTTCAAACACTCACTTGAAACTCCAAAAACGGCAAAAAGCTTAAGAATTATTTTCAAAGTGCGAGAATTTAGAAAAATATAAAATTAAGTTCTTCACAATTTAGAAAAATATGAATATAAAATTAAGTACGTAATAAATTCATATAATTTTATATTTTGTTTTTAGCTCTTCGATGGTACAAACATAACAAGGGAACAGCGTCGCGAGTTACACGACTATTGTATCTCCGACATGAGTTTCAGGATTCTATTCATTGAATGTGTTTGTGAGGACCAAGAGTTGTTGGAAAGGAATATTATTGAAATACTTCACTATTCCGCTGATTACAAAACTATGAGTGAGGAAGAAGCCATTGACGACTTGAGGAAGAAGCTCGAACATTACATGCGTCAATACGAACCCATTGATGCTAATTTGGAAAATATCAACTTTGTACGTGTAGAAAATATGGGTGAAACAGTAACTGCCCATAAAGTCGCTGGACAAAAGGAGTCTGGTATTCTAGGATATTTGTCCAGCATGAGAGCGCTCCCACAAACTCTATATTTCACTCGGGTAAGTCGAATTTTATAAACATTGGTCCTTTGGACGTATCTAAGTAATATAAGTTTAGTAAGCAGTTTGAATATAATATGAAAAAAAATGTGTAGTTGTGAACGTAAAACTGTTATCTGTTTAATATTTTTATAAAAATGAAACCATTCAAGACTTAAATATTTTTTTTAATTAGTATAATTGTTTTGAATGAACCATCATTTTAGATAACGCCAAGATTTGATAACATTATTATTAATGTTCTGTTTTATGAATTAGACATTTGATAGTCATCTATAATATGATGTTGAGACTTTAATTAATTTAATATAATATGCACTTCTGAGACTGTTGCAAGGCTGCCGATGGAAATCTGTAAACAAGTTATATAAATAGCCATAGTTCAAATAAACATGGTTTGAAAAACAAACATAACAAACATTTAAGATAAGGCGTTATTTAAACAAACTCAAAACTCTTTGAAAACAGCGATATGTGAAATTGTTTTCATAATATGATCGTTGTTGTATTATTTTTAAAACATTATATATTATTCGGATTACTGAACTTTAATCTATGGCAGGATTGTTTATCTATATTCAACTTTGACTAAGTCCCTTTATCCTTGTTTGTTATCTGTTATACAAATATTATATGTTCTTATTCATAATGCGTCAGTTTATTCAAATAAATCGTCCATTGTTAAGAATTTACCTTACGTAATAAGCATTGTATATATTATAATCCATATTTAAGTCATGTGTGTAATTTCATATTGATAATTTATGTTTAATTTAATTGTATCTAATACATAGTAATAATTATATCCATATAATTATATTATTTATAACTTTGTTTTAAAAAAGTCAAAGTCGGCAAAGGCACAGTCAATAACATTTTGACGAATAAAACCTTTAACGTGAGGCTGTTAGTTTGTGGGTTTTAGTAACATGAAATATAGGCTACAAGTTTAAGCATACTTATCGAAAAATGTAATAAAAATAATTATAAATATAAAATATTCGTTCATTGGGCATTGGTTTAGGCAAAAGACGTCATTGGATTTCTCTACATTAATGTGTTTTTTTTTATTTTATAAACACAAAGCAGGTTACAAATGTCAAATGTCAATTACCTAAAGTGATAATTTATTCCATAAATAGCATGGCGAGAGCGAGTACAACGTGTTGGGCCGCATCGGAGGCGACGCGGCCCTCTCGCCGCGCGGACAGAACTACGCGCACGCGCTGGCGGAGCATATGAATGAGTTGACCGTACAAGAACCGTTGAGTGTCTGGACTTCTGAATTGAGGCGTACGAAGCAAACTGCCGCTGAGATAATGGCACCGAAAAGAGCTGTCCGAGCTCTTAACGAATTGGATGCTGTGAGTATTTTATTTTTCACCGGCCTTCTCGTAAAACAATTAAATTCCTAAAAAAACTAAAAACAAAATGGGGGTAAAAAGTATCCTATTTTAAACCCAAAACCCTTAAGTATCTCTATATACAATTTCATCACAATCGTCACAGACAGAGTTACTTTCGCATTCATAATATGAGTGTGGATTTGTCTGTGGATAAAATAAACTTTGGACGTTTAGAAAATGATATATATATCAATAATTATATATGTATGTAGAAATATATTATTACGACTAGGGCGAGTAGCGGCCCGCCCGTAGCTTCGCCTGCGTAAACTACACGACTAAACTAATTCGTTTATTCGCCCGCCCGCGTTCCCACTTAAATCACAAACTTTGCTTAAATTTATAATTTAAATGATTGTTACTCTTTTATTTATGAACCGATTGTATTGAAACAATCACTACATTTTAAGGGAAGTTTACCAAAATACAATATAGGTAACAGCATTTAAATCGTTTAAGCCGTTTCTGAGATTAAGCAAACAAACAAAAATTTAACATAATTGTTTTGGGTTCTATAACATTATTAAATGACACCAATCATATTTTTTTATATATCTTATATTTTTATGTACAGACAACGACCAGTTACATTTTTATTATATGTATGGATGCATTAAGCGTAAAGGGCACATTACTGTTATGCTGAAAGACAAGTGTAGCGGATAAGGGCCATTATCTGCTGATTTTATTAAAATCTAGTAGGTACTAGTATTTTATTATGCTTCCTTGTTTACTACTGATTTATAAAATATAAATTATATTTTATTGCATTGTCCAGTCGCCATGATGTAGGTATAATAAATTTTAAAATAATTAATGAGGTGCTTGCAATAAAACAAACAACTATCGTATAAAAACTTTTATAGATTTTTAGAAGGCGATAATGCTATTTGATATTTTAAAAAGTTTTAAAATTCTTTTTACTTTGGTGTGTACGGGATTGGCATGTACCTTGCACCTTAATAGCGTACTGAAATTTTGACTAGACACCAAGGATGGCCTTGGTGTGGGAATAAGACTTAAAAATGTTATAATAAATGTATGCCAATAATGTTAAAAGGGAGCAAATAAAATTTCAAGCTTAGTATAAGTATTGACCCTTACGTCAATTATCAAAAAACAACATAAAATTGTGATTATATATATATATATATATATATATATATGTGAAATGTTCCTAGGTGTATTTAATGAATATGACAATATAGTAGATTTTTTATTACTTGATATATGATGCCAAAAAACCCGTACACTATTGCTGTAACATTTACTTCCAACAGAGATATATAATTTCAGAAGTGGAACATGAGCTTATGACTTAATGAAAAATATTTATCCATGCATCGGTGGATGACACACTGTCGTGTTTTATGAAGCGTTTCCTCTTATTTTTTTTTATATTTACAAGTCTTCTCGTTATTTAGGACAGACAGATCGACATACATACCTTGTCTACATACATTACTCTGTTCTCCAATTTCTGATTATTTTAAAGATATTCCGTTATAGAACTTGATTTATGGCCATTTTGAAGCTAAATCCAATATCTTTATTTATTAATTTGATTGACCATTGAATAGATATTGCCACATCCCACGATGTCTCACCAGACCAGTAAAAGGCAAAATATCTTAAAATTATTTAGATTTTTAATGGAAACTAATGAACTATACAGCAACACTTTCGTTTCGGTAGTATAGATAAATATGACTAAATTCTATCAAAACGTCTTGCTTGTCACTATTATTGTAAACAGCATGTTTGTCACCACAATAAATTATGATTAATGATACGCATATCGTTGTTTAAACGAGATAATTAAAATCTATAAATATCCTGTTTAGATAAAACAATAAACAAGAAAATAATAAAGAAAGAAACATTACATCTGGGCATTGTTTAATAAAAATATATATATTTACAGATAACTCATTCATACTAACTTCCTGTTTCAAGTTATTTTTGACGTCTGAAATTTAAAACATAAATATTATTGAACAGAATTTACTAACAAATTTACTGAGTTCATTTAAAACTAAATGTAGTGCAAAAATTAATATCAGGGTAAATAAAAAGCTACAGCCATTATTTTTAAAAACCTTTAATTACATTTACAGTAAATCGTTTCATTCAGCTTGCCCATTTCAATATTTTTTTTAACTATGTAGCTAAAGAAGAATAGTGAAAGGTATAAAAGATCACGATCCAATTAAAATCTCATTGAGATTGCAATAAAAATATCAAAGTAGAGAAAATAAATTGGTCGGCTCATTCACATTACTTACAAGAGCTAAGCGAGTTGGCTCCTCTACAAGAAATACAGTGATTCAAAATATAACATTTATTTTCATCTACGATAGACTTCTAGAACCCAATGTGTTAATGGAAAATTACTTGTAGAAAACCCAGAATGATTCATTTACAACAACGCCACACGGAAAACTCTATATCATTTATTATCGATAACTTTTTCGGAACGTTCGTAAAAACGTCACGTGAGATCCACTGAAGACTCTCATATTCTGAAATAACATCATAGTCTGAAATAGTTTTCTTATTTATATTTAAGGAAAAGCACTTGGTATATCCATATTTTTAACATTTTAAAGTGTTAATCACACACTTGAGAAATTAGAAAAACATATAGAAAACGTCTAAAACTGCGTTCCCGTGCGGCTTACTGGTCAGAGCGCGGATGGACGGTTTCCAAGAGAGTGGGTTTGAATCCCACTGCGTTCAAATTTTTATACGTTTTCTATATATCTTTTCAATATCCATTTTATTTTCATTAAGTTGTAGTATTTCTATTCTATTTTTTACATGAGTAATTTCTTCTACAGGGTATATGTGAAGGGTTGACCTACGAAGAAATGCAAGAGCGTTTCCCGCAAGAGTTCGCTTGGCGTGATCAAGACAAGTTGCGCTACCGTTATCCATGGGGAGAGTCTTACATAGACATAATGACAAGACTGCGGCCAGTTCTCTCGGCTCTGGAAGACGAGCACAACGTGGTCGTAGTTGGCCATCAAGCAGTACTCCGTTGCATGTTGGGATATTTTCTGGACGCTAAACTTGGTAAGTCATTTTACACTAGCTTATTCGGTTTTCAAACGTTCTATGGTCTAGAACGTATGTGGAATTGATAACTTAATAATATTATAAAATATTTGAATACCTAAGAAGGAAAGTCGAAACAGGTGTATATAAATTTCACTACCCTTCATGATAGGCTTAGGCTAAATTTCAAATTCTGAACGAAATGTTTATTAATTTGCCGCAGTGTCACAGCGTTTGATACTATACGTGATAGTTGTGGTTTCGATTCCCACTCGGGGGAAAGGATTATATTCTAATTATATCCATTTCTCTATTCTGGTGACAAGACAAAGCGTGACGTTGAATTTCGCACTCAACGCGCGATGTCTCTAATTCGATTCGGAAGTGGGGAAATGAGTGTCCTGATGTCTTTAATCTCTCTGCCTACATGTATGCCTGCTCTGTCTGCTTCTGCCTGCTACGCGGGAAAAAGCGTGAAGCTGTCATTTTTTTTAGATATATATCTAATGTCACATATTATGTGATGTGACTTCAAATGCTTGCATCGCCAACTAGTTCGTAGTGTTCTCTCCCTCTCGTGTACTTTATTACGAATATAATTATTATAACTCTGATTGATATATTTATACCAAGAATCTCATAAAAACAGAATTCTTTATAAATTACGATACTTTTGATTTTGATTGACCTTACACAATTTCTTATTACTAAAATTATCTATTTTTTTTATCTAAAGTGTGCCTAAAATAAGCAGCTTGATTGATCACTCTCTGTTAAAATAGCTGTTAGAATTTAATATTCCTCGTTAATAATAATAAAGTGACCTACAAAATGACAGCGCCGCGGAAGGTATTATGAGAAAAATATTTTAATTGAGATATAAAATGAGAGTTGAAAAATGATTTTTTACAACCATTTTAGATATTTTAAACGTATATTTAGGAATTACTATCGTAAATATTGTGAGTGACGCTAGTGACTCAACATGGCCGGCTTTTCTTCTTTTCGGTGAATTCTTCATACAATATACCTACCAAAAGAAATGGTATTTCATATGAGGAAGGGATAGATAATGGATAGAATTTTTTGACTGTAGGATATTTTAATATTCTCTAATTTTGCTACATAGATAATTATTACTAAACATAACCCAAAGCCTTCAAAAGATTTTTTAAGTTTTAATTTACATTATTATAAAAAGTGGTCAATTCTCTCTGATAGGTTTAGAGTTGACAGTTCTAAATGTTCTATGATAATAAATATTAAATGTTTACATATTTTTTTCAGATGAGCTGCCATACATGAACGTACCACTTCACACCATTGTAAAACTTACATCCTACGGATACAAATACAAAGTAGAGATGATCAAATTGCCCATTGATTGTGTGGACACACACCGCATGCAGCCCAAGGTATGTTTTATTTATTATAATTTTTTTAGCTTTACGCTTTTTACCGCTCGGAGTGAAACCTAGTGTCAAGACACTCCGTTCTCCACTTTCCACTACAATATGAGACATTGCATGATGAGTGGTGGAACTCAACGCCGCGATTAGTCATATCAGTGCGGAGAAATGAAATAATTTAGATATAATAATTTCCCCGATTAGAAATCGAACCCACAAGCAATCGCGTTTCCAGCCACACGCTGCCCTACTGCGTCACAATGGCATTAGTATAATATTTCAATAACATTAATTTTAAGACTGCATAGTAAAAATAATATTATTATAATATAAAAAATATTTGATAAAATGTCGAGAATATCACATCATTGATCGTTCGCAAACATTTAACGCAATTACATCACGCTGATAACGTATCTGGTAATTAAGTTCTGCCATTTTAAAAACATACGAACAAAGATAGCGTATCTTATTTGTGTAATGAACGCTTTCATAAAGCCTTTTTACTTTTAGATTCATATGTTATACAAAACGCCTATACATATCTGTTTAATAGTAAAAAATATAAACATTTTGAACGGTAACACAATATTTTATTACTTTCAATAACTGGACTTTTGTTTTTGCAGAATTGTTCAATTAACCGCAGCACTGCTGAGGCGTTGGTCACAGTTCCCTCTCACTATGACACGTTGCCGTCTAACCTATGGCAAAACAATGAAGCGCAACTTTAGGCCACACACCGACGGACAGACGTCCGCAATACAATAGCTTAGAAAATACTGCGAAGTGTGGAACCCTTCGCGGTTGATCCAGAATGTTTGCTTGCCCGAACATAACTAACGCTGCCTTAACTCCGGCATAAAAGTGCATTTATAGAGCACAATGTTAGCTTTTCTATATAGAGAAGTTATGACAAAAGCTCTCTTTATAATAAGATTGTATGAGCTATGACGTGTTGTCAAGTGTTCGCGCTCTGCGTCGGTGTGATCCAAGCATTAGCGTAACAGTGACAGATGTGACGTAACGAACGTTCTATTTTCAAAAGCCAAGACTGAAAGGTTTAACGTCAATAGTTAATCTACTTGTGTTCGTATTTTAATTATTTTTTCTATAATTTCTGTTATTGTAGCTGTACGCATAATTTTAAGATCTATTCTATTAAAATAATAGATAATATTTGTATTTCATATCACGTACCACAATAAGTCATTCATATCATATCTTTTCTATATTATAACAATAATTATTATTTTGGTGTCTTATTATTTTTTTTTAGTCGTTAAGTAATATAAAATAAATCTATGTAAGAATAAAAACGAATAGCTTACATTAATAATTTAGTTACACATTATTTCGATGTTAACTTACAATTTCATTAAAAAGTTTGCAAAGAGGTTTGTTGACGGATTTTTGCCTGCTACATGAATGAAAAATTTATAATCAGACTATCAATGTAACCCCAGAATAGAAAAACTATAATGATGTACCCATGCTAAATATATAGTTACTTCATATGAAAATTGATAAATTATAAGTTAGTTTCTAATGTATTCTATATAATTTTTAATATACTTTTATTTGTAATTCAAATTAATAATAATTATTATTATTATTAGAGCCAATACAAAGGGTTACTAAGTTCTCTCTAGTATGCAAACATGTGTTAAGAATAAAAAATATTGTTATTGATGCACTTGTAATCATAGATTAATAATCAAGCATTACGACAGCTGCAAATAAATTGACAATAGAGTTTTAATACTTTTAGTATTGAACGTTGGAGTTAATTTAGATTAGATCACTCCTAGATTCAGTCAATTATAAAAATTGAAAATTAATTTATTATTATTAAAAGTGTATACATAAATGAGGTTATTCAAATTTAGGTAAGTGTCATATTTGTAGATTCTTTTATAAATAAAATATTGGTCTAAAAAGTTATTTTATTTCCACTTTTGTCCAAACATTAATGTGTTACGAAATGATTCCCAAAACTTTAAACATACTGACTCTATAATGGCATTTAATATTTCTATAAATATATTCGTACGTTCAGTTAAAAAATGTTTTAGTAAATGAAATAGTTGCAGATACAATTTCCATTTGTGGGAATATTTGCAATGGATGGCTACACGAAGAGCGAGTTCAGCAAGTGTAAAAGGAATAAAGTTAAATAGTTAAATGTTAGTCACTTTCAAACCCCTGACGTGTATACGGTAACGGTTTCTAGTTTTTTGATACATACCTTACGAATACTAGATAATGTGTTGTCTCAACGTGTAGGAAGGTACTTTGTTGAAACTTATGCGTTTTAAACACATGGCAGTGCAGGTAATATTTATTTTATTAATGTATTGTATTTTTGATGCATCATAATGAAAAATATGGGTAAAATATATGTATATATATACACTTTAACAATGCCAAATTTTATACTACTACGTATTATTAATATTTAAAGTTTAAAAAATCAAACATTATAACACAAACAGAAATTTCGTCCTTTTATATCGTTACTACCCAATGTTATCAAAATCAAAACCTATTTGAAGTGAATTCATTCTTGCTATTCATTAATAAATAATGACATATTAAGGTCTAAACTAGCGATAACAATCAATCAACCCACATCAGCTGTTAAATACCACAATTTATGACATATCACATTTGTTCTTTTCTGTTTGTCTGTTTGTTTGTACACGCTAATCACAAAAACGGCTTAACCGATTTAAAAGAATTGAATATTGCATTGTGGTAAACATTCCTTAACATTTAGTGTTTGTACATACATAAAAGAGTTACAACTATTTAAATTATAAATTAAAGCAAAGTTCGCCCGCGTGAATTACCCAACTATAGCTATTTCATATTTTCGGTTCGGAAGTTCAAAGAGTGGTAGAAAACTTTGCTTTCAATTTCTGAATCCTACTAACGACCAATGCAGACAAGACGTGGAACCTCCAAACAGTTTATTCTAAAAAAGTCGTCGTTAGGAAATATTTAGTTCATATCTACTTTGAATACCACATTAATAGTGACTCCAGAACAGGCTAAACAATCTTTTTCGGTTCCCGCTGCCATTCGCGACGTACGTATGACCCAACGATGCAACGGTCGCTCTGCCCGCTTATTTTAAGCCTATCATTTTAATGATATGTTATAAAGGGCAATATTGATCTACGGAGAACACACTTAAATTAAACCTTTTTAGGATATACAATTCCATGGTACATTTGATATTGGCGGCACAATACTCTAGCACCGAAACGAAGATGAAAGTAGTCAAACAATTTAGCACCGGTTCACTATAGTTAATGCCTCAGACCTGAGAAGAACCGGCGCAAGAAACTCAGCGGAACTTCCATTTTTTTTTTAATACAGTAGCTCACAGATTTATTGGGGAAAATGATACCTTTGAAATAGACTGGACATACGAATTCATTATCAAGGCGTGTTATAATTTATCGTTAATTAGGTAAAATAACTTTTAACACACAAACATCTTTTCACAACTTATTTAAATTGTGATATAGAGCATTTTCAGACGTTTTCTTTGATCCTATTTTAAGCCTATTTCTAGTATTAATATTAAGTACATCACCGATTTTGGTAAAATCATTAATATTATTCTTTATATACATAACATTATCAAATATATATTGAGACGCAACTGGCCATATATTTATTTCCTTAAATTTATGCCTTAAAGATTTTTTCGGGCGTAAGTTATAGATTGCGCAAAAAGCTCGCTTCGGCAAGACAAAAATCGAATGAGAATTATAAAAACGAAGAATTAAGAGTTACTTGACTTGAGAGATTAGTTTGTTTCGATATAACCAAAAAAATACTAGACCGATGTTTAACATGTGAAAAACATATTTTTGAAAACGTATAAAATATAATTCAATTTCCTAAGTCCACTTTCAAAAATGTTTAAAATATTTAACAAATGCTTGCAGCGCAGCTTGAACCAATTGAAAATATTGAATCAATTAGAACAAGACAATACCTTACAAAATTAAAGAACATATTAATACATTAAAAAACTTTCGCGATGGCACATGCCTGTCTCCGAAAAATAACTGCTTTTGCTATTAAAGTTTTAGATTAAAAGGAAGTTGTTTATAGTTTAACCAAATATATTAGATGTTGCAAAATAAAAATATTCACGTGACAAATAACACATGCGGCAGGTCGAGCTGTTAGTAGAGTAAATGATATGTTTTTAACACTTTTTAAAGTATTTATCACACACTTAGGAAATTGAAAAACATATTATTTGAAAACGTATAAAAATTCGAACACATCGGGATTCGAAGCCGCGCCTCTTGGATCCCGTCCAAGCGCTCTAAACGCTAAGCCATGCGTTCTACCACCAAAATTTCTTTCATAAGTTCCACCAAAATTGTTTTCTAAAAATATGTTTTTCAATTTACTACTTGTGTGAGATTAACACTAAAAAATATTTTAAAAAATGCGAGTCGCTAGTATGCTTATAAATTTAGTATCAACATGTATATAAATGTTACAAACTAACACTTTTCTTAGATATACTGTAATAATATTTACACAAAAAGCTAAAAGCCAATTTTACACATTACTTACTTCTCAAATTTCTTACCGACACTCAAATTTCTAACTGTTGTTTCTGTATACATTGCATAGCATATTAAACTATCTAGTAGATACGTATTTAGTTAGATTTTTATATAAAAAGAGGATAATTCGATCACAATTTTTTCTGATATTTAACTCATATAAACATTTTCTTCTAAAACTCTACAATTCTTTTAATTGTGCTATGACCTAAACTCTACCGGGCTTATTTTATATTACTATATGTACTTTATACATATATTTACACATACATACTGCCAAAATGATAAATTACTTTCAACCATCAGATAAAGACTAGTTAAAGTTATGCGTTATTGATAATAACAGCTCGTTATATATTTCTTGTAGTACCTATGCTATTATCTTTATGGCTCCATTTTTGAAGTGAGAGGCTCGACCGTGACTTATTTCATTGACGGATGCTGCGCTGTAACCCACCGACCCCCGGCGAAAATACTCACGCATTGTCATACAAATCGCACTCACGCGCACACGCCGTCTCACCTGCACGATGTTCTATTTCTAAAAGTGTTTTATTTTTCAATCCTACGCGCAGTGTGGGTGTGTAAAGGTGCTTGTGACGTTTAAAAGAACCTGAACTCGTTGAAAGTAAGTAATACCTTTAAAATTTTCTAGTTAAATAATCGATTTAATAGCAATTACTATTAAATTGTAGATATTTATTATTATAACATATATTATATGGCATAATATAGTTTTATTATTAATAATATGTTCATTATTAGGTATATAATCTTAAAAACTGTCGAAATAGAAAAATAAACCTATGAAAATACTTATTTGTAGAATGTAGTACACAAGAATAAAAATAAATTTACTTCATTAATGCTACGTGGTTACGCAAGCTTAAATAATAATAATTAGTATATTGGAAAATTATATTTATTTCCTTTGTAGTAATTTTCTTCTCTTATGAATTTTTTATTGTTTAGATTACCATTGTTATATACATTACGTTATTATCTTTTTATTCATACAATATTGTCAAAGAAATATGTATTGCATTGATCGTACATAATATTAGATACCATTTGTTGTACACATGTTACACTTTTCGTACCTACAGCGATGCTTTAAACGAGTTCGCCTTGGACTAAGAACGAGATTGAAATGATTTTGGATCTTTATTGACCTATTAAATTTTAATACAAATTGCTCGAAACAGAAGTATTGATTAGAATATATTGATTAAAGATAATTATTAATTATTTATATTTAAAATATACCTATTTCCTGTGATTATGATATTGCGAAATGACGTTACATGTAAGTACTAATTTCATTAGGTTGCTGACATTTAATATGAGAATTAGCATTTTTGTAATTGCTTATTCAAAATTGGAACATAGTTTTATATGTTTCTAGATTGCTAATAAATAATATATTAATTTTCTTACTTTATTTTTTGTTATTGAGGATTAGATAATTAATATGCTATACAGTAGAACTACAAAAAGTGTATTTATTACGGACAAAAGATAGATTACTTACTTTTTATAACCCAGTATGAAGATTGCTATTGTACCAAGGTTCGCCAAATGTAGGTACGTTCGCTAATATTGTACAGGAATATTCTGTGTTTTATTTTACAGTTTCACGCTTTTTCCCGCATATCATGGTAGTCAGATATAACCTAGCGCTTACTTAGGTGACAGAGTAGAGAAATTAAAATATTTTAAATTTAGTTCAACCGAGTAAGTATCGCACCCACAACTGATCGCGTTTACAGTCAAATATATTACAATAATAAAATGTTAATATAGGTAAAAGGAATACGTAAAATTCATCCCTCGGTCGCTATCGATACTAAATTTGTGGATCTACGAACTTTTATTATTTCTTTATATTTAGTTGTCTTCTCTATTATTACACAGGTTAGTCTTTAACATAACTTTTCCAGAGTGTAACTCTCTAAGTCAGCACTGTCTCGAGTATTGTTTTCTCCTATTTGTGCGTCATAATTTATGCCTACAATTTGCATGTTCAAGAGTGGAACCCAAAAGCAAATTTGTTTTACCAACAAAACACAACGAAAATAGTTTAAATATGTGCATAACGAATAATTTTATGTTATTAAATTATATTTTAAAGATAAAAATAATGTAAGTAAAACTTAAAAGATACTTTACATAAATTAAATAGTATTCATACTTTTTGTTTAGCCACAAAAACATCCTAGTCATTTTTTTACACCGACTGCAATTCACTATTTCCTGTATTACTTAGACAACAACTTAATTAAAGTATTATGTACGCATAATGTTTTAGGTAAATTAAAAAAATATATTGTGTCAAAATATATTCTTAGTTTTTGATGAAGATTTATTTTTATTTCTACACTGGATTCAACAAGACAAAGCGCGTCGTTGGATTTCGGACGTAAAGTAGAAAACGGAGTGTCTTGACACTAAATACTCTCACCCGATTGGGGACACGGGCGGGCTATGTGAGACTCCGGACTGGCAGATGTAGGTGGTCCGTAGACCCACTAAAATTTAACGGTGCTCCACTTCGACTATCACTAGCCAAGGCACCATGGCTGTGAGTGTTCCCCGTAATACCCCAGTGTTCTGTGAACCCCGGCGGGGATTAATTAGATTCGAGTGTATGTGCCCAATCAATATGAGATAATCTTTACCAACGCTGATTGCTTAACGTCTGATTGTTATAAGAAAATTTTGTTACGTATCCGGGTTCAATGACATTACAATATTAATATAAATAGTATTAACCTAATATAAAGTCGAAATCAAAAAAAAGCATTTGACGTATTTTATAGATAAGTATATAATTCGCTCATTTCATGGCAACGGTTGGCATGTGATTTGGGGGAAAATATTCTAAAACAGGAATTTAATCATCTTTAAAGAAATATATTATGGAATAAGTGTTTGCCATCCATCCGTCTAATATGTATCGTCTCTTTATAGGCAGCAGTGTATCTGTAAATTGTAAAAGAATAATAAATTGAGCAAATTTATTTTTTAAATTAGCAACTAGATCTTAAGATCTAATCTAGAAAAAGATCAGCACCATCGCTTTTAAAAGTTTCTTAAATTTGTATATGCATAAATATAAATGATTATTTTTAAAAGATCCTAAAAGACGGATTGTTATAAATTTTTTTAAAAGATACGGAAGATGCAACCGATTTTTATACCTAGTTTAAAACTACAGTTATCATAACACGTACTCGTACTTACCTATTAATATATAAATATCTATAAAATAAATTATTTGCATCTATTTCTACTTATAACGAACAATGTATAAGTCACAGTAAGCATAATTTTGTAAATATTTTTTAAATAATATTCTAACACCATCATTGGTCTTGGTCATTTGGAAAGTTTGTGTGACAACGACGCGCAAAAAACAAAAGTAATGTGAAAATAAGATAATGCAAAATAATTGGCGATATGATATATATTATACCAAAATAATACTAACATTATACTGATCGAAAAAGAAGAAGAAATAGTTTGCTGTAACTTACAATATCGTCACAATATAGTATCTAAATACCCACAGAACAACCTGGGAATCGCATGAAACAAATTTTACTGGATACAATAACTCTTTTTAATCAATACATTTTTAAATAATATACCTACATTGATATTCAATGATAGATATTTTTTTCTGGCTTTGAGATGTAGTAGTTATTATACATGAAATTTAAAAATGTTTAATTATTTTAAAAATACATAGAAAATAAGATAAGAATATTTGACGTAATTTAAGCTCTTGTTCATGTTCATTTATTTGCATTAATATCAGCATTTACATCATCACCATAATATTACTGTACGTGTAAATACATTTTATTTAGAATTATAAAAAATTATATACGTCATTGTTCTGATTTTTTTGATACATATCGTACAGTAGTATTCTATAATGTTTTCCTTCCAAGATTAACTATAGCTTCATGTGTAGTTTATAATAACACTTTTCTATGAATATTTTGCACAATTATTTCATTCATGATATTGTAATTGCTCATACAGATTCCAGGCAATGTTTATAATTTCGATAACAGTATATAAAATGAGTATTTTTCGTGTCACAATAGTCTTGTTAGGTCATCAGTGTAAACAAGTAGTTATAATATCTCAAAAAAAAATATATATCACATTACCGGATTATTCTGCAGTGGCGTTGATATATGAAACTATTTTCTCATAGTGATCGTTAGAGGGTTGTAATCCTTTTTATGTAATAATACCTAAAGTAAAGTAAGATGTAACGTGATATACTTTTAACTTCTCCACAAAAATGGAATAGTAGTACTAATACTACTAGTAGTATAATGTTTAGGTTTCTACTCGTGTAAAAAATATTATATTAGGGTGTCTATATGGATAACAATAAATGTATCTTCATTTTAACATTAAATTGTATATATTTTTTACTTTATTATATTAAATTTTAGTAACATCTCTGGGTTTTTCTAATTTCAGTTCCAGTAATATATTTCATCAAGTATTGACATTTCGCAGAATGCTCAACGAACAAGATTTGGTGGTAGCTGGGAAAGCGCTCGTTGCCGAATCTCGAGAAAAATTCGCCAGGGAGGATCTCCAGGCCCCCTTTGAGAAAAAGTCCCTTAACAAAAATTGTCGATAAATTGAATACTTTCAGGTAAATATTTGAAATTCTTACGTTTTTATAGATATATATGTTTAGACTTACTTTATAAACAAAATTATTTTTTTGAATAGTAAATTTAATTATTAAAAACGAGCATGTTTTTGCATTCAACTAAGCATATTTTTGCAAAATGTAAGCAAAAAAGAGAATATTTTTTTAAATGATATCCCTTAAAAAGTTTTTTTATTGATATTTTCCAATAATGAACATGAACACATATAGCAACAGGAAGGGGAGTAGCAAAATGGCAGACAGTTTTCCGATACGAAACTGTCTGCCATTTTATGAAGGGGAAATTCTTAGTTTGTCAGACTAGCACACAAAAACAATGGTCCGTGACTACGAAACTACACAAGCAAATAAAAAGGATACACTAAAACTTTACACACACCCACACATATTACTGTTATGACATAGCAACATCCTATCTATAGTGTAATTACGAGTTTCCTTTACAAAGACGAATCCTAAGCCTGCACACGTATCAATACGCATTATCGATAAATTTGAGAAGTTTGTTACGGAAATTAAGTTTAACAAATGAGATATAAAAGTGGTCATTGTGATAAAAAAAAGATTTTATATATTATGTATTATAATTAACTGTTAACAAAAAAAAGATCCATAGTTTTGTGTCATTGGTTTCTAAAATGGATAATTTTTTTGTAAATATCACTAATACATTTTTAGTGGATCGTGATTTTTTTCATCATATATTCCTTAGGCTTGAATGCTTAGGAAACCTGCAATAGTATTATAAATAACAGAAACGACCGAATTACAAACTTAATATTTATAATTAAACATTTATGCACTCGTTAGTATTGTATCATGATTATTTTATTAAACTCAATTTTAATATTACACTATATAAAAAAAAAACAAAAAAAAACCAAAATAATTCACAAAAATAATTTAAGTTTCTTTTTCACGTTTTTTATCAACAACGTGGCGGTACAACACTATCGGTCGATAGTATTAAAAATACTCTGATCAGTTGCTCAACCGATCTGCATTCAGTACGAGAACGAACGGTCTGTGTTAGTACACAAATTCGTGAAGCGTTAAGTATAGTAATTTTTAAGTTTCTAATAGAGTAAAAAGTAATAATGTTATTAATATGGCTTACTTATGACAGGCTACGCCATCTCTTTATATAATTGAAGTGGCAGATCTCTTTCAATTAGGTATTTTCAAAACACGTTGATTTACGAGCGCTACTAGATTTAGTCTACTGAGCAGTCCGGTTGCATCTATTTTATTACTCTCGTACGACCAGTTGGACTTATACTTTGACAGAGGGGTACGCCATCTTAAGGCTACTACCCTACTACTCTTAAGTATGAACACAATAAAAACAGTTGAGCGTGGAAAAAAAAAATATATATATTCTTTATCTGTGCTGTTTTTAATTATATTTAAATACGTTAAAGTATAGAAACTATACACTTATAACTTTATTAAAAACATTGTCAGTAGTATTGACATAAGTGTTAACTAATAACTACTTTGTCAAATATGAGATGTCATCTGTCAATTGTCATCTAAATTTCGGCCATACTTTCTTGTTATGATTTTTTTTGTTCTGATAAATTTTAAACTTTTATATGATAGTGTACAGTAACTAAAAGTGATACCATGTTAAATTTAATTCGTATAATTAATATTTCCGTAAATGTAATAGATGATTATGATATTTAAATGGCGGGTATCAATAAATAAATGTTATGAAGATGGATAGGAGAAGTAGAAGTAAATCAAGACAACCGAGTACAAGTAAAATAACTGAAGAAGAAGAAGAACGGTACGTCAAAGTAAAATACTTACATATGTACAATACAAACTTTATAAATAAATTCACGGTTTTGAAATTTATCTTAATAATTAGGTTATGCTTACATGTTGTTGGTTAACTTTCATAATATTATTATACTATATATATAAAATATTTTAAGACATATGAAAAATAAAAAAAAAAATTAGGTAGTTTCGTAAAGAAAATTTACTAATAATTATTTCGATGATGGTGTTAATTCATGAAACAAAAAAATATTAATGCCTCTTAATTTCAACTGAGAGCTGCAGCTCTTAAATTTTAAGATTTTTTAGAAACACTTCTTTATTAAGTAATATTCAATTTCAATCCAATTTATTGCATAGAAACTAGACATTATAAAAATGTAACTATAATTTACTTTACTTTATTTCTGCTAGATATAACTAAGCAAATCAGTATCAATGACTAGTAACTTATTATGTGGTTTATAAATCAATAATTACATCGTACATATGTATGTGCATTTGCAATAAATATTGGAATTTATATATTATAGTATTCTAATATAATCAAAATCTTAATACAAATAAAATAATTTGTTTTGTTGACATTAGGCACCATGAAATATTTATATAATGTATGAATATATATAGCTATTGCACATATTACTGTGGTTATAAAAAAGTAAAGAAAATAATAAATAATAGTAAATAATATCTTGTTGTATATATTACTTTTCTTAATTCAACATTATTGGATTGAATATGTTAAGCAATTAAACATAAAATATATTATTATACAATTGAGGTTTGACACCAAAGATCTACTGTTAATGTATTCTAATCAATCTACTGTAAATATAAAATTTTGATTATTTCTTTTACTGATACAATGTCACATTTGTAATGAAAAGGAAAAAAGTTGGTCCTATTAACACATTAGCTGTGGTATCGGGTAGATTATGTCCGATGCTCAACTGTCCTCTGATGTGGGACAAAAATTACTGTACTGTAACTGCTGGTGCGGGACAGATATATTTAGTGAAGTCCATGTGATTATATGAATTGCCATGCCACTGTCAAAACCCCAATAAAAAAAGTAAGCAAAGTTTTCTCAAAACAAACAATACATTGTAAGAAGGATATATTTGATAATATCAAGACATACGAGCTGCAGCCATCAATTCCCACCAATCAATTTCACCCACATCATAAACCAGTACTGCTGATAGTGATCAAATACAAATATTGGAACACAAAATTATTCCTCCAGCCTACTGAACCAACCTTATCGTTCTTCTACATGCAGCGATAATAATTTAGATATTTGTTAAAATACATCTAATATTACTGTTTCTTTCTAATACTACTGTATTACTTTCTTTCATATAATCTTGTATACATTTTATAAATATCTATGTTTTTTTTATTACCCACAATGCTAAAAACGTATCGACACTTTTACAAACTAATGCGGGTCGTAAAAATCCGACAGAAAATTCCTTTATTTACAAAATGCATTTTATCAAATGACTTTTGTCACTATATCGCTATAAAGTAATATGTATTAGTTATTATACCTAGAAAAATAAGTCAACCTTAACAGGTGGAAATTGAACGGGTCTCTTCAACCCAGCAAAGCACCGGACAATAGTTTAGCTTCGGTTATAAAAGACCCCATGCTGCACTTAATAAAAGATACCAAGTTTGACTAATGCAGTGAACGTGTTAAGAGGCCCTGGACGAGGTCTATTTGAAAAAGTCTATGTTTTCTTTGCATACAAAACTTATCTTTTAATTTCAGTTTTCAGTACTAATATGAAAAGGCTAGTTGCCTATTGACAATGTATGTGTTAATTAATATGAAATTGTACGACAACCACATGGGCCATCTATTGGGCCTACATAGCCTGGTCAAAAGGATAAGACAAGTGCCAAACACAACTTTAAAGAGAAGAGCAATTTGTGGGTTGTAATTTTTTCATTATTCAAAAGAGCTGATTAAAATTTCTGAATGTTGAAAATAGCATATACTGAAATTTTAACATTTGAATAATGACATAAACGCTAGCACAAAACCTTCAAATCGCCATATTCCGCGAAGTTGTATTTTGCACATGCACCGGCCTATGGAAGACCCGTCGATATAATGTATGTGTAATGCATTATTCTGAAAATTTTGACGTTTTGCACTCCTCCGCGTAAACTTGAACTAGACAAATTTCATATTCATCTGTCAACATCATTTTCGTAAAGAGCCTATTGGTTTTCTTTCGCATATTAACCAAGTTTTAAAGCATTTTGATAAAAGATAGACAAATAAAATGTGGATCGTAGCGTTGGTGACATGAAAAAGTAGGGTCAAGAAACGTAATAGTTACAGGACAATGACTCTTGACCCAATAACAGACTATGTATTCCTCGAAATTAACGTGCGCTGTAACCACAAACTTAAGTACCTACGGAATTTTTATAATCACGATTTATGCTATAAAATAACGGTATAACTTATTTACATTATTAGAGAAACGTTCAATATTAGTAATATATGTTTGTATATCGCGAAAAAAGAGATGCGCCTGCTTCAAAAATCATACTATTTTATCTTTTGTACGTCAAACGTTCTTTTTAATCTACACGCATCTCGCGCGTGAGTCACTCACTTATGCCGAATTGATTCATTGTTTGCTGGGCATTGCGCTTCGTCCAACCACTCTTTGAAAATATACGCTTAAATAATTACTATAATGATCGTTATGATATGATATATGTCTTACTTTCTTAATTCTGAGTCATAAAAATTTCGCTGAAATTAAATTTCATTGTTATTAATTTTCTAAATAAGTAAATGCTAACACTTTCGCTCAGCTTGAATTCAGGACAATAGTTTAATTGTAATTCGTTTTCAGTGAGTGGCTTTGCGTGTTCCAAACTTGTTCATTTGTCACTTTCTTTTCTCTGACAATCCAGTGGATTTTGCAATTTTATGAAAATCGGTACTTTTCTTAACATATACAAATATTTATATATGTTATATATACATCACATATGTAAGTGCATTATAGTGTTCATATTTATAGTTTTTGTATATGTACTTTCGAATTATAGAAGTTCCTAAATATCGTAATTCCAAACAATTATTTGATAGCACTAAGTGTAATTGTTTAATATTTTTTACCATTAAAACTGTTAGTGTTATCATGTATTCTAGCACGTTTTGTCTGACATGAAGAGTTTAATGTTAATTATCATTATTAGCTTAAGAAATTAGTAAGGATAGGTACTTTCATACATTAATTTAACAAAATGTTTAGCATTACATAAAGAATACTTAAGTTTTGATTAAAGTTTCATTTGTCCTGCCCATATCTTATTGCACGCTTTGCTTGCATGTGAGTACACAAAAGTCGGAGCCACTCCGCCAGTCGGCGATTCTCTTTAGGCGCGTTCTAACGTGCGCGATCGTGGCTCTCGTGCCGCCGGTTTCTCCGCAATTTGCGATTTCCAGCCTTGCAATATTTAACAATCTAGCCAAGTGGACTTCATATGTTTTAAATTTCGTAATAACTACGGCTTCGCAGGCAAGGCCGCCGCCGAACGTTGATTTTACAAAGTTGTATAGATTTATTACATTCTAAAAAAAAAATTATAATAATCCTCCAAAATATGACAACACGCTTAGATCGAGCAACACCTTTGTTTTAGTCGTGTGATGTGTTAATTTTTTTGTCAGTAATAATGCTAGCAATCGATTCCTTTTGGTGTGGATCAGCGGAAGAGCTATCAACGCTGAAGAGCAGTAAATCTCTGGAGCGAACAGAATGTAGATTTCGCCGTAGATCTTCCAAGAGTCTGATACCCCAGGCGCTGTTGCACACTCTGCCTGACACTCAGGTCCGGGCACACCGACAACGACGTTCTGGCACGTGGCCGTAAGTTTCAACAATATTTGTTTAACCGATAGCAGCTGGTAATGACCAGTTGTTGATTAACTTGATACTTTCTTATCTAACAGTTTTTGTTGCTTGAACAAGGAACATAATTACTAAAGAAAAAAAATAACGAAACCAAGAAAATATTTGGTGTAAATGTTTTTTTTTTATGATTATTGTTTAGACAGACATGCCAAATATATATTTTAAGCAAATGTCTTTATCTTTTATAACGTACTAATTCAATACCTACTTAACCCAAATGATACAAGCGTAATGGATATTTTATCTTAACAAATCAAACTTTAATGATGCTTATAATTGAATAAAATATCAACTTGATATGGTGGTCATTTACTTACTGGGGCAAACGTAATTGGATTTCAGTGTCAGGTATGCCGGTTGTTGACCTTAATAATGGCTTTGCAAGACGAACCACAGCGCTCGCAGTTTCCGAAATTAGACTACAAATAAAGTATCGGGGTACTTAGTCCAAATAAATAAATGAAACTTAAAATTTATTGTTAAACCAGTCTAATAAACTTACTTTACATAGCAGGTTGCTGATTTTGAAGGTGGCATATGTATTCCTATTCTAGAGCAAACTTTTATGTAAAATTTATTGTAGGCTTGAAAATATGCACTTAGATATACAATATTCTTTCAGACAATGATGAAGATGTATATTTATAAATCGCGTAGTACCTATATTTAAATACTTAAATTTATTATGGATTCATGAAAAAACAAATAATAATATCATTAAAGTAATAGTTTCTTGTACTGTTCTAATTTTAGAATTTAGAATGAATAAAAAAATAAAATAATAATAATTCTGTGTAATGCAACATTTTTAACTTTTCTTCTAGAAAATTTGTATTGTTTTCAATTCACATCGGGCAAGCTGGAAAGATGTTATGTAGATAAAAACAAAATAATTTCAACTGTTCCTCATGTATTATATAATTTAGTTATCAGTATATGCGAAGGTTTACTTATCGGACTTGCGGTTTTGTATACAAATAAACGCCCCCTTATTATATGTTACCAATAATAAATAAATATAAAATACAAGAAAAAATAAAATGTAAATATTATGTTTCAGTATTGTATTGCATAGATTCTAGGTATATTATAAACTTATTGCTAACATTCATACAATACAACAAATTGAAAAATATTTTGTTTTTTTTTTTTGGTTCAAAGTTGAACCGTTATAAGCAAACTATTTTATTATTCGTACTATTAGAATATTGTAATAAACAGCTCTTAACGGTTTCAATGTTGATTTTACATATGGCACCTTTAGAATTGTAGTGACTGAATCAACAATTTTACGCCAAAATTGTAATTGAAGTATTAGTTATTTTTCAGTTATTCGATCTTAATTATACGTTTGGCCTTTTCTGCTCTAAAAGAGTTTATAGTTAAGTTTAGTTTAAACGAACTTATAGAATACAGGTTAACATACCTATCGTTCGATATATTAAAGTCATTTTCGTTCATTCATGTATACGTTTGTCCATATATGATTACATTAATCACATATACAATAGTGTCCAGGTGTATCCAAGTAATAAATCGAGCTAATTAGATAATACCACACTCATTTCTACTTGACCACCTTTCTCTTATTCTTGTTAAACCGCAATCGTTACCCGTTTTTGCATCTAACCGTAAATTGGCAACTAGTTTGCTACCTCGTCAACATATTGCTAGACATCTCGATTTTCTCTAACGTCACAGTAGTCTATTCGGTCTATTTAAATGGTAGTCGACCGCGATATGCCACCATGCGTTAACTCCTTGACCTCAGCGAAACGATTGTTCAGTGTGTACCTACCTACATACATAACAATTTTATACTCTAATAAGTTTGATAGTTTTTGGTTTAACATATTTAATTACAAACAATTTTTGATATTATGGCAGAGTAGATATTAGACTTAGTGTACCGTGATACCGAATTCGACCTGAGAAATGAAAATTATTTAAATATTTCCATTCATAATCATGATCAGTGGGGATCGAAACCTCGAACATTATTTAAAGTCGAACCCACCTACAGCGCCTCGATGGCTTCACCTAGTGTTATAGTATTGTAATTTAGTAAATTCTTTAAAATACAAATAATTTGATGACATATTATAATAAAAAAGTCACAGGAAAAAATAAAGCAAGACTATTGCGAAGGATACTTTTACGGTCTATTTCGATGTTGGTGTAATAATAATCAGTGACTAGATTTCCAACGGAGACTCGTTAATCTATTCACGTGTGCCAACCAACACCAATTGAAAGTGGGTAGGTTCTATTAGTTTCTATTAAATAGTATTTTGTAGTTCCCGCAATAGGTTTAAGTTCTAATAAGAAAGCAATAAATATATTAATCATTATTATGTACCGGGACTTGAGCCCGCTACATTAAAACTGACTAAAGTTTGGAATCAATATTTATAACCTATGCTCTTACCAAAAAAGTATTTTTTCGTTTACTTACTATGAAAATTGTAAGTTGAAAGGTATTGTGATTAAAGTATTTCTTTTAGGCGACGTATCCAATTAATTCAAATAGCCCAAATTACGACGAACGACGTTACGAGTTGAACATTTTGTTTCATTTATTGTAAGCATATCGTACTGTAATCAATAGCATTCCTACTAAACTAATTGTTTAATTGCCTATTTTCGTTATAGCTACAGAATAATTTTAATTTTTATCCAAGAAGATACAAATATATTTTTATGATATTATTAATTTTGTGAATAATTGACTTAGCTTATTTCTTAGATAAAAAAATTAGATGTAGCGCAATTTCGTCCCACATTTTGCCGTCAGTTTTCCTTGTAAATTTTCTCACGTGTCAGAATCCGATGACAATACTTCATAACATATATTTATATTATTTTCATAGCATGACCACATGATTCTTTGCAAAGGCGACTAGAATAATTTAAACGAATGAATTTCCTCTTACCGAAACATCTCTTATACTGGATATATGGTAGGTATAATAAATTTAAAAAATATATATATAAATCTGTGTGCTACTATCGATTTTTATGTATTCACGTTTATGCAATTTGCCTTATCCTTGAGCCAGTTGGGCGTACACATTTCAGTCCAATGTTTGTCATAATGGTGTTATGGTAACCTACTTACTTAATGTACATATAACTGGTATATAGCTCAAAACCTTATTAAAAACACAATGTGTAATAAGCAGGATATTTTAAAAAGTAAACCTTTAAAAGTTAGAAAATCTTTATGACTTTAACAGTTGCCGTGCTTATAATAAACATTAGTTTTTCGATATGTTTATGTCACAATAGGGTTTAAAATGAAGTAATATTAAAAATTAACACGATTTCAAAGAATGTAAAATATTATTAAAAATGTGACTGACTTAATTTTGTATATATATATATATATATATATATAAAATATTAGCTGTGCCCGCGACTTTGTCCGCGTGGAGATCTTACATGAGCTATTTGCCAGTGAAAGCCCCGTCAAAATCGGTGTAACCGTTCTAGAGATTAGCCGGAACAAACAGACCGACAGACACAAAAATAGCAAAAAATAATATTCTGGTATATGTAGCGTCTATGCATATGCATTTAGCATATATATATACCATAATATTAATTTATTGACTACAATGGTTCACTATTTTGGCTTTAATGGCTTGAACCTAAGACACTTACTTGATATTTTGGTCAATTCACACATGTCTTTATAACTTGTAGCCTATGTGTTATTCAGATGTATAAGCTATATTATTGTAAAGTTCCATTAAAATCCATACAGTAGTTTTTACGTGAAAGAGTAACAAACATCCTCACAAACTTTCGCGTTTATAATATTAGTAGGATTATTATAATAACAAAACTATTTTATTTACAAATATCCTAAATTTTGATAAATATATATTTTTTAAATATAAGACTTCCTTTCTAGTTTGTTAATTAATTGCGATTAAATAGTCTTAATTTTTTTTTAAAAGAAGTAATAATGTAATATAGAATATGAAGTAAAATGACAGGGATCACTTAAACATTATCCCTCCATTAACAGCTCGATTCATGATCAATTTCAGGAAATTTTACAATATGTACTGATGTGAGAGACCATCTATGTAACTTTAAACATGGTTCAGGGTCCAGACAGAAGAAGGCGCTCGGACCAGTGCCTGGGACTTACGATTTCAGTGTATGCCTAAAAACTCCTTTAACATGCCTATTCATGAACGTTCGCCCCGGTTTACTATCCGAGCTCCTCTCGCTACCTAAACATATATATTAAAATTGTTTTCGAATTAGCAAGATTTGAACACATTTCCCGCTTAAATATTATGATGATTAAGTTATGATTGACCCCATTGACACGTTACGAAAAATTTATGCCAAATCACCTTGAAACGAATCCATAAACAAATAAATAAATAATACTACTAAACGTTTATAAATTGTAAAAAAGTTGCTTAATTAATATCTTATAATATATATAATATATAGTTAATAAATATTTACAAAGATTATTAATTTCCAGTAGTCACGATGTTGTAGCTTTACATCACTATACGTTTGTCTTATATCAGTTATTGAACCACGTTTGTCGGTACACACACACGCACACTCACACGCACGCACACTCACATGCACGCACAATCACACACACAATATATATATGTGTGTGTGTCCAACAGACTGTAAGTCTGTCATACTAAATGTTTGACTATACAACATTCTCTAGTGTAAAAAATAATAATCTTTATGATCATATCTTTTCGGTTTTATAATTTTTATAATTTACATAGACATAATAATAATAATACATAAAAAAGTACCTGAAACAAAGTAAAGTTATCTAGAAATCTCAAGCATCAAAATCATCGACACTGTCATTTTGCCGATAACGAGTTATGCTTAGGTCAAGTTTAAGATAAGAAATATACGAGTAGGTAGTCATTCCGTTTATTCTCTTCCATAAACAGCACATTTTCTTCATCTGTGTATGTGTTTTTGTATTGATCTTAAATGACTCCAGGAAGAGTGTAAGTATATTTTTTGTTGTATTAATATGTAAAACTAAATTTATTATGTAATCATAAAACACTGATATATGAATAATTGATATGCTCAACATTACAAAATATTTGAAATAGGAAATATCAAGTAATACATTTTGGAGATTTTGCATTTGCATAATATATTTGAACTATTACGAGCTTCACGCTTTTTTCCCGCAAAGCAGTTTCCGCAAAGCAGGCAAAGACTATGTTAGGTTAGATTCAGAGACATTGCGTGAGAAGTGGCGGAATTCAACGCCGCGCTTTGTCATGTCACCAAAGCAGAGAATTGAATTTAATTTAAACATAATCATTCTTTGTTGGTAAATATAGTTTTATGAATGTTATGGGCAATTTCCAACAATTTAAGATTTAAATAAAAGCAATTGAAATAATAGATTGGTTATATATTTCATTGTGTTTCTTTACGCTCATCAAGACCACAGACAAAAAAATTGCATTGTTACAACATCCGTGAGAAACGAGTCACTAATGACGTTTGTTTTTGTCTGATATCTATTTAGATATATACAAAAGATATCTTTTGTATAAGATTATTATCAGAATTTCTTTATAAGTTTAAATAAAACGCATGTACAATGTACATATTATATATGATAAATATTTTGAAAGAAGCATTTACTCAAGTTATAATACGTTCTAATAATGAATTATGGATAAGCAAGGTGTAAGGTAATTCATATTAGATAATATGCATTGCAAGATATATTTTTTTTATTAAACTTCTACTTTATCAGGCCATCATTGGCTGAAGAATTAGACACTAGATTTGAATCCGATTCACTTTTTAATATTGTGGTCTTCCAGAGCGTAATGTTATACAATTATGATAAAAGTTAAAAAAAAACAACATTTAAACTAATTCAATAATATTGAATATTAATAATATTTATGATTTTATAATTTCATCTATATTTTTTTACGGTATAACCATTTACTGTTACATAAAACATTTTTCTTATTTAGTATTGTTACTAGCTTTTAATAACATAATAAAAGATAGCATTGCTTTAAATTTGTTAGGAAGGTTGGGTATACTATAAAATGATAAGCATATACTTGCATCTTTATCAACTAGTCCTAGTATTGTGCCCATTGATACCGAATAGAAGTGTTCCGTTTCTTAAATATTAACTTATTATACATCTTAAACAGTTATAATGAAAAATCTATAAGATTCTATAGAAAATAATCTTAAATATATATTTAGGACATGTCCTTAGGACTTCATAAAATTCACATACCTTATATGTGTGCTGTTGTTGAACATAGCCCTGAATGAGCCTTAATTATTTATAACCTTTAGGCCAGTACCTAAAGCAAATTTGAAACAATTTATTTGTAACTAAATATGGAAGACTTAAATATAGTAAAACCTGTTTAGGAGATTTTTTGCATACGAATAACAGACGCACGAATAATACATTATTTAACTTGTCTTGATTCCAAGATTTATAAATAAAAACTATTATTTTATACATATTTATATATATATTGGAAATTGCATCTCTAGTTTAATTTGAAAAATGAACTTATATGACTTTTATAAACATTTATTAATGTATCTTATTATAAATATTTAGGCTACTGATAAAATAATACTAGGTCGCATAGATATCACGTATCATACATCGAATCTTGAATTTTACTGATAATAGCGATTGACTGTCAGGTGTTCGTGACTTGCTTATTTTTATAACAATAAAGGAATAATACAATAGTACGTAAATAATTCAATACATTTTGATTTGCAAAATAGGAAAAAAAACTATAGTTTAATAAATCATTATGGTAATAAAATGTAGCAAATACAGTATATTGTATACCGCATTTGCTAGTACGTATTTGTAAGAATCCTAGTGTAACCAACTTTAGTGATTAATGGGTTCTCTTGTATGTTTAGATTGAATGAATGTATATCTTATAGGAAGCACTATAATTTGTATAATATGTACAATAAACTTAACTATAGACCATCCGTACAGAAAAACCAGCGGTGTCTATTAATATAATATGCATGATATTTACCTATATACAAAATATGACAGTCTGTTCATTAGTAGACTTCGTTAGTATTGGCAGATATTTAATCTGTAAGCGAAGCTGTACCTTTGCAAACTTAAGCATCAAGGTCGCGTGTGTCATTTGTGTACATCTGGTGGAGTGTTGACTGTAGAGGGCCTAGTGTGGAACTAAGATGCGCACGCGCCGCTCAGCCGGCCAGTCGCGTATTTCCTCTCGTTTTAGTGTTATCCGACGTCGATATTTGATTCAAATCAACATGATCTAAATATTACGTTAAAAATAATTTATAACACACGTTTTTTAATTCACCCTTCTATATTCACGATTAAATCAATTTCCGGTTAATTCAACCTTCTTGGAAGTGATGTAAAGAAACCAATTAATTGTATAAAAACTACGCTTACGATGTGTACTGTTTTGTAATGTTAAACAAAGTGTAGTTGTATGTGAACATAGTCGATATCAAAGTTTTTTAAGGTTATTTTAAGTTATAATGTTGCGAAGGCAGTTTTCTCATGAATCTGGAAAAGAAGAACTCATTCGAGCTCAAGACGAATATTTCGATAGGAGGTTTGTTGTAAAATTTAAATCATTTATTTGCAATTAATTTGTCTATTTGGATAATATGAACGATAGGTGAATAAAATAGTCGCTTACAAGTATTATTAACATTCACATGAATTGTACATAAAAGTGCAATAGTCGTAAAAAACTTTTATATAGATTTAATTTTTTTTTATGTATGCGTACGCGCGTCTATTGTCCGTTACATTTAAATATGATGCGTCTTTTTTTTGTATCAATTTTTTTATGTGATTCATTGTTTTTATTATTCAGTTTTTTCTACATATGTGCCTACCTGTGTTCTTGTACATACTAGTTCTTCACCCATCAACTTTCCACTTACGTAAGTAGGTAAAAAAATATTATTAAATACTTTTATATATACATTATATTTATCGAATTTATTACGTTTTGAAATAATTAACAACTTTCACCGTGTATGTTACGTTCTTTTATTTGGTTTGTCGCTATCGTTTTGTTTCGATTTGACATAATACATTTGTGGGAAAAAAATTATATAACTAACTTGTATGTAAACATTAGTCTCTCTATTAGTCTATCTCTCAACTACCTTATCGGCGTAGACTAAAAGAACAGAGGAACAGACGGACTGACTTCTAGTTTTTTAAGATAAATAGTAATATTATTTTTATTTGAAATTACGTAAATCCCTGCAAATAAATATTAAAAAAATTATATAGAAAAATTAAAAAACAGTGACCAAAATTATGAGTGACTCAAAAAATTGTACATTCGAAATTTTTATCTTAATATCCTAAGAAGTTTTGATGATACATATTAATACTTTGTCTCTTGTTTGCTCACAAACCGTACACAAAAAGATTTACCAATTTATTTATTACTGTACTGCACTATTTAATTTAGTTACATGTTTCTACCTCTAACAGACAAACTTTGGAGAAACCTTGCTCTTATCGCGTTCGGGCTTCTCGAATCATGAGACATTATTAGATTAAAAGAAAATAAGCTAAGGGTCATACTTATTTTAAAAAACAAATTGAACACTTCACTTTTGGTTCCACATGAATTAGTTGTCCTTGAATTAGTGACAGTGTCAAGGTTTTTATGGTTCTAGTTATTTATTGGCTACATTTTTTACACATTTTAGATCGGTCAAGGTTTTGACATTAAACTAAAGCTGCTGTTGCATTTTAATTTGAACATTATCTGTTCCGTATTATTTAGTAGTGCTACTGAAATGTGCTACGTGATCGAAAAATAACCTGTTTAAAAGTTATGGGTGATATATAGTAATGTATAAAACTATCATTTTTATAAAAATACTTTGTTTATTGGTTATTATTTCTTTGTGCTCTTGCTACGCATAGATTTTTAGCACTGCTACGAGTACCCCTCGACGTGTTTCGTATTTTTTGTAAAATGAAAAAATAATTATTATTTCATATGACATTTCAATGTTGCGAAGTTATATCGGACATAGCATTGTGTTCACTTGAACAAATTAATTCAACGCTTTTAATGGGCGACGTTATCATGTTGATTGTGTTAAAGGAATTTAAAGGTAATAGGTAGGTAGGTATGTAAAAGTTAACTAGTTCTTTTGGTCAGTACTGTCTTCTCTATACAGAAGTAATAAAAGCAATCCTATTGTGCAATATATATTTTTTTATTATATACGAGTATATATTTTGTATAATTTAGTAGATTTTTGTCAATATAAAATATTCACGAGACTAAACAGTTTTCGTTACGGAGTCATTTTCTTATGTGTCACTGTAAATGTTCTCTTAATAATCCACGTCAAATGTTTCAGAGCTTTTGTTTGTATGGGTCAACGAAAAATGACTATCACAGCTTTAGCTGAGAGGCCATTTCTTTATTTCTTATAGTATAGTTGGCTTTACATTCTTCAAAACGCTCAGGTTTAATAAAGCTATTCAATAAAAATGTTTTAACTTATATTAGTCCAGCCATAATAGGGATAATAAAAAATTAAAAAGACTTGAATTCATATTCTATATCTTTTTTTACTGTTTTATTATAGTATAGGTTAAATAATTTAGATAGTAATGTACACATACATTTAAAGATATTCTCAAGTTTATTTATAAACTCGCCTCATGTACTTGTTATCCTATTGTAATATTGTATATATTTAGTAATAAAGTTATACAATTCTAATGAAAACCTGAAAATAAATTTATTCACAACTTATTCAAGATTAATATTTAATTTTATTGAATTCAAACGAGGCAGAGCCAAAGTTCATCAGTTCCTTGCTTGCTTCGTCGTTGGACGTGTACAATGTGTTCAGGTATTTTTGAAGTGTTGATATTTATTTCATGAATTTATATTGTTTCAATATAACGTGTGTTTTGGTAGGAATTAAAGCTTTTTTGATTTTATTGATTGATAATAAAAGGATTTTTTATATTCTATCTAATCATAATATCGAAGTGAGCGTTGTCGTCCGATACTTATGTATGTACGTTTATAAATAGTACATGACGTGACAAAATTTAACCAACTTCTAAGCGCAATATATGTTTTTATATAAAATAAAGTTACTATTATAATATTATTTCCATATTTTGATGTTTATTTTCTATCCGTTTTACAACTGTCAAGTTTATACACGTGTATAAATTTATTTAATGTCAGCAATAAAATGTTGTTTTAAAACGTTGATTATGTAAGATAAACGGTCAGTACTTTGTTGCAGGAGAACGAGATCTCTGAATGCGCCATCTCCCATCCAACAGTTTGGACCATGTGGCAGAATAATGAAGAACTCAGCAATGGTCATGTAAGTAAATAATAGATTTTTTTTCCGAATCCTTTATTTATTTATTTTTATATATTTTATTAATACTACGGACATATGGCTTATTAACACTACAGACATATCCGTACCTTTTGTTTAAATATTATAATTTTTTTGAGGCGAATTATTCAATATTTTATGTCTATCGATATAAATCTTTAGTATTTTTTTTGTCGACTTGAAGTCGACAAAAAAAAATTTATTTTAGTTTATCCCACATATCAGGATAGGCGAAAAAAACCTAGTGTCCTGACACTGCGTTCCCGGCTTTTTGCCTGAATCCGAGATATTAAGTTTTAAATGGCGGAAATCAACGCCGCGCTTTGTCTTTCCTGAGTAATGAATTGAGAATGCTATAAATGTAAATTTTCCCCCGAAAGAGATCGAATCCCTAACCATCACTTTTACAGACATACGCTGTACCCCTGCGGTACGATGGCCTAAAATCGTTTTTATTAAAAATGTTTTTAGTAAAATTAAATAAGGTTAAAAAAGTCGGTGACCTCAAAATATAGAACGTATCGTCGCAAATGTATACGAACTTATATGAGGCTTTGATGGCTGCACTAAGAATAGAACAGCACAATACATTTTTTAGGTCGTCCTCACTTTTAACTTGCTGTTCCATTTCTAGTATAATGTATATAATATGTTACAGTCTAAGTTATAAATACGGATATTAAATATACAATCAGCTTTCAAATAAAATAGTACTTCAATGAGAATAGGTTTGTGTAAATCACCACTTTGTGTAATTTGAGATAGATATTATATATAATGGTTGAACTATATAAGTAAAGTACTAGCGACCCGCTCGCGGCTCCACTCGCGTAAACGCTGTTTCATATTTTCGGCGGCTTTGTCTTAAAACAAAGAAATTAAAAAAAAATGGCAAAATAAAAAATATGGGGGAACATAGAATATTCATCTAAAAACTCTCAAGTAGGTATACATAAAATTTAACACAATCAATATAGCGGGTTTGCCGTGATGACGTCACAGACAGACAGACAGACAGAGTTACTTTCACATTTATAATATTATATATAATGTCTCGATTTATGACTATCATGACTATCAAAAAGATAAAAGAATTGAGATATGAAGTCTTGAAAATTTTGTTGTAAGTAAATTACTTATAAACATTTTTTTAAGCTTCTAAGTTATTTAGCATTGAGCTGAGGGTTTGATTTGGCTTAGGAAAAATAAATAGTTTTCTTATGTATTTTACTTAAAACTACCGCCCAAAGAATGGTCCGCGATTCATTTTACTTTTTTTTAAATGATTTTATTAGCTGCCAATTCATGTCGTTTGTTTAGTTGGCGCGAAAATGCGAAGGCCAATTCTATATACGATAAAACAAATACTATATCATTATTACACATTTATATTTTGCAATGCTATTAAATATTAGCCTTCTTCTTCTTCTTCTAGCTACTAGTATAATAATGACAAACGTATGTAAGTTTTATTTCATATTTACAGGCAAATCCAGGATCCGGCGTCACAGCGGCTCACTTGGTACAAGCCTCCCTTGACGGTGCTCGTTATAAAAAAGGTGCACGATGCAACCATACTGGCGCCCTTCGTGCAACTTGTGCATTGGCTTGTTCACGTAAGTTCTCTTCCTCTTTTTCTTCTAGTACCTAGTGTAAAGAAACTCTTTTCTCCACTTTTCGCCTGAAATCAACACCGCGCTCTACCGTGTCACTAAAGCGGCTAATTGGAAATCATTTTAATATAATCTTTTCTCCGAGTGGAAATCGAACTCACAACCGTAGCGTGTAGAGACGCTTCAACACTGTGCCACGACGGCCCCGGTAAACATGGGTAAATCCTCTTTTACATTTTTTAAAGTGTTATTCTCACTATAAAAAGTTAATAACACTTTTAAAAGTGTTAAAATGTTTAATAAATAGCATTCTCTCTGGTCAAACGATTGTTCGTAGAATTATCTTTGGGTAGCAGAAATTCATAAAAAAACTCTTTACAGAGATGCAAACAACAATAAATAAGTTGTAATATGCGTATAATAATTTAGACGTAACTGGATGTAGATCGAATGGCTTAGCGGCCAGAGCTATCGACGGTTTCCAAGAGGCGCGGGTTCGAATCCCTCTGCGTTCAATTTTTTATACGTTTCCAAAAAAAATAGGTAAACCCTATAATATACTAAATACTTAACTGTCCCTTATTACCTTCATTCACTGTGACATGATAATGTTTATTTAAAAGTAAAATTTCTAACATTCATATTGGTTGGTTATTTTCACGATTAAAATAGCTTAAAATAATAAAATCTTCTAATTTACTGTTTTATGAAAAATCTAAAGTGACAATTTAACCATCTGGATAAAATATTCCTGTTGGACAATCAGTTCGACCATCCGGAATCGTACCCAAATAAACTTTTCTACATCGTTAGAAATAAAGAAGTCCTTAGAAAACCTTAGCTATAAAGAAGTCTATATATTTGTCGGAAATCGTTAATTTTCAACTTGATAAAAAAATGTTTTAAAGAACTATGATATGACAATTGATTGTTACGAGCGGTGAATATTTATCGTGACACACTTATTACATGTGCACTTAATAATATAATATAATAATAATAAGGAAGTTCACTAAGTAAATAACATTTATATATAAATACAATATGACTATGATTTTTTATAAGCTCAAGCTTGAAGAGTGAAGCTTCAAGAGTGGCGAACCTCAATGCCTTTACATTAGAAGCGAATAAATGATATATATATCATTATTATCCCGAGTGGGAATCGAACTCACAACCAATCGCGTTTACAGTGAGACGCTGTCTCACTGCGAATAAAATATGTAATTTTGAACTTATAATATATGGCGTGATAAAACAAACTTTGGAAAGCCTTATGTCGGAATGCGTCTTGCAAAATTCCGGTTTTCATTTAAACTGGCATAACAATATTAGGGTGCGTCGAGATAACTATATACATTTTACAAATACCTCTCGCCTATACTGGGAGTGCCTCTCGTGTAATTGTTATTATTTCCATTATTAATTTATATGTCTGGTTTTTGTCACACATTTGTTGTACGCATGGCCTGTGGAGCGTGACTTCTATGCGTAGGTCGTTTATTCAGTTCCTACTGGATATAGATATTGGAGCCATCAACTTTTATATTTATAAATGTTTATCAGTTTTCTGTATACACTAAAGTTTATTCAGTATTTGAAATTTAATTAAATATTAAAGCAAGACTGAAACCTTGTTAGTTGTATTCTCGCTTTTGGTATTGATAGTATATAATACATTAATTCAGTCAATTATCTTAAAAAAATATGAACTCATGTTAGCAAGTTTTCTGTTTTTAATCAAAACAAGTTAATATACAAACAACGTAAAATCTGGTAGAATTTGAATATAATTTCACTTAGTTTATAATAACGAGAAATACCAATTAAAAGAAACACGCTTTTTCACGTTTTTGTAAAGTCAGTTCTAAAGTTGAAGTAAAGAAAAGCCACTGCCACAATTGTGGAATAAAAGTGTTTTAATTATCATTCTAAAACGATTGTGTTCAGCGGCGATTGTAATAATAATATGTATCATGAAATATTAATGAGATATTTCTCGAACATTCAATGCTGTACAGTTTAAGCATTAGTGACTGTAATAAAATTTAAAAAGTAACATTTGTTTTTCAAAGTTCAATATTATATATTTTTATAAGAATTGTTTTTATTTTTTCAGCTTTACGTTTTCTCCGTATAGCAGGGTAGTCAGGGAGAGAAACTTGTGTCAAGACACTCCGTTCTGTACTTTCCGCCTGAATTCCGAGACAATTTTATCATTTTATATCATAAAATTGCCATTTTTATTTTTTTTAAATAACTACATCATTATTTTTGTGTTAAGTTTGTGCTAAACATGAAGATCATCATCATCATCGTATAACTTGTACACAACTAAGAAAAATTGTAGTAATCCACACTGTGAATTTCGGTATTTTGAGATTTTTTTAATAAAAAAGTAACATTCAAACACTTTACAGTACAGTTACAGTTCCGGTTTAAATAGTCTTATTTAAACTGTCATAATCGTCGATAGAAACTAGTGTGGGGGAGCTTCATGTCTTACCTGACTATGTATATTGTATTAAAATATAATTTATGTATATTGTATATTCATGTTAAAAAATATATATTTGTAGACAAACGTATTTTCACAATCGCAAGATTTCCTATGTTTTAAAGAAAACCTAGACCTAAAAAACCGTTTAATTGTCATTGTAGTTAATTCTGTTTATTTTATATTTCAAGGACAAAAGTATGGTAGTATTCGTGGAGGCAGCCGTATTAGATGACACTTTGCTCAAGGAGTACGGTGACTTCACGTCGGTGAGGGAGCGGCTGATGACATTCCGCGCGGGCACGGACGAGCTCACTGACAAGATCGACTTCATTATCTGTCTCGGCGGCGATGGTACTTTGCTGCACGCGAGCTCGTTATTTCAAGTGAGTCTACATTATGAAGTAATAACGCAATTATGACGCGTTTTCTTTTTTCTTCAGCTTCACGCATTTTTTTCAGCCGAATCTGCGACATTCCGTGTTGAGTAGCGGAACTCGAAACTGAGAAATTAATATTTTAATTTAAATATAATCATTCGTATGCGAGAATGTTATAGCAACACTGAAGAAGAATGTGCTCAGATGTTTTGGGAGTCGAGAGGATGAGTGTTCTATCTCTTTTTTCTGTATCAGACACTTTAGTAGTACAACTCTTGACCATAAAGCAATCTTAAAAAGTGATGAAACGTGATTGTTATTCTACAGAAAACTATCAAATTAACAATTTCTCCTTAAGTCTTGAAATATTTTTACATTTACTGCACTTTCACTGATCGTGGTGAAAAATAATAAATAGATACGTCTATGGCAAGTATTTTTAAAAATTGACGTAACTAATCGAGATTACAAAACGATATAAAATGCTAGAAAAACTAATTTCCACAATAAAATATATGCACAGTTATCAGAACAAGTACCGAGGTTTATTAAATAAAACTAATAAAACAAGAAATAAATTAATTAAACAAGAATAGATATATAATAAATATTACACACACTAAAATTCTGCGTTTGACATACAATTTTATAAAAAACTTTTTACCCAAGTCACATACAGGCTATGGGGCTTCTAGTTTAAACTAATAGACAAAAACAAGCAGGTCAACGACCTTTTCATTTCATTCAAAAACATTTTCATTTTTATAAAACGTGGCATAAAATTTAACGTAGCTGAACTGGAACCCGCGCCTCTTGAGAGATAACTCTCTACAGTGGTCTGATAGACCTAAGCTAAGCTATACGCTCATAAATGTTTGTTCACCATGTCTCGCTACGTGGAGTTTTATACGTTTTACAAAAATGTTTTTCATATCCTAGTGTGTGAATAACACTTTAAGAATGTTAAAATAGGAAGATCATTTATTCATAAATTTTGTAAGCATTTATTTTGTATTAAATGTTTAATAAATATAATTTTCTGTTGACTAGCAATCGGTTCCTCCAGTAATGGCTTTCCATTTGGGCTCGTTGGGATTCCTCACGCCCTTCGAGTTTAACAACTTTCAAGATCAAGTTATGAATGTTTTGGAAGGTAAGTTATTTCTTTATTTAAATAAAAAAAAAAATTTGTTATATTGGAAATAAATGCTGTAAATATATTTTGCTTTACAATCAAGACGCATATGACTTTTGGACTGGCTTTTGTTAGCTTCACCAGTATCTTTCAATGTCTCTATATTTATATTTTACTAGCTGTGTCCGCGACTTGGTCCGCGTGGAATTCTAAAATACATATACTATACAAACATATACCAAAATGACATTTTTACAATTTTTGTATATCTGTCTGTCCTGGCTAATGTCTGGACCGGCAGGACCGCTATTGACGGGATTGGCACTGGCAGATAGCTGATGTAATAAGGAGTAACTAAGGCTACTTTTATTTTCGAATTCCACGCGGACGCAGTCGCGGGAGAAGCTAGTTATAAATAACTATTTATAACTAGGATTTAATTACATATTTTTTTGGTTATTACAGGACATGCAGCCCTTACATTAAGGTCGCGTCTTCAATGTGTGGTGCTTAGGAAGACAAATGAAGAAGGCAAAGACAAGAAAAAGACGACAACAATACTCGTGCTCAATGAAGTAGTCGTCGATAGAGGACCCTCTCCGTATTTATCTAATATTGATCTCTTTTTAGATGGAAAACATATTACCTCTGTTCAGGGTGACGGTGAGTTTTGCTTTTTTTAGGTATATATTTTTATGCAGTTGTGTACTTTTTACATAAGTGTATCTTGGCGCAGTGTTACGGCGCCTGACTGTGTACGCGATGGTTGTACGTTTGAACCCCACACGGGGGAACGTTTATATTTAAATTATTTTCATTTCTCCGCTATGGTGACTACGCCAAGTTTTAAAAGTTTCTAAATATTTATACATATACTTTAGAAACTTAAAAAACTTGAACGTAAAACAGTTTTTAACCGCGCCTCTTAGAAACCATCGCGCTCTAGCTAATTAGCTATACGTTTTAATCGAACTGCGTTGAAGTCGGCTTTCACGCTTTATCCCGCATAGCAGGGTTGTCAGAGAGAACTTCAGTTTCAAGACACTCGTATTCGAGACATTGCGTTTTGAGTGGCGGAATTCAACACTATCCTACAAGAGCGTAGATATTAAAGTAATATAATAATTCCTCGAGTGGGGATCGAACACACAACCAATCGCGTTTGCAGTTAAGCGCTGTCCTACTGCGCCACATGGCCTCGAGACAGGTTACATTATAAGATCGCTCCTTCACAGGTCTGATCGTATCAACGCCCACTGGCAGCACGGCGTACGCGGTGGCGGCGGGCGCGAGCATGATCCACCCCTCGGTGCCGGCCATCATGGTGACGCCCATCTGCCCGCACTCGCTGTCCTTCCGACCCATTGTGGTACCAGCTGGGGTAGAGCTCAAGGTGAGATAGCATTACCTGACTATTTAAAAAAAATTAACAAAGCATACTTGAACTAATGGTTGACATTTTCTTTTACTTTTTTTAATGTTTGTGCGTCATATAACTTTTGCCGCAAATATGCAACACTTTAAGGCACTGTATTTTAATTGTGAACAAGATTCAATAACAGCAATTATAAACATCGTGGCGTAGTAGGATGGCTTACGTGGTTGTGGGTTCGATTCCCACTCGGGGGAATGATTATATTTAAAATATATTTTGATTTCTATGCTCTGGTACCTAAGACGTTGTAAGAAGTTGAGGTTCCGCGACACAACACGCAATGTCTCGATTTCGGACGTAAAGTGGAGAACGAAGTGTTTTGACACTAGGTTCTCTCTGACTACCCTGCTATGAGGGAAAATCGTGAAGCTGTTTTTCATAAACTATTTTTTACTAAGTGGAAGGTGAATTCGATCTCTAAATAATATGTTGTATTGTCTTTCATTATTTGAATATACTTTCGTATTTAAAACTTTTTTTTTATAATCCAAACAAACAATATATTAAGAAGAATAATATATTAAAGTTACCAAAATTTTAGATTGCCCTATCTCCCGAGTCGCGTAACGCGATGTGGGTATCATTCGACGGCCGTAATCGCCAAGCGTTGCAACATGGAGATAGGTACCACAGATAAACAAATGTTTAAATAATATGCTTGGCTACTCGCATCTATAATATTTGTATAGATTATGCCACATCCCTTTTGTAAATACATAATTTATTTGGTTCCATTAACTTTAGTATAACACATAGTGTTGCTATAGGAAATGTATATATATTGTACCCCCCTTTCTGTAGTGTTTCGTAATAGTAATAATTTTTCACGTCAAATCACGTCTAGATCCATCCATTAATTAAAAAAAAAGCACACATAGTTGTCAAAGAAACGTCAAATTTACTGTCACCTGAATTATTCTTTAAGTGTAAGAGCTTGTTTCAGATAAAACTAAGCGTAGAAACTCGTAACTTAGCCAGCATATCATTCGACGGCCGATCTCAAATGATACTCAGGCCAGGCGATAGGTAACCTATATTTATTCTTGGGTTTTATACAATATTCATCGATTTTAGTAATTTCAGTTTGATAAAAACACAAGAAAAAAGCCTGGTTTTGCTGTGTATGCAAAGATTGCAAAGGCTATCATTTCATATATTATGATCATTATTATGTCATGGATACCTATGGTTAATCTGGTTGAAACATACTCATCTAAGCTTTTTTTTATGTATTACATAGGCCCTGCATGCTGCTTTATATATGCTTCGCTTTTATTATTAGTAGATGTTAGAACTTGATAAATTTAAAAGAATTCATCATTATTGATTTGTTTATAAAAAAAGATTTAAAGTTATATAAGCATGTATTGTATTTTAAATTTAATGAAACATATTCTTATGAAAATATGATTATTTATTGTTAATATATTTAAATATGTTTTATAGTCTGTACGTCACAACATCTGTATACCCGGTGCCCTCAATCTGTGCTCAAGATCAGATCTCAGACTGGTTTGACTCTCTAGCGGAATGTCTGCATTGGAACGTACGCAAGAAGCAAAAGCAAATAGACACCCTCAGCGATATGACGCACTCGTCTAGCGAAGCACTGGAAGAATTAGACGCGAACAACCACGATGAGAGACCAACTGACACGTGACAGATATGGCTCAAATTATAGATAATTAATAAGTGTATCTGTCAAAGTGAAAATGACAACTCATATACTTATAGGACACAGATAATACAGACTAAAGTTTTTATACATTAACAAAAGAAAATACTAAGTGTGAATTTTATATAACTATAGAATAAATAAAATGTGTAAAAATAATGAGTTGAGACATTTTTACACTGACAGTCATAAAATTCTTTCGGAAACTACTTTGTAATAGTTTTAAAGATTGATGTTCATTCAAGTGATGTATTTGCGAAAGGTTATTGAAAGGTATTCAGATATAATATACGTATATCTAAGTGATGAAATATGTACTTGTGTATATATTATAGGTAAATTTCTTACACCAACTATATATTTATTAAAAATAAATAATTTAAGGTTTATTTGATATTAATTATTCTGTTTCAAATTTGTAATTGTGATAAATGTATTTGGATACAGCTTTTCCATGGGTGCTTTTACTGTTATGTTAAATGAACTCAATACTTCTGTAATCAATTTTCTTTGTGCTTTTATTCCCTATAAAAAAAATTGTTTGCTCTTAGTACTAATACTAAATTTGATTCATATAACTGATGTATTATTTTGCTTCAATTTTATTAATATTTAACAATAATTATTTAACATGGAGCCATTTGAAATCAATAGTAGAAATGTATTTATTATAGTACAATAAAACATTAATTTTGAAATAACAAAATATGTGTATATTTGATACTGTTCATTATAATGTATATTAAATAATTGAACTCTTTTCTAATTCCTATATATATCTTCAATTGTTTTGAATTTTCATTTGACTCTGCTATGAAATAAACAAACTCCTATAGTATTCAAAATCATAACTTACTTGAGTAACAAGATGGGGTCTAATATTCTTTATACAAAATTGAACTTGCAAATAGAAATGTTTAATAATTTTTAATAAATAAAATTTGTATTTCTTTCAAAAATTTCTTTCATATATATCATATAATAAAATTGGTTTATCTTATGTTTGTTTTGTGCAATATTATGAGTATATATAATATAAATGGAAACATTAATTATACATTCCCATGGACAATAAAAGAATATGTTATGTCTCGTTGGGTGTCTAAAGAAAATAAATATACATATTTTAAATATAATTTTCCATTATTACAAATAGCTGTTATTTTTCTTTATATTCACGTGTATCATGCAGTTTGCAATGTAATTGTTATATAAATTTAAATTCTACCTTTCCCTCTCTATTTAGTACATTGTGAGCTGACTTGAACTGTTGAACGTCACAATTTATTTAATTAAACATGATTAATGTATGAATTTACATCCTTTACAATTATTTTAAAGAGGCATTTTTATTTCATTCTATTATTCAAAACCAGCTCAAGACAAACATTTAGTAATCTGACTTACTAACTTGTATGATGAAGGTGCTACAAGAAACTAAATAGTGCCAATTTTAATATGCGTCTAGCACAAAGTAGATTTTATAGTAACTTATGATACTGTAAGTTACAGATTCTTTCATTTCGCCTTCTTCAAAGTGGTATGTTTTTTATTTAGAATTGTTGATTTGAGGCTATTCAAATCTTTATTAAAAATTAATGTTTAATATATTTAGTTTTTTAAGATTTATACGTAATTTGTTTTATCTATGAGGTGGTTTAAATATTGCTTGTAACTTGTTAATCTGTCAGAAATCAGCTTACAAGTTTAGTTTGAAAGTTTAAGACAAGTGATAACTAAGCGGTTTATTATTATATAATTATACAGATTTGACCAATTATCGACTTTTATTAAGTTTTGCCTTTTTTATGTGTAGCAGTAACTGAATTATCACAAAATACTTATTTTGACCTAATAATTCTTTAATAAATAAAATGCAAACCTAATGTTTCATTTTTTGAAGTAACAAAACAATTACCAGTTAATTTATTTGTAATAGCTTTTACATGTATATAAATTATCTTTCCTAAAACATATTTTACATGCTTAAACCCAAAGACCCAAAAGCTCAAGAGCACAGTGGAATAAATGGAAATTGAATTCAAACTGTTTTGTATTAGAAGCAAATGTTTAAACAATTATTATTACCATATTACAATGGATTCAATTTGACAAGACTTGGCTTAATATAAGCTTATTTATATATTTATAAGATAACATTTTCAAGCCTGGTTTAACATTTAAATTAGCATTCACTAGGATAAGAGGCTAATGTCAATATATTGGCTTATCTTTATTTAGTACACTATTCATAAACTATAATTGTATGTAAATAATTATAAATAAAAAACATGTGTATTTAATTGTACGTACTTTTGATTTATTTCATAAGCTATAGTAGCTATATAAAGTTGACGATAATCTACATACCTATCTGTCAAATATCAAACACAACTTGACAGTTAATTTATTAAAAATAACCTTTAACACAAAATAAATTTACATCTCACTAGTAAAGTTAAAAACAAAAATGTCTAAAATATCGAGTTTGGTTAATTTTATGAGTAAACGAAATATTTCTTTAACAGCACCTCGAGAAGCAAAACGAAATTTTAGAAAGTTTGTTATCCCTAATAAAAGAGGATCACGTATTCACAAAATGCAACAAATGGGCCCCGAGCCAGAGTTAGAAGTGGATAGACGAGGAGTGCGAGATGTAGGTTATAATTTAAATGGTCGCTTTGTTAAAGTACCAGAGATGATACCTGAACTTATTGTACCTGATCTCACGGATTGTAAATTAAAACCGTACGTTTCATATAAAGCTCAAGATGTTATTCAAAGTGAGTTTACTTCGCAACAATTATTTGACGCTATTTACAGTAAAAAGATAGTGAAAGATTATAAACAAGGTAAGCTAGATAAAAATGGTGATCCTCTAGAACCTTCCGAAGAGGAGAAATTGTTACCAGAAGAAGCAGTTAATAGAGCCAAACAAACAGGCTCTGATATTTTTTAAGTTATTTTAGATATAAATTATAATAATGTGTAGATATATAGTGTATGATTATTATTAAAACAATTATAAAACATATACTGTTTTTTTTCTAAATTTATAATAAAATAATGTGGGTTTTTTTATAAAGTCTAAACAGAGTTAATGATATGAAAGACATATACATGTATCATAATATACAATTCATCTTAAATAAAATAATTAAAATAAATAAACAACAAAAGTATTTATGCAATACTGCATATTATAATTATTAAGTTATGGGTCCTATTTGTTTTATATGTACCTGATTCCATGTAAAGAATTGTAAATTAAAAGTTACTTGAAGAATATCTTATTTATAGTCCCAGCAGTATATACTTCTGAAATAGGCAGAGTAACATGCTTCTAGGTTCTATCTGTTCACTTTGCAAGACATGGAAGATGCCTAAAAAAGCATAAAAAATATAATACCAAAACAAAAAAATAGGTTTTACAAAATTCAAAAAAAAGCTTAGATATAAAATATATTATTTGTTAGCAATACAAATTATATTGCAATAAAAAAATATTATAAATAAATATCTGGTTGATTATAGGGCTTTTTACGAATCCTATATCCTATTCTCTTGATAAGAACAAAAAAGATAGCGATATATGACTCTTTAAAATAAAACTACAATTTATTAATGAATGTACCATACAAAAAAAAATTGTATCTAAATTAATATTTTCGACAAAAATGTAAACTTTCATATTTGTTTTCAATTCATAATAAGTTAAAAAAGACAAATGTTCTTTGACACAAATGACCCCACATCTCATTATCAATAACCAATATCCATCTCAATGCAATAGCTTTATTATTCAAACTCCATTTATCGGTACGCGCGGTTGTAACTTGTGGCGCGTGCGCATAGACTCGTTTTTATTTTTATATACCTACATAGATATAATGGGTGGTAATTACTCTGCTATGGATCCGATGGATGTGCCTGTACCCGATCTAAAAAAACTATTCGAAAGAGATGGTTATTTGAAGCCTTACGAAAGAGAAATTCGGCGACGGTAAGTCTAACAACGTTTATAAAGTGATAAATACTGTTTTTTTGAGCTTCAGAGTAAATTAGTTTTTAGTCGGAAATTATTTGTTAGGTTATGTTTTCTGTTTACTACGTTCTTCCATCAAGCGGTACAGCGCTTTGAAAACAACGCAGTTTTCAGAAAAAAGAATAATATATAAATATTTATTAGCAATTCTCATTTACTAGACTTCTAAATTATTTTTTGTACAACAAAATATATAACAAAAATTAAAGCAAATCTACTCAACTACAGACATTTTTACATATCACTTATGTTATTATGTTTAGCGTATCAAGCGCTTTCCGACTACGTGAATGTCATTTCCAATGTCAAACTTAAGGTCGTTGTATATATACTAGTGTTAAAGTTATTTGAATCAAAACAAACGGTAGGAAAGTCTAGACTATATAGCTGTTTTATGATTAAAGTTATAACGATTTTTTTAATAAAAACTGGATAGTTATATTTAATATAATGTTCAACAGCAGAATACAAGTACATACTACTGAATCATTAAATATATTCTGTACTTTTCTTAAGCATTTATATTTCTGTATGACATAGCTAGATAATGCAATGGCAAGATAATAATCTACAATCTACATAATACATGTCATGTTGATATGTTAATATTATATGTAGGTATTATGCATATATATTAATAATTTTATCAACAGTAAACATTAACTTGATATTACTAGAATAATTTTAAATAATATTTGTATTTAATTACAGTGGAAATAATTTTAATGCACCGCAGTTTCAACTTATAATATTCGATTTACTAAAAGTATTTACAGGTAGTTAATATAGCTTTCTATAGGTAGGTATAAAAGTTTTCATTACGAAATCTATATCGCGATTTTTAAAACAACAAGTTTTATTTAATTATCGATGGACAATTAAAATTGAATCATCTTCAGCATGACCTCTATTGAAATTTTTAAGACAAATGTACATTGGGAAAGTAAATGAAAGCATCCGGCCAAGAGAAGGGAATGCGTCATTACGCAACATCAAATATCTCGATGGCCCCTACGTAAAGTATCCCATCCTAACTTTATTTTACCAATATTACAGTAAGGCTGAAGCTTTGAATTTGTATGAACTACGTACGCGCAAATTGTTGTGTCTGTCTTTCTACGCAATTAATAACTTATTTAAACTGCTCAGAAAGCTATTTCCAGAATTCAGCCTTACTGTAACATTGATAAAACAAAGTTAGGACACTTCACGTAAGGCACTTTAAAGTCATTAAAATAATAATAAGTTAGGATATAATAAAATAATTTTATCTAAATTGAAAAACTTATTAGAAAACATATAAAAATTTGTACGCCGCGGGATTCGAAACCGCGCCTCTTGGAAACCGTCCTAGCGTTCTGACCCCTAAGCCTTGCGTTTACGTACGTTGATATATTAGTCGAATATAAATAGGGAGTTGTAGTATAAAAAGGATAAAGCCGTTTGACGTGCATTAAATTATCTATATCTGTACTATAATACGTACACAGTATAATACGTAAACAGTAAAAAGAATAGTCTGAACATTAAATATTTTTACGAAAAAATTACTTAGTGAAAAGAACAAAAGTAGAATATGAATTTATTTAGATTTTTTAATTTTTGTCTGTTTGTTTATCTGTTTTAAGCGCACTCTTCGTAGATACGATTGAAATGAATCTATTTTTGTTGTGTTGCTTTTAAGCCTGGGCTAGACTTAGGGTAAAATTTCGGAACAGCTGATTTAGAAACTATAGAAAATAAGAAAATGGTGGTAGCTCATTTTCTATTGTCATTCCCGTATCTTTAATGCTTAGGAAATTAAAGACACTGGAAAACTGGTAGATTAGTTACACAAGATGAAAATGCCGTATTAGTAAAAGTAGTTCAGTATGTTGGGCAGTTTTCGTTGACAAATAAAAATAATGTCAAGCACACTTTGCGGCCATAGTGGCTACGTGGGACAAGGTCTAAATGCAATCGCGGCGGGTAATGTGTTCGATTCCCACTTGAAGAAGCGTTTCTTTCTTATATTTATATTGTGTTAATTTATTTTTGTATAATAAATTATTATCAACAGGTGAAAATGGAAGTAGTACTCATAAAGAACTACAAACAAAGTTGCGAGCATAAACTAGTTTTAATAAAATTAGTTTTTCAATTATTCATTTATATATATTTTTATTACTTTTATTTTTTTGCTAAGCTCGAAGTCATATAGCACAATTTCTTTTTTTAGCTATGGGTGTTTTCAAGATTTATGGGATAAAATGCAATCATGGGAGGGCGGAGTGGAGGCTTTTACAACCGGGTACCGCTACTTTGGACCTCAATTTGGTGCTGATGGTTCAGTAGTATGGCGTGAATGGGCTCCTGGAGCACACTCTATTCATTTACAAGGAGATTTCAGTAAGATATTTTTACCATAATTTATATATTTACAATTTAATTTATTAATATTATTTAGGTGGACCAGAACCCAAGCAGTGGCGGAATGTTAATCGTTATCGACTCCGTTACAATTTAGTCAATAGCTCAAAAAAATGTTATTTATAAGATTTTATATTATGTACATTATTAAAAAAAAAGAATTAATTTTTACGCATATGCATTGACTTAATTGAAAGCACGCGTTTGAAGTCAATTTTTCGCAACTTAATCAGCAGCTAAATTATCGACCATGGAATATTAGAAAGAGTTTAGCTGCTAAATCAGTCAAAATTCCGGTTACCGCGAGAATATTTTTTTTAAATATTGACACATTTAGCTACATATTAAAACTTATTTAATAATCATTTAAAATGAGACATTTTATTTCAGATGGCTGGAATCCCAAGAGTCATCCTTTTAGAAAACTCGAGTTCGGCAAGTGGGAATTACATATTCCTGAAAATTCAGATGGCTCCAGTCCCATTAAGCACGGAAGTCGTGTCCAATTGATTGTAAACGACCATCTTTACAGAGTTTCGCCCTGGGCTAGTTATGTAAAGCCTTTCGAAGGATTTACGTATCAACAATTCATTTACAATCCAGATCAGGTTAGCATACTTGCATAGTGACAGCAGCAGATACACCTATAATTTTTTCCCTCGTGAAAAGAATACTTATAAAGTCATTATTTAGTGAAGGCATAAAAAACCATTTTGTTCTACTACTACAGTTAGGTACTCTAATATTGTACTCAAAATTAATACCTTTACACATCAAATTCATCTATTCGACCTGATTATACGTAAACATAACCTTAAAATCGATTATTTATAGCACAAATAATTATTTAATAAAATCTAAGAGAATCTATAATGGTAATATAATATAGTAATCAATAAAATATTACAGCCTTATCAATTCAAGCATAAGAAAGTAAGCAAACCGGCATCTTTACGTATCTATGAATGTCACGTGGGTATTGCCACCAACGAAGGAAGAGTTGGCACTTATTTGGAATTTAAAGACAATGTGCTACCAAGAATTAAAGATTTAGGTTAGTAACTAAATTAAATATTGTATATGTATTTTATTTAGAGGCTCTCTATTCTATTGAGTTGCCCTGTGTTGAGTTTCAACAGTATATTATAAAATGTGTATCGACCTCCTCCATTAGGTAAATTTGAAATATTTGAAAATAAAATGGAGGATACTCTAAGAAAACTCGGTAAAAGTAGTTAATATATAATTATTTGCGGTGATTTCAATGTTGATATACTGCTGAACAACACCCAGTGTTCGTTATTTAAATCCATTTAAATCATTTAATTTAACAAATATTTTCTGCGAATCTACTCGTATCACAAATAGTTCAGAAAATCGTATAAGGTAACGTCTTCTGTCACTGTGACTTCAAGTTCTATCTCATAATAAATAATCTAAGTTCTAATCAATGTGGATTAAAGTTTTTTCTAATTCTGCAAAATAAAATAGGTACAACGTGGGACATAATAACTGGAAGATCTAAAGTTTTTAATAAACCGGTAGAATTAAAAATAGATAATAAGTTAATAAGAAAACATTTAGAAGTGGCAAATATTTTTGAAAATTACTTTGCAGAAATACCAGTTTAAATAACTACATCAATCAAATCGTCTCCGTCAGTTGCAGCCAACTTATTTTATTACTAGTCGTTGAACATGTGACACCAGACGTAATTCTTAAAACTTATAAGTTCTTTATTACACACTCTTTAAATATCTTTGTGTAAAAAAGGACTGGTAATTTGTGGGTATATCTGTAAAACTCCTGAATTCTATTGTGTCACACATCGCACCTCAGTTAGCTATGACCTTTAATAAATGTGTTGACAAATATTATTCGATATTAATAGGTAGGTATTTTCCCCGACCTTATAAAAATCAGCAAAGTAGTTCCATTATTTAAAAGTGGAGAAATTATTGATCCTAGCAACTATAGACCTGTATATGTATTATATATTTTTTTAATATTTTTTAAAGTGTTATTTGCACACTTACGAAATTGAAAAATACATATTTAGAAAACGTATAAAAATTTGAACGCAGAACGGAATAAACACAAGAAGTAAAAATAAGCTGATTACTTCTAGTTTTCACCTTCAAAAGGTGGATAAATCATTTATGCCACAAGGTATCCACAAATAATTTCAGACTTTCACTTCAACAATTCAAAATCAAAATTAAAGACATATTATTGAGGAAAGTATATTATTCTGTTCAGGAATACTATTTTGATGTTAATGTGTGAAATTGACTAACTACTGTTCACTCGTCAGCTATAAACTTGTCATAAAATTATATTGGAAAGGAGCAAATGTTGAGTTTCTCGCCGGCTCTTCTCAGCAGAAGTGCCTTTCGAGCTGGTATTAGCTTCCGCTAGGACTGACAAAACTGACATTTTATTATTTTCAGGTTACAATGCAATACAATTGATGGCTGTAATGGAACATGCATACTATGCTTCGTTTGGATATCAAGTTACTAGTTTCTTTGCTGCTAGCAGGTATTATTTCATAATTTATATGACTTCGTATTTATCGTAACAAATGTGGTTACATTTATTTTTTACTGGTCAACTCAATCACCTGACTTAATGCTACGGACAAAAATCTTGATACGCTTACTGATAAAGCTAAACATTGGTTCATCTTGTCAACTAACTAACTAACTTCATTTATAATGGTTAAAATATATGCTAGAATTAGTTTATATAAGTATGAGACTTCAGCAATTTTCTGTCAATCAGTAACTTTTAAATTAAAAATAGCTTGGGCAAAACTAAGATTTTAATGCACTCACTCTCAAAGTACTCATGGACGCACTAATACTGGTGCACATAATAATTATATAAACATTCGCTAATAGCGATATAAACATATGTATTTGTATAGGCCGGTGCATACCGGTATATTATAATAATACGATACTTAACACTGTTTGGTTAGCTTCACTAGTATCTCATATTAAAGGAAATCTTGTAAAGCCATTTTACCCACCAAAATTTGCACACGTATCCGAATCTGATGACGATACAATGTTTTCATAGAATTAACTTAATCTCGGATAATGGAAAAATCTATTAAAGAATCTCTCTTTTTTAAATGTATTTGTTATGTTATTATCATACTTTTCAGTCGTTATGGAACTCCATGTGAACTAAAAGAACTAATAGACAGAGCTCACGAGCTCGGTATATATGTGCTACTTGACGTGGTGCACTCTCACGCCTCTAAGAATACTCTGGATGGGTTAAATGAATTCGATGGTACTAACGCTTGCTACTTCCACGACGGGGCTAGAGGAACGCACACGCTGTGGGACAGCAGGCTCTTTAATTATTCTGAGTAAGTCTGTTTACAGTTTAGATTTCATCTGGTAAAAAAAATATATTTTATTTATTGCAATTGTCTTTGCTAGGTTTTTTTGTTAATAACATGTTTTTTTTATATCTTAGAGTCGAGGTTCTAAGATTTTTGCTATCTAACCTGCGATGGTATCAAGAGGAATATCAATTTGATGGATTTAGGTATGTTTACTAATTAACAAAAATTTTTTTACTTATAACTTCACGCCTTTCCCGCGTATCAGTCAGGAAGTGTCAAGACACTCCGTTCTCCATTTTCTGCCCGATATCGAGACATTTTGTGTTGAGTGTCGGAACTCAATGCCGCGATTTGTCTTAGGGACCACTGTGAAAAAATATTTTAATTTTAATCATTCCCCGAGTGGGAATCGAACCCACAAGCAATCGCGTTTACAGTCCGACGCTGTTACACTGGGCAGCGATTTTTTTTTAAATTGGCTATATATATTTAGAATTGTATAAAAAAACCAAGTCTTTATTTTAATTTTGTATAGTTTACTGTTGTTTATTATAAGGTTGATGTATGTTTATAGATTCGACGGTGTTACATCTATGTTGTACCACAGTCGTGGAATCGGGGAAGGATTTTCTGGCCATTACGACGAATACTACGGCCTCAATGTGGATACTGAAGCACTTATATATTTGATGCTTGCAAATGAACTTGTTCATTCAATTGATAACAAAGCTATTACTATTGCAGAGGTATTTTAAGTTTCATCTTAATGAAACTATCCAAAAAAATATATTAAACCGTAGCGGAAATATCAAAATTGTTTTTTTTCACCTACGCGCTTTTGCATCATTGCCTAGTCAGAAAGAACCCAATGTCAAAATACTCCGTTTTCCACTTTTCGTTTGAAATCAAGACATCCCTTGCTGAGTGGCGGAACTCAACGCCGCGCTTTGTCTTAGGTACCAGAGAGGCAACATGAAAATAACTTAAATATAATTATTCCTCCGAGTGGTAATCGAACCCACAACTAATCGCGTCTACAGTCAGACGCCGTCCCATTGCGTCACGATAGCCTTCTTAATACTACTTTTACTAATAATATAATACTATTAACATCTTACATACAATAACCAATAAATTTTTTTTTATATCGTTTCAGGATGTATCAGGTATGCCAGCATCTTGTAGACCAGTTCGTGAAGGTGGTACCGGGTTCGATTACCGACTTGGAATGGCAATCCCTGATATGTGGATTAAACTGCTTAAAGAAGAACGCGATGACGATTGGAAAATGGGACACATTGTTCACACCCTCACTAATAGAAGGTGGATGGAAGGAACTGTAGCTTACGCTGAAAGTCATGATCAGGTTATCATTTTTTTATTTTTTCACAGGCAAAGGAGAATGTCTCCTGGATGGACGGATAGCGGAGAACAGCTATCCGCCCATCTACACATATAATAAGAATGTATGAGAAATATTATTAAAAAAAATTATTGAGTGCATTTATCAATGTAATAGAACCCACAACAATGATTTTTAATTTTCTTTTCTGGCTTAACCGCTTTTAATGCAGTTGTATTTTGATCAACTTTCTTTAACATATAGTGTTCATTTTATTTCAATCGGTTCATAAATATAATGAATGTTACATTATAAATTTAAGCAAAGTTTGTGATTTAAGTGAGATCGCGCGGGCGAGTTGGTTATAATGATCTAGTTTATTTAGGCGAAACCGCGGGAGGGTCGCTAGTTTAAAAATAAAGTAAAATTATTTCAAATATCATCATATAATACCCTATTTAACCTAACAAGTTTAGATAGGTATATCACTTCGATTATGGAATTACAATCACAACCAGCACATTAATTATTACATACATATATCTTCAACTTATTATATTGCTTATTTAAATAAAATAAAATTACCATATAATGTCAAAATGGCGTTCGATTCAACGGTGTCAGTGGACATACAAAGAAAATTTTTTTTATATACTTGGACGGTTACCAAGAGTCGCAGGTTGGAATCCCGCTGCGTTGTTTTTCAATATATTTGATATTTGATGTTATAAATGGCTTGAACCAGGCTCTAGTAGGCGACAAGACGATCGCATTTTGGCTGATGGACGCGGCGATGTACACGCACATGAGTGCGCTGAGCGAAAACAATCCTGTAATCGAGCGCGGACTCGCCTTGCATTGCATGATACGACTCATCACGCACGCGCTGGGCGGCGAGGCGTATTTGAACTTTATAGGTAATATTAGTAATATTAATTATCTATTGCTATTATATCAATATATAATAATAGCAAAAGATAATTCTCTTATTACTTTTTCCAGTATAGCAGGGTAGGCAGGGTGAACCTAGTGGCAAGACATTCGTTTCTCCACGTTTCTCCCCAATTCGAAACATGAAACGTGTTGAGTGGCGGAACTCAACGCCGCGCTTTGTCTTGTCAAATAATCAATTATCAATCATATACTTGTATTTATGTAGTTTACTGTGTTTATTCTCACACTATTTGTACAATTAATATTAAAAATTAACATAACATTGGTTGAACATATTTTTAGAAAAGGTATAAAATTTTTAACCCAGTGTGATTTGAACCCGCGCCCCTTCGGAAACCGTCTAAACGCTCTGACCGCTTAACTTTGCGTTCTACATCCTGCTACATCGAAATTATTATATAAATACGCTTATTACACGTTATTTTTGTTGTTAGATTAAATCAGTTAATTTCCTAAATGTGAGAATAACACTTTCAAATGCTAAAAATATAACATTGGTTTTATTTTACGACATATATTACTCATGTGACTTTTCATTTCATAGTCAACGTTTTGAAAATTGTTAACAGGCAGACAAAGGTAGTGTCATGGCACTAGGTTATATGCATGTCCTGTTATGCGGGAAAACGCGTGAAGATTATTTTCTGAAGTTACAAATTAAAATAACCATATTATTTCTCACAGGTAATGAATTCGGTCACCCCGAATGGCTGGACTTCCCGCGCGCTGGCAACAACTCCTCGTACCATTACGCGCGACGACAATGGCACCTTGTGGACGACGATCTCTTGAAATACAAATTCCTTAATCAATTCGATAAAGATATGAACGCACTCGAAGATAAATACGGATGGTTGAGATCTAATCCCGTAAGTATTTTATTTTAAAATAAAATAATATTTTCCTTTCTTTTTTTCATTTAGACTTTTCTTAATTTTACGGAGTTAACGAGTAGAACCTCATAAAAGAGCTATGTACTCTTTTTTCCGGATACTGAATTTATTGCCGCCCTTTGTAACTATTTAACCAAAGAGTTGTGCTAGCTTTTAAAATGTTTTTTAAATATAAATATTCCAAATTCCCCGAGATGAAATTGAACCCACAATCAATACCGTTTAAAGCTAGACTCTGTCCCACTCCGTTGGCATATTCTCTAAAAAAATCCTTTTGAAGTTGGAAATCATATATATATTAGTCTCAAATTATGAAACTATGTGTCAATAGGAAGTAATTGGATACAAAAAGTGTCAACGTTTGCGCAACGCCATAGGCACCTTTACCCTTATACCTTTCACATGTTCTTTTTTTATAACGATTTTATAAATATTTGAAACTTTAGTATAATAAATATTTTTAGGCATTTGTCTCATGCAAGCACGAAGGTGACAAAGTGGTAGCGTTCGAACGCGCTGGTCTTCTATTTGTGTTCAATTTCCATCCGTTCCAAAGTTTTACTGACTACAGAGTGGGTGTAGACGTGGCTGGAAGATATCAGGTATGTTAAAATTGCTTGGCTTAGCGGTCAGAGCGCTTGGACTTATTTTTCAGCTTTACGCTACTTACCGCATTACATGGTAGACAGAGAGAACCCAGTGTCAAGACACTCCGCTCTCGACTATCATCCTGGCATCGAGACATTTAAATATAAGCATTCCTCCGAGTGGGGATCAGACTCACAACTAATTGCGTTTACATTTAGACGCTGTCCCACTCCGTCTCTATTAACTGTTAAAAAATAAAATGTATTTCTAATTTATTATAATTTTTAATATTTTATTCTGTGAATTATAATGAATGATTGAAATTTACTTTATTAATTAACATTTGCCTAGGTTAGTAATCTATTTATAGATATTCCGTCCAAAAAAATATTTTATCTAGGTTGGTATTAGTGTCACAACCCACAAGGCTATTAATAAGGAAATTTCTACATTAACTATTTGAATACTTCTTATTTTTGAACAGCATTGAAAACATATAGATGTTTTGACATTTCTAATTCTTACAATAAATATGTAAATAGCATTATAAAATAAACAAACAAATATATTAATTATAGCATCAAACTATTTATCGTTTAGGCTGTGCTGTGCTCGGATAGTAAAAGATACGGCGGCTTTGGCAGAATTGAACCAGATGCATATGAATTTCATCACACCCCTAAGTGTCCCCTTGGGGAAACCGAAATGATTCTGTGCAGGTATTATGAGATATACTTTCATTTGAAAATTTCTTTGACGAAGCGTTAGACTGTCATCATTTATTGCCTATATATAATTAAGGTAAATAAATCATTTTACCTAAATAATAATTACACTTAATTGCAATAATGTAAATTACAATTTATACTTAATAACATAGTATAAATTATATGTGCAATGGCGGCCTTATTACTAGAAGATATCTCTTCCAGGCAAGCAATAACAAAAGGATTAATCACAAGAGAATGCAGAGAGGTGCATTAAGTATTATACTTACTTAAATATTACTAATTAATACTAATTCACATTAGCAGACAAACAGAAGAAATATTTACATACATATTTACATACATACATACATATTTACATACATGCATACATATTTACATACATACATATTTACATACATACATATTTACATACATACATATTTACATACACGCATATTTGATACAAACATACATATATACATACATTAATATACATACACAAAATATACATTGAGAGTCAGATTATTCGTATTGTTTAAGATAGTGCTGTTTAAGACGTCGCTTAAATAACGCATCCGACTAAGACAATCTTACTATCAGTAGTAGCGCATTCTATAGTTTTACTGACTTCACAGTAAAATAGTCACCATAGAATTTCGTGCGGCACAAAGGGACTTCTAGGTTATTTTTACGGGAACACAGGCTAAATTATATAGGTCATGTCACAAGGTATACCTACGTATAAGTTTAGCAATGGTTTATGAGCGCTGACCTTGAATGTCCTGTAGGCAGAGAGATTTCAATACCAAGACATTTTGAACAACATATTTTTAGAATATGTATAAAAGTTTGACGCAGATGGATTCGAACCCGCGTCTAAGACATTTTGTTCTCCACTTTCTGCCCAAATTGGAGACATTGCATTGCATTGCATTCTGTAGTGGAACTCAACGTCGTGCTTTGTCTTATCACCAGAGTACCGAAATGGAAATATTTTAAATATAATCATATCATTCCCAAGAGGGATCATACCCACAATAATTAAGTCAGATGGAGTCAGGCACTGTCACACTTCACTACAATGGCTACTAATTTTTTTTTTTTTTCAGGTATATATTCCTTGCCGTACTGCCTTAGTGTATGCCCGTTGTGAATAATCTTGTTATATTATTGTTACATATATATAATGAAGAATATATTTGTATCATCAAAATGTAGAAATGTAGTTTAAATTACTAAACATTCATTTTAAGCATATTTAAGTGCTATTTATTTTTAATTTTTAATAATTAAAAGAAAGCAGCATGTATATTCTTTAAAATACTAAATTGCCATATTATATAGCTCAATTTATAATGTAATGTTAAGTTGTTATAAGAGCCAAAGTGTTATATATAGTCAATACTTTTATTTTTATTATTGTTAAAATAAAAGACTTTCAAGTTCAAAATTATATAGTTTTTAATAAAAAAATGATTTAAACTTAATTTTTTTTTTTATTCGGTACCCCAAATAGTAAATTATTTTTGTCTGTACATGATAATGGCTTTAGCCTTGATAATGTCACTTTGTAACCAAATTCTTCAGCTAGTCTTGCTCTATCCGAGTCTATTATGGCCATACACCTAGCTCCTCTAACAGTCAGAGGATGTTCTTTATGTGTTTGATCGGCAGCATGCCCTATGCACAAGTATTGATCTATAGACATGCATCTAAATGTAGAACTTCTTGGATAAACAAGTCTGTCTGTTGCATGAAGTGAGCCATAACAACAGGGGCACAAAACAAATTTAGCATTAGCTATTAAACATTTATCTACAACCAAGTCAGTAGCTATTCCACATGCATGTAAGGCAATTCCAATGTCAAACTTTCCTATAAAGAAATTTAAATTGCATTGAAAAAAACATTTTTTAGCCCCATTTTATGCACTCTCTCTCTCTCTCTCGCTCTTGATAAAGACTGCTCTTTGTTTTCAACTAGTATGACTGTGCACTCTGGTGATAGGCAATGAGTATACCTAAATGACCACTACCACTACAGAAGTCAACAATGTGATTTCCTTTTTCTGCTATTCTGAGTACTGCTTGACATAAATTTTCTAGTTGTTGAGATTTTCTAATTACCCTTTCATTAGGCAAGTGACCAGCGGCAGGGTTGGCTCCATCAGGGATTGAATTCCAATCAACTTTTGCATCAGATTCTAAGCTACTTATATTTAACTTCATACCTTTTTCTAAAACATCTAAAGACTTTTCTGTCTTCAGGTTTTGTAAACAATCTCTTCTTAGGATTGTGTCTTTTGAGATCTGATTTATATAAACTAACATCTGCTACTTTTGGCATTTCAAGATTTTCTAATAAAACTGGATGTAACTGAATAATTTGTAACTTTTTACTAATAACAGCAATTTCTGAAGTATTGTTTAAATTTATAAACCATTTGTATGTTAATGGGAATAGTGATTTAAATATTTCCTTTCTAATGACTTGTACAACAATATAGTATGAAGGTAATAGCACTAAGTCTGCAAGTGTTAAGAATGGCCCCTCTGCAAATTGATGGGTTAAGTCAAAATCTTCAATCTTTACAAGAATTTATTTCATTTTCTTTAATTCCTGATTTCCACTTTCTTTGCTTACAGGTTATCGCATCGGCTTTTATTTCTTTAGTGGTTTGAATATTCTCTTTCTGTTCTTTCAAACTTCTTTCCTTTTTTAATTCTCTGGCTATTTTAAAGACGTTATATATTTTGACTGGCTTATTTAAATCATTTTCAAATCTTATTAAACTTTCTGGTACTTTCTCAATATTTCCTCCTTTCAGTAACTCTTTTACAGTCTTAATTAAATCGACCTCACCACTTCATTAGACGAGATACTGTACATAAACCAGTTATAATCGTGTCATCAAACAGCAAAACTGGATACAGGCATAATGTTACTCGCCAGGGAATATCGACCTTCTCTATAAAATTAACCGATTCAACTTCTAGTTCTAATAGTGAATTTTTGGAATTATCCTCAGAATAAACAAAATACAATTTCAAATCACCAGAAACACAATAGTTATATATAAAATAAGTTATCAATGATTCTCAAGAAATTTTCAATATCAATGTATCATTGTAATCTTTTTCTGAAGTAAATGTTTCTAAATATAATTCTTTCTTCATTTTATCGTTTATAATGAATGCAATTTTGTTTCTCGAAATAACACTTTTGAGGTTATTCATAAGTACAAAATCGACTAAATTGTTGTAAGAAAATCGAGTAGTAATAACCGAGTATCTTCACTACTTGGTTCACTCACTTAATTTTACTCTGTGATAGCTTTTGTATTTATGTATATTTTTGTGATTGTGTTTCTTTTGTGATATTCAATTAGAATTCAAAAGTACCATATAGTCATTCCTAATTATGTAATTTTATTTCATTTTCTTGTTAATATACAATAAACCTGATATTAAAAGAATAACAACAAAACTTCAGTTTTAGCTTTTAACAACAGTTTAGTTTGGTTAGCTTTTGAATTGGATAAAATAATTTCAGTATCTACTTCAGTATCATTTATTCAATGCAGTGTTGAAAATTAAATATTTTTTTTACATCAGTATGTCCGAGAAATCAACTAATTAATAATATGATTTTTTATCGGACATCACTACTGAAATTGATTTGATTTGAATGGAGCGCAGATAACAATAAAAAACATTTGTAACATATTAATCATTATTATTAACCTTAAAATTTGGAAAAGAGCCTCATAGAAAACATATAAAAACAATGAGAAATATATATTTAATTTATATAAAAACTCATTAATAGCTGATGATTTAATTAAATTGCTGTCCTCAATATAGTTATACTACAAGAAACTTCGGTATTATATAATTAAGAGGTTTATTTTCAATAACAAATAAAAAATTATAGTACGTATATAAAATTTGTATAATATTTTAACAGGTTTTTTTATAATGTCATGATATTTGCTATTTCTTTATAGACCTTTTTTGTATACATATAGATACTACTATTGGGTGAAGGGCCATTTTCGAAATTCTTCGATGTCAGACAGGAGCTGATGTGAACGTGTGACGTGCGTGAACCATTTTATTGTTTATAAGGCTGTGGGCTGCGTTGAGTGCCGCGTACCGAAGTAAAGTCGTAACAGAACTCAGTTTTAAGTGTAAAATTGTTTAAAAAAATAATATTTTACACAAAACAGTTATCCTTAATTTAGTAAAAACGCTCGATCATTGAATATATTAAGTTGAAATACTATTGTTCCTTTTTGCATATTCATATTTGTAATAATCAACTCTGTTAGCCAAGACACATGCTATATCATGAGACATTGGTGCGTTTGTTTTACATTTATAGACATGAGGGTTTGCAGTCTGTTATAATTGTGCAGTTGGCGCTCAATCTATTCTCAAAGGGATACAGCGACCTACACTTGTGGCTGGAGGGTGAGTATAAAGATAGCAGTTTACTTAAATGGCTGTGTAAGTAGTTTGTTTCTACACCCAATTTAAGGGATGTTGCATATTCAAGTTTGATTAACAATAACACATGTGTCAATTCTTAGGTTGTTTTATTACAGGCGCATTCGATTTTACATAGGTTTATTGAATTTACTTTTGTTCATTATTTATTAAGTTTTAAATTGTCTTTAAATAATTGTGTTAAGGTTAAAATAAAATCCCAATAGCCTCCATTCCAATCCAATGGTAAATAATTAAAATATTATTTTTTACGATTTAAGAATTTAAATACAAAATATGAAGTATTTTGTATACTTGTTTCATATTTACATCGATATTATGATTAATTAATATATATACAATGTAATTTAAATCAAATTAGTACATTATATGTTTAACAATATAGAATCATCACTTGTTTTAGTCAGTTTATATAAATTATTTATTTATTTACTTATATTTAATTTTAAACCTTTACTTAACATTTAAATTACATATTTTTTAATATGTTTCTAATATTCACTATCTTTTATATCAGAGTTTTAGTAAATATTCAATAGAGTATGATATTTTCTTAGGGTTGCGGGTACTGCAGGGGCTGTGGTCACATGTCCTTTAGAAGTTGTAAAAACTAGGCTTCAATCATCAAAAGGTGTTGGTATACCACCACCACCACCATCGGGTGTAGCTAATGCTAGACGAGTTTGTTCCAAGATTCCAAAACATCAGGTGAATATTGTTTTATTTGACTAATATTAGATTTAATAAATGTCCTTAAACCAACTAATTGCATGGTCATATAAGCATATGTAAAAACTTTGAAGGATAAAATAGCATTTTATTTAACTAAGTAAAGACAAGCAACATTATATTTATATATTACATAATACAATTTTTAATAATGATAAAAGATGTGCACTGTTAAAGTTATCACTTCTAAAATTTATTATTATGCATAGCTTACCTTTGAATATATATCTAATATGTATGTATATATAAATTATTTATGTTCATAAAACAATGATGTATTTTTAATTTAAACTGTGCAAGTGTAGGCATTTTTGTGTCTTGTGTACTGGTAGCTTGTATCCCACAAGCTACCAGTGAAATGTAATCAGCTCACCCTGCACAGATCTTTGACATTAATGGCAGTTATCAATATATTTTTTAAGTTAATACCAGTCCAATCTGGTACTACCAGACAACATACACATAAAACAAATTTATAAGAATTTCAATTTAAATGATCTAAGAAATAATGTATTATTTTAAATGATAAGAGTGCTGAATTGAAAATTTACTGAATACATGCATTAGCCTTTCCTTTTAATTTAGTAAATTTAATTCATTTATCTAATTAGATATTTACACATCTTCTCTTTATAATAGTTGAGGCAATACATAACACCATTTTCACTTCCATCCCTTACTTACTTTCTTTTATAAGTTTCCTGCATTGTTATTGCAACAACAACAGTATCTTAAACAGAATATTTGTGTATAATAATTCTAGTTCTTAATGCTTTCCTTTCTTTGCATTTGTAAAATATATCAGTGGAAGTAAACGATGATAAGTTGCTCTAGGTATATTCTAACTACTGTTTATATTAGACAATAATGTACCTGAACAATAATAAGATAAATGATACCTGAATGTTTACAGGAAACTTAGCTGAATAGACATAATAGTGCATTGCACATTGTTGGTACTGACTATTCAGTGATTATATAGTTACTGATATTAGGTAATCAGTGGCACACTTATCTAAATTATAATCAACAAAAATTTGTTATGGTTTTCAACTTTGAATATCTTAGTAAATAAACATTATAATAAATTTATTAACCACACTTAATAAATACAAGTTGTTTGATGTGGAGTCTATACATTTGTTATTGTAGTGAAATGTCAGACTCAAATAATACAATACTTTTTTTATGTTTAGTTTTCTTGTCAATGCTCAATACAAAATTGAAAATTCTATATTTGAGTACAAACAGATGACTAGTTTTATAAACAAAATTAGATGCAGTTATAAAATGTATTAGTTACATTTACAACAAATATGCTCTTACAAATATATATTTCCCTAATAAATCATTTACTATCGATATTATTAGTGGAGTCAGTTAATCATGTCAAAAAAATTTGGCACATGTTGAGGCAAATTTTAGAAAACCTACTTTACTTTAACATTAGCAACAGATTTTAAATAGGTAAAGAGGTGTTCGACCGAATTATGAATCTTAAAACTATTATTACACTTATCAATTATTTAATACCGTGTACATACGGCGTTGAGTTCTGCTCCTCAAACATGCAATGTCTTGTGTACGGACGGAAAGCGGAGAGTGGAGTATCTCGACACTAGCTTATCTATGCCGCTAAAATTAAATTAAATTATACCTTGTATGAAATTAAATTTAGATATACTCTTTTACTTAAAGTAAACGCCGTTAATTCCAATGTTTCATATATAATTTTTGATGATAACAACGTCGTAGTTCGATACTATAATATGAGATTCTGAAATATTAACTACGAAAATATGCTTCGTAACGATGATATAAGTCCTATGCATACAAATTAATATGTATAACTTGTTTATTTAAAATTTTTGTTTTATTCATTTACACTGCTATCAAATGCAGATTATGTCCTTTCTATCTTAAAAAATTGTTATTCATTTATATGGATGTAAATATATCGATATACGAGATCAGAAAGCATGTTTTATTTTTGCTAAACGAGAAGGAAAAGGTGTCAAGGTTATATTATGCCTGCACTCGCATTGCAAATAAAAAATACACTTTTCCGAAGGCGTATTCGCTTCTTATAATATAGAAATATAACATAAAATTTCTATTGCCATACCAACCGTGTGTCACGGTGCGTTTCTATTTTTAATCTGTACCGGCTAGGCGCCGGTACAAGATGCGTTGCGTTAAATCAATTCATTATTATTCAGACCTATAGTAGGCTGCTAAGGGCGCATTTTAATGAGATCGTTGACCTGTTATCTCAATGTAGCGTAATACGTAATACGCGAGGCTACAATTGCAAAATAGTATTATTTCTTACAATTTATTGTATACATATATGCATATGTTATTGTAAGAGCCCTTGTCACGAAATTCTTTGGGACTTAAGATTTACCAACATTAATGGTATAAATCCGAACTGTTCTGATGTCTAGTCATTTAAAACTTGTACCTCGGTAAGGTGCATTTGTTTTACCTCTGAAGAGACACGGTAAATGTTGAATTAAAAATATATGTACGTTAGGCAGAAATATTTGAGACTTTTACCATTAAAGTTTGTTAAATCTATACATATAATATAAATGTAACTGATCGCTGTCTGTACATGGAAGATATATGAAAATCATTTATCAATATAACAAAACCCAAAAAAATGTTCTTTAGTTTTCTTTTCTGTTTGTCTGTATGTCTGTCTGTTTGTTTGTGCACGCTAATCTCAGAAACGGCTTAACCGATTTAAATGCAATTTCACTATTGTATTGTTTCTTCAACATTTAGTGTTAATTTCATTTCAAACGGTTCATAAATAAAACCATTAACCAAAACTAACCCATTTCATTATAAATTTCAATTAGTTTGTGATTTAAGTGAAACCGCACACAAACTTATTTTCCGCAGTACGGGAATTTGCAAATATACATTATCTGAATATTAAGGCTATTTAGCTCTTTTGCCATTGAATAACTTTCGAAAACAAGTAATATGGAAACGCTATTAAAAACTTTGTAAATAAACTAATTATATAAATATTATTTCATATTGTATAGATAATTTTTTAATTTTGTTTTCTTTAAAGAAACAGTACCGATTACTTTTGCATTGCTGTAATCACTATTACGATTTCTTATCACAAACAATACGACTAAAGACCACATGCCACTCCCCCCTACGTACTTAAGTTTTACTTATTATTCATATTATATTAAATAAAGATATAAGAATGTGAATATGATATGACTTAGAAAATATGTTATATGTTTGAATCTTATCTATTTATTAGATAACACAAATTTCAATTTTAATATAACATACGTACTTACTACTAGTTCGGCAGTCAAGTTTCTTTATAAGGAAAAAAAATCTTATTTATTGCACTACTGTCAACTGTGAGTTTGGAACTTCTGTTTGTTTGTCGTACATATTGGAAAGATCGTTTTTAATAACAGCTACGTCCACCTAAATTTGAAATTTATTTATAGTTTAAATATTATATTTAATCTTTTGAAAATTAAGAAAAATATATGTTTTTAAGTAACCAAAAAAAATCCATTGCTGTGGGCGGAAAAGATAACATTCGGTGTTAAATTGTAGTAGTTATTACAGGAGGTTGTATGTTGCCTGCCATTTACTATCTATATTAGATAGCTTGTAAGTGCATACTTGAAATCAAGTGTGGTCTTAATTGGCTCAGATCGCAGAGATAAGTGATGACCTTGCCCAATGTCATAGTGTATGAAGCTATTTCAAGGCCTGGCTGTAAATAGCTTGTTTTCTTTGATTGGCGATTGTTACGCATACCGACTTGGCGTATAAACCTGCACCCAGACTCACTTTGTTTTTGCAATATATATATATATTAATATATATTATAATTTGCTTATGCTTATTAATTTATATTATATTTAATAAAAAAAATATTTTGTTTTCGATGATTTCGATGATTAATGAAATGTATCTCAGGAATACTCACATGTTATTCACTCATCCTTGTTGAAAATATAATCTTCAACTCTACTTTGTAATTAATTTTATACTTATAATATACATTTTTTATATTGTATGTCGAATAACTTGAAAGATATATAAGAAACAATATTTAAATTGCTTTGTTGACACGGATATAATTATCATCTTCGCAAACACTATAAATCCAAGGTTCGATAAAAAATTCATGGCTGACTTACTTTTTTTAGTATATCTTCTTTATGCAAGTATAGAGTAGTAGTACTATTTCATTATACTATAGCCTTATTTCGTTTAAATGTTGATGGCACTTAACTTCTATCTATAAATACTCTATCTACTCTAATCTATAAATACTCCTATGGAAATATGTGAATCACGTCGCTGGAGACAGTTATCTTGTGAGGCTTCTGATGGATCTTTATTGTAATTTTCCTTAAGATATTATTTTCCTTAAGATATTATTTTCCTTCAAGATTGTTTACGAGTGCGATAAATTGTAATTTAATAATATACCCAAAAATTATATAAGTTTATATTAGGTGTCTATGACCAGACATTGATTGAATAAACATACGTACAATATATTATTCTCTGTACATGTAATAAATTAATTTAGACTCGGATCATACGAATATTGAATCGTATCAGGGGATTCTGATAAGTGATCGATGAATTGAAGTTCTCTATATAATCAAATATCTAATTTACTATTCACCATCCTATTGAGAAAACTGGTGAAAATATTAAATAAACCTGCTGACTTGAAATTATTGTAATTGATAAAATAAAAACAAAATAGTTCCAATGTAAAATAGCTACAATCTAAAAGTCTAGAATGTTTTTAACACTCAAATATATTGCTGTAATTTTTTGAAATGGATAGTTTTGATGCCATGTTTTTATATAGACAAAAACATTATTATATATGTATATATATACTAATATTATAAATGCGAAAATCTGTCTGTCTGTGATGCTTTCACGTCTAATCCACCGGCCCGATTAAAATGGAATTTAAAATGAAAATAGTTGAAAACCCTAATTGCTTGAAATAGGGAATGAAAGTTTGTATGAAAAATCTAAACCTTTCTTCTTCTCTCAGCTTCACTGATTTCGATGAATCGACTCGGAGAGATGGTTGATGACGCAAGGTCTAACATAGGCTACTTTTCTCAATAATCCACCCTTAATGGATTAAAATGTAAGTTTGTATGAAAAATCTGAATAATCCTTAGTAAAAATTGTTCAGTATGTTGGGCAGTTTTCGATAACAAACAAAAATTACTGAACTTTGTGGCCTTCGTAGCATATATGTAGAAACAGCTATAGTTCTAGCGTTTTCGAAGCCGCGTGTTTGTCGCTAGTATATAAATATTTTTATAAGTTGTCATCCATCTAGATGAAGAAGGCCAAAACAAAAATCGATATAGGCATACATCACACTACAAGTATGTTTGGCGAACGTCCAGGGAAAGATCTCTAGACTTTCTATATCTTGTCAGGGCATCTTATGGCTGGAGAAGGTCAGCTTAGCGTTTGACATAAATATAACATTGTATGGATAGGTTATTGTAAAACGAGTAAGTAAAAAATATGATAATAAAAAAAAAATTATGAGATATATTTAACAAAGTGATTAGCATAGTATGCTATTATTAAATTGTATTTCTTAATAAGATCTTTGATGTTCACGATTACTACACATTTTGAAATGAAAATATTTTTAACCGTATTAATCGTATCTAGTTTTACTGAAAGTAACATAACAAGCGCTAGATTACCTATAAAAGTTTTGCAATATCGTATTGCCATTGTCAATATTGCTCGTATATTGCATAATAGCGGCGCGGCGCGGCGTGGTGTGCCATGTGATTAGTATTTGTTTATTATGTACTAGCGACCGGCTCGGGGCTTCGCCCGCGTTAACGTGAAATTTTTTCCTAAAACAATGAAATTTCTCGAAAACCAAAAAAAAGTTAGCCCATGTTCATCACAATCGGCTTAGCGGCTTGGCCCTCATGACGTAACAGACAGGTTACTTTAGCATTTATATTAAGTATATATGAATAATTCTCATTTAACTATCTAACTTTACATATTTATCTATTGTTGATGTTCTTAAGTAGAAATGATTATTTTTATTTTCATTACTCTGATTTGGTAAGACGCGGAAAGCGGAGAACGCTATCTCGATAAAGCTTAAAGCTGATGGTGTTTTTTTTTTAATTTTTACAGACAACTGCGTCTCTTTTTATAATATAAAATCGCTTAAACGAATTTGACGTGGCTTAAGTATATCATCATATTTTTTGCTTCATAATAAAATTGCATAATTCTGCGCAGCTTTTAATACTTACTGTGTAATTCTTAAAAGCCTTGTGCAATACATAGGGTATAGTTTTGTAACATTAACATAGAATAGTTTATTTAATTGGTTCATCCCTTTGATATATGATGAACTAGAAATAAACAAAGAAATTATGCAAATTTCGTGCCATCATTATTTCATAATTAGGTTTCTCTGTTGCATGGTACTGGTATCGGTTACGTTTTGAGCCTAGTTGTAACCCAAGAATAACATTGCGTAAGTTTAATATTACATTTGTAGTATATTTTTACACATCTAGTAGTAACTATAAAGTATTTACTTGCTTTTATACACAGAATATTACTGTGACCAGCCATTTAACTGCCTATTGTTGCTTGTCTTTACATTGTTTTCGCATGTTATTTCTAAATTTTATGTATTTTTACATACATACTAATTATCGCCTGTTACAAATTAAAATTTAAATTCTCAAAGATAGTACTTTCTCAGTGTTTGTAAATATTGTGCAAATTCTAGAATTTTTATGTCTGATTTACTGTTTTCACTTCTGTGTGCACTTATAGGTTTAAAATATAAACTGTTACTGTTTTATCGATGTTATAGAGAAAATATTTGGTCAGTCAATTTAGACGGTACAAATAATATTGTGAATGCAAATGTATATGACGACGTATCATTTAGTTGATTTGGTTGATTTTCTTTAACAATAACAAGAGTCATTACTTTAGTAGTTCAAATTGCATATCTTTTAAAACGAATGTAATTTGGCATCTATGAATAATGTTAAACGACCGTTTATTGCAATGACAGTTGCATATTTACTCACGTGTTTACCGTTAGTCCTTTGACATTATGGCAATTAGTACCCATAAACTATTAATAGATAGGTTATTTAAACAAAGGCTGCACGACCGTCTGACCTTATTTATAGTGCAAGAAATTAAAAATGTAAAAAAGAATGGCAAATGTGAGTTTTGAATAATGTTGTTAAACAACGCCACTGCTGTAAATTTAAGGCGACTCGACGTATACTGACTGTAGTGATCATAAAACAAAAAGTACTTATTTTTCAAATAAAAGATTTATACATTGCTTTATGGTAATGAGCAGTATAATTTTCTGCTTAGATTCTTTTTTATAAAAAAAGAACTGATATTTTTTGGTATATTTGTCAAAGATATAACTTTGGATTGCGTTATATAAAACTTTGCAACGTTTAACGTTTTCTTAATTAATTTGCTATAGATAAAATTGTTAGTAATATCAGTGTCACCGATTAATATTATATGGCAGTTTATCTGTCCCCTTAAAAATAAAAATGTAACTTTTTTCTTTTGCTCTACTTTTGTTTTGTTGATAAGAAAATATTAAGATTCACAGCTGTATATGGATAATCATAGTGGCATATAAATTGTATCTTACTAGATTTGGTCTTTATAGTATTCATTTAGACGCTTTTTGGTCTGAGGATATTTAAATAAGGTCCCAAAAGATAGGAAGTTAGTACAGGAACTAATAGTTTTTATAACAATCTTACACATTTTATGCATTCTGTGAAGTTAAAAAATCGATAAGCAAATACATAAACATATTAAATAATGTATATGATATATGAGTTTCAATTCAATCAGTGATAATTTGTGTATTTATCATAACCTAATAAAGTTATGATTGCATGTTATTGAAAAATAACAATGTACCTACTTATAATGTACTCATATTACTAATAATAAGTAAACACTTCAAAGTTAGTATTTTAACTTTGCATTCGTAATATAACCGTTTGTTCTGTATATCGTGGGAAATTATCTAATGATCGACAAACACGCTCGCCTCTGCCTCTAAATTGATCGGTGGAGCGGCAATTTGATTAACCATGTAATACAGGAGGCCAAATGGGGCTACAGACGTACGATGGGCGCAATGTTCGCCTACAGCAAGCAAGCCGATCGAATGCTGATGTCCTACAATTATCAGGTCCAACAGTGTGCGAGGGCTGGCCACGCGAGGACTTCATCCAGGATGACGCTCATACAATGTCTGAGGTGAGAGAATTTGATTTGAAAAGTTAAAATAAGGTAAATAGCTATATAGTGATAGAAGAGCTATATATGAGGCCAATTTGATTGTATGTTTGATTGTCACTCGGAAGAATGAACCCAAAACCAATCGGGTGATTTCTACGCTCTGGTAAAACAAAGCGCGGCGTTGAGTACCGCCACTCTACAGGCAATGTCTCGGTTTCCGACGGATGTGGAGACTGAAGTGTCTTGACTCTAGGTTCTGTCTGACTGCGGACCCAATGCGGGTAAACGTGTGAAGTTGATGCAAGAATATAATTTTTTTATTATTATTAGAAGAATTCAAGTGTTTTTGATTCAAGATGAAACGTATGTGCAATGGAATAGAGCTTTATTACTAAAATTAATCTGTCTTTTTGTTCCCAAGTGTCTCTGTAATGCTTACAATTAATATATTATCAGAAGACTTATAAGACGTTTTATCATCAATGTGATATCCAAATATATAAAAATATGAGTATAAACATTTATAATCATCCAAAATCATAGATTTTCCTTAACATAAGGAAGTAAGATGATGATAAAAAGAAGAGAAAATTATATATTGTAACTCTATTAATATTTCAAGTTGTTTACATACTGAGACATATACTGGGACTCGAATTACGTAATAATATTTATGATTTTTTTACGTAATTCGAGTCCTGATTTATAAAATTCTAACAGAGTGGACTTTTTAATATGAAATAAGCTTATTATTGTATAATCATCGTTAAAATTTAATTTTTAAGGGAATAAAAATTACAATCTCGAACTGTCGAATGTCAATATTATTACGTACTTGCTACTGAGATAATAAAAAATTACTTAGTGAAACTGGTTACATCACACTTATCGTTTTGTCTACAGACTGTAGTCAGCTTACAGATAAATGTTTACGCTTGACATGAAGTTCTAATCTCTTTAAGTCCGAAGTGTATTTTCTTACAAAGTCCTTTAGAAAACGAGGTTATTTTAATAGTGCACAGTATAAATTTATAATATTTGTAAATCATATCTTCGTTAAATTAAATTTATTTAGTGGCAATGTGGTCTTAAAGATGGATTCTATTATTTTTTTCCTTTAGACTCATTGGCCCTCACGCTATAGCCGTAACTTGTGCACTGTTTCATGCAAAACGATAATTGACATCGGCTGGTAGCCATTGCGTCTCGTTGAAAAAATGTTACAAAAAATATATTATACATCAGTTTTTGTAACTTATACTTTCTTTATTATAAAGATATACAGTAATACTTCCAATAGCGTCAATTGCGAAGAGTAGACTTGAATGACCTCATGTTGTTTTTTGTATGATATTGCGCTAATAATATATCTTTGCTAGACTGTTACACAACTTACTACTTCTTTTGTTTCATTTTGGTCTTAAAAAAATATAGTAAAGTACGAAAAATAAAAGGACATATTGTTAATAATATTAGTTAAAACATGGAACATTTAAGACGAAGTCTAGGTTAAATATTATTACCGTCTATACATTAACGATCATCTCAAATCACATGCATTTAGCAACAATGTAGAGTGTTATAGAGGCGAATTAGCTAAAAGCAGTAGAAGCCGACGTTTATCACAATAACGCTAATAGATAAGAAATACGCATATGTCACGAGAGGCGTGCGTGGGGGATTTGCACACCAATTTTCTTCCAAACATTTGTTATTAGCGCCAATAGGGTTATCAGCTGTATTTTATCTCGAAAACTTGTAAAATAAATTTTAGTGTGACTTGTTTTATTGGCATTTTTGATATATATATATATATATATTAGATCGCTCAAGATCTAGAACACAGCTATAAAAAACATAGAGCTCATTCGCTATTTATAAATTGCCAAATACAAGCACAAATAAACATGTTCAAAAAACAGTTCTTATATTTCAATCCCTAAGGTAAAAAAAACCTGATATTTTATTGCAAAACAAAAAATTGTTTACGATTATTCAATGTAAGAGAGTTTATTAATTATATATTAATACAAAAATTATAAAAAACATATTAATTAAGATGTACTTAACTCACTTACTTTAAATTTTTTCAAATATGTTGCCAGTTTCAACCCTAGCGTAATTTTTTATATAAAAGCATCAATTTTTCCACTACGTATCATGTCGCATTTCATAGACAATATTAAGAAAAATAGCTTAAACGCTATAATTATACAGCAATAAATTTGTTATTGATAATTTAACAGGATAGTCATAATATATAATTGTTATTACTTAAAATAAGAAAAAAAAGTATTTATTAAGTCTTGAGTAAATAAATAGGAAGTATTTAATAAATAATAAAAATATAATTAATTATATAATAATAAGATTCACTGTTGTTACGAATTAGTAGTAGGCGTGAGGTAAAGTTTTTTATTTATTTTTGATACTATAGGCATATCCATCATAAATTATAAAAAATTTGAACAAAAAGTCTTAGAGCTGCTATCCGAATAAGTATTCGTAATACTAAACATTCATTTCTATCTGGTACCTAAGACAAAGTAGACCTTTGAGTTAATTGAGTTGACTCGATTTTCGTCGGAAAGTGGAGAACGCAATGTCTAGATTCTCTCTGCCTACAATGCTATGCGGGAAAAAGCGTTAACCTGAAAAAAAAATGAATTATAAAAGTAACAAATTGTCAGAAATAAAATATTAAATATGCTTATATATACTTATACAGCTTAACTGAGAGATTTTCTCGAGGTTAATTTGAACCAATGTCGACTAATTTTAGGATGTTTACAGTAATTTATCTATCTCCTGAGATATTGTATCCATTTACGTCATTCGTCGTTTGTTTACAATTCGCTATCAATTACGTTATTTACTTGCAACAACGATAATTGTGCTTCTTAAATGGTTATAATTTATTTGTTTTTCTTTTATATAATTACTAAAAATTGCCGACCCTGGATAAAATGGATATTATCAAATAGCAGTTTACACTTTTGCCTGCACGACATGGTAGTCCCGCAAAGCAAGCGGAAACCTAGTGTCAAGACGCTCCGTTCTCCACTATCCGGCCGAAATAGTGACATTGCGTGTTAAGTGGCGGGACTTTGTCTTAGATACCAGACCGAAGAAATGATAATGGATAATATAAGCTTTGTTTCTTTTTGAATAAAGGAAGGATCTAATATGCTTATATGGTAGATTTTTTTAAATCGTATAGTGTACCTAATGCAGGTCTTTTGAAAGTGTCAAACTATGTTGATTTACAGAAAATGGAGTTATTTGGCGTTTGTCCGAATCTTATGTTAAAACGATACACATACAAGTGTTTGATTATTGATAATTAGACCGAGCGAATACGAAATACAATTACCATATACATATGTGCGAATAATTTATAAAGCGAAGTGACGTGCTAATGGATGAGCACACGACTTTTTTCTATTTTATGTTAAATTGCTTGTATAATTTTAATTTCAATTAACAAAACTTGAAATATCAACATTGCAATATTAAATATCTATACATATATGAGAAAAAATATTATTGGAAGTATTCACCAATGTAATACAGACCAAAGCATTGATATTTCAATTATTTGTCGCACACTAATCTTAGAAACTGCTTAACCGATTTAAATGCTGTTTTGACTATTGTATTTTGGTAAATTTTTCTTAATATTGTTTATTTTATTTCAATCGGTTAATAAAAAAGTTACGATACGATACTAATCGTATCGTAACGTATTCATATTTGTATCGTTTTATAATTTTAATCGTTTTTCCGAACGTTAGCAACCGTTTTTTTTAATTACAAAAAAGACCAAAAAGGTTTGAATGATTTGTAGTAATAGTAAAATATTTGATGGACAAATGAAAAAAAAATACGACCAATATGCGGTAGTTCAATAATCTTTTTATGAGGATTCAATGATATGTAATAAAATTATAAAAGACGAATATTTGAAATGAAAATATATTTAGATTAACAACAAATAGACGTTTGCCAGCGTAATAAATTTTTAAAAATATTTTTCAATAATATCTTTATTTTTTAGGCACATCGTTCAAAATGAAGGTGCTCGGGCGCTTTTCAAAGGGCTAGGACCAAACATAGTGGGTGTGGCACCCTCAAGAGCTATCTACTTCTGCACATATTCACAAGCTAAGGCGATATTTAACCAACACTTACCACCGGACACACCCATCGTTCATTTATCAGCGGCGAGTGCAGCAGGTAAAAAAAAATGCCAGACAGCTTCTATAAACTCGATGATTGTGGGTTCGATTCCCTGGTTTATATTTAAGTAACTTTCATATCAACTTTGGTAGAACAAAGCGCAGCCTTGCGGCCACTCAACACGCAATGTCTCGAATACGGGCGGCAAGTGAAGTACGGGGTATCTTGATAGTAGGCTCTCTTGCTACCCCCTACTACTACCCTGTAAGGGAAGCCTGAAGCTGTTTTTTTATTATATGTATTTTTACGGGTTTTTTTTTACTTTACTTCACTCCATATAACCCGTATATAATTAAAAATAAATTGTGTATATAACGATTTTCATTATTGTTGTACAATAATTGCATCCTGTAAGATAATTTCCGGGAATTCACGTTAATAAGTTATAAATATAACTATGTATTAAAATATGAGGCTAAATGTCTACGAAAAGAGTTATTTATTAAATAGGTTTGATTAAGCAAGACAGTCAGTTCGATTCCGTCAGCCAGCAAAAAAAATGTCTTTCTACTAAGTACAACAAAGACCTACCAAGTATCTACCATAATAGACGACAGCAATGGAATTCAATGAGAGCTGTATCAGAAAATAAATATTTGATTAACATAAGAAATGTGATGTTATAGGAACTCAACTTAATTTATTATATTTCTTATGGGTTATTATAAAAAAATATTGGCCTGTAATGCTTCCTCCAGTGGTATAATTTTTGTATAAAGCAACCCATAAGTTTTCTATGTAGAGAGATATTCATCGTGTCTCTTTTACACTTGCTAAAATATAAACATGCAAAATGTAATGTTATTTATTCACATTATATAATAACAGTTATTTAAAAAATGAAATGCTCATTATGTCGTAAAGTCATTAAAAGTCACTAAATGTTATTGATATGACTCTGCGAAAGACATAAGCTGTAATGAGAATGAGCAAGAAACGTGGAAATCTAATTTTATTTGTACCTAAGACATTAATAAATAACAATATTTACTTAGTTTATTTTAAAAATTAACCTTTTTATGCACAGGTTAATGAAAACTTTAAAGCAAAGTGTATTTACTCCATACTTTATATTCCCAAAGTCGAAGCGATAAGTAGTTTGTTTGCCAATTTTATTATTAGGTCAATCTCAATGAACGGAAATAGAAGAGCTGTTTGTACTATTCAAAATTGATTCCGACAGTCGTACTTTGGTTATAGCAACATTAAATAATAAATACACAAACTGACTAGAACATGGCACCAAGCGTCTACGAACACGCTATGTGTGCTTCCATATGTATCTCCAGTTATTATTAGGACGAAGTATTTCACTATGTTTATATGTTTCTTGATACAACTATAAGGTAAAAATGAGAAATAATATATTAGCTACTAAATGATGGAGATATGTGATAGAATGGTAAAAAAAGATATATAATGCAAGGGTGAGCGGTAAGAGATGCTAGGCGAAGGCATCAGCTGATCTTCTTAATCTTGAGGCCATCGTATGTCATGGTTGTGGGTTCGATTTCCACTCTAGTGTCAAGTCAAAAGCGTGGCGTTGAGTTCCGCCACTCAACACGCAATGTCTCGGATTCGGGCGGAAAGTAAAGAACGGAGTGTCTTGTCACTAGGTTCACTCTGCCAACCTTGCTATGTGGGAAAATGCGAAAAATCAGCTCTACTTCGAAAATACTGGAATAAAAATTGTCATAAAATGGTCGTAAAAAATATATACAACCTGGAGGAACCTTATGGCATGCATGAAGATGTTAATTATTATGCAAATTTTTATTTAACGAAATTTAGTAACTTGTTACTAGTACATTTTGTATTCCACATTTGAGAGCCGTCTAGTGCAATAAGAATGTATTTTACAATCTTCTCGTAACCTTTATGGCTTGTTGTAAATTGTTTGAAATGGCCTGCTCAGAAATTTTATTCTATACTAAATTGTGCGTGGTTATAACCTTAGAATATATTTATGTAGCTGTCTGTCTGTCCGTTAGTTACTTTTATCTTTCATGGAAATGGCTAGGTATCATTATGGCGTCTGTCATGGAAGTTTCAAAATTTTTCTTTGCATCTTCATGTAGGATTATACCTACATAGGTACATGTTTTTAAACTATTTTAAAAATGGGATTAATTTGTAAGTTATAAAATAAGAAATTATTTTGTTTATTTGTATCATGAAATTGCAGAAGTATGATTCTTTTAAATTTAGTTTATTATATTTGCTACTTGTCGGAGAGTCGAATTTCCTTTGTTTATACGAAATTATATATTATATAATAATATGTAATTGTAATTATAGTTCAAATGAGTCTTTATAGTTGGTGCTATGAACGATATTACGTTTATTACAGATATCAACCATCAGTAATTGTTTCCACATTTTTCAGTTACTTCACTTGCTAAATCGATCAAATTACATTTTGTTTATAAATTTTAAATCCTTATTTAAAATTCATAAATATGTAGATTAAATTATATTTACTATATCCCAGTACAATTTAAACTCTACGAGATCTTAGAAAACAACTAATACTGGAGTACATCAAGAAAATTATTTTCTGTGTACGACCGTACGTTTTATTTAAAGCGCCTAGAAATAGCACGCTGTAGTAATAAATTCTTAAGATATTGTAAAACAATATTCGCTGTGTGTCATCCTGTTGTGTCGCGCGTGCCATATCTTTATTGACATTTATTTAAAAAAAAACGTTACCGTAATGAATAATTATATTGGTACATAACCTCGTTACATTTTACAACGTATAATATTCTAAAAACAGATATTTATCTCTATCAGCATCAAAACAAGTCACAGCTTTATATAGCAACTACTCACTCAGTGTATGTATAGAAAGACGCCATTCTTGTCCCTTTGCGCGCAGTGTGACAGCGTCTGGCTGTGTACGCAGTGGTTGTGGGTTCGATTTCCACTCGGGGGAACGGATACTTAAACTATTTCCATTCCTTGGCTCTGCTGAGCGTACGCACGTAATGTCTGGGACTGAAGCTAGAGTAAAGCTAAAAAAAAAATATTTACATTCTATTTAAATCATTCTATTTACACTTATTTAATATTTTTTTTATAAAGTTAAATGCACGTAAAAGCTGACGTATTATAAAAATAAAAATAAATCAATTACAATATAAGTTCTATTTCAGGATTCGTATCATGTACAATGACTAATCCCATTTGGTTTGTCAAAACGCGGCTTCAGCTCGACGGGCAAAATATAACAGCGTGGCAATGTATCAAGAGGATATATGCTAAAACGGTGATTATACATTTTTGTTACAGCTTCAAGCTTTTCCCGCATAGCAGGATAGCGGATAGTCGGAGAGAACCTAGTGTCAAGACATTCCGACCTCCGCTTTTGTCCGTAATCGAGACTGTCTTAGGTACTAGAGAAATGAAAATATTTTGAGTATAATCATTCCCCCGAGTAGGAATCGAACCCACAACCAATAGCGTTTACAGTCGCTGCGCCACTATGGCCTCAGTTTGTTTTAAAAGAGTGTAAATCTAAAGTTTAAGGTGATTTAAATATAAAAAAAAATGTTTTTTATATATATATTTTTTCTATTGACCAATTATTAACTGTCGTCAGTCAATCATATAAACTAAAATTAAATAAACATAGATAAATATTATACAAATCCTTGAAATCAATTGATGCTGTGGACTGTAGTTAATCGTAAACGTGACAGGGTCGCCTTTGCCTTGAGCGTTATTGATAAGGCGTAATTGCATTTTCTCACTTAAAAATGTGCTTATGCTGTAATATGGAAAATTATCATTTATTATATGACGTCTTATTTGTGTTATTATTATATCCCTTATGGGAATATTGCAGAAGTCTTATTTACTTTTTTTTCTTCTAGAATACTAACTGCTGAGCTATTTTGATTTGTATACACAATTGTTTAATCTAAAATGAGTTTCTGATTTTTTACGCTATTTACATAAACATTCGACAAAAGTGTCCTTTTTAATAATAATAATTATTATAATATTCATACAAATTTGATAAATAAAAAACGTTAACTATTATGTCACTCGCTAGTTATCATTTCACACGGTTCTTATTGTAAATATATTGCAAATATTTTGAATACGCGCACGTGTCCGTTGAAATATACCGTGAGAGTAACTGTCGCAGGGTGTAAGAGGGTTTTACAAGGGAATCACGGCGTCGTACATGGGCATCAGCGAGACGGTGGTGCACTTCGTGCTGTACGAGGGCGTGAAGGCGCGGCTGATGGCGGCGCGCGCGCGCGACGGCGTGCCCAGCGACACGCGCTCGCCGAGGGACTTCCTGGAGTTCATGGCGGCCGGCGCCTTCTCCAAGACTGTCGCTTCTTGCATCGCGTATCCGCATGGTGAGTATTACGTATCTGTCTATATCTGGTAGACACAGCTTCAATTTTAACGCAGAGAGAACCTAGTGTAGACACTTTCCGCCCGAATCCCGAGACATGACACCCGAGACGCGTGTCACTTTGTCTTGTCACCGGAGCTGAGAAATTAAATTAATTTACATATAATCAATTTTCCGGTGCCAGCTAGACGTAATCGCTACACTGCGCCTAAAAATTCGAAAAATAACAGAATTTCACGAAATTCACGTAAGTTGCGAGTTAAAACTCGTAAATACGAGTTTTAATAATATAAATAAGTGTAATTTGAATATACCACGTTCTCGACTGTTCATCCCTTTTCAAACCGTTACAAAATAATACATGGCTTTGATAACAAAGTCGCCTTTAAAATATTTTGATTCAGACAAGAGATATGAGAACATTTTAAACATAAATATTCCCGCGACAATGTTAAATTTCAATCAATTGTTCACATGTAATATCATCCTTATGATATATTCTTGAGAGTAACGGGGGAAAAAAATCGACAATTATTAGTTTAATATCATATAAGAAAAATTGACATATTTTGTTGTATTATAACTAAAAAACAAACGGTAGGGCACGATTTTTTTGAATAATAATGTCATTTTATATATAAAATGAACTGAAAAAATATTGGAGATTTTAATGTAGTCGCGATTGAGTGACGTCGAGGTACAACACATGTAGGGAAAATTCGAAAATATTTCAAGGCCGTACATAAAAAATTATCAAGTTTTGTCTACAGCTTAGGCTCAAGATTAATATTTTTATTCACGATTTTTTACACATAAGGTTCTAAAAATTAAACACCAATAACGTAAATCTATTGCTAAAAACTGATGTTCTGACTTGGCACAGAATTATAAATAGACAATAAACCATAAGAACTCGCATATTGCAAATATATTTTATTTATTGCGCTTTACATGACTTGTTTATCTCGTATCTGGTATTTGGGTCGACGCCTGGTTACGTTGAATTAGAAAAATCTTACAAGTGCAACCAATCAATACGTACGAACAATACATCAAGATAGCATGATGTTATTAGGTCAACTTATGAGTGCGATTTACTGCAATGGCTATTTCAGAATCAAGATGTTCTTAATATTAATTTAAATCTCTTTTTATAAATATATTAAAAATGAATAAGAATTATTTTAACCTGAACATAATAAAATACATATACGTTGTATTAGTATACAACTATATACGCAATGGTTGAAAGGTCGATTCCCACTCGGAGAATTGATTATATTCAAAATTTCATAATGATACGGGCGGAAAGTAGAGAACGGAATGTTATGACACTTTGTTCACATAGACACAGGTTCTCTTTGACTATAATGCTATGCGGGAAAAAGTGTGTAGCTAATACTTAACATGGTTTTATTAAATTTATTCATCTCTATCGATCTATCAATCCATCAATCTGTATTAGGAAATGCAATGTTTTTTAATTCTTCCCTTGCAATGACGATACAATATTTTCTATTTTTTTTTTACATCATGTTCTATTTATTATACAATAATTATCGCCTCCAAAAAGTAAATAAGTCTTTTATGGGTCGGAGTATACGCATATATAGTATGATTCCACAACCTATGTTACATATGCAACTTTAAAAATTTAAAGACCCTATAAAGACAATATTAATAAGTAAAGCTTTGTAGGTGAATGTTTAAAAGACAAAAATGTGTAGAAGTAATATAGTAGTTAGCTACCACTGTATAAATGACAAAATTGTAACTTTTGTATTTGAAAAGAGCAACTGTTGAGTTTCTCGCTGGCTCTTCTCAGCAGAACTGCCTTCCGAGTTAGTGGTAGCTTTATGTTCATTCGACGATTCAAAAGTGTGTATTCGATCCTTCCGATTCCAATTATTCTCTTCACTACCTTAAGGTTACCTGGAGGAGATCGCTCACTTAGCGATCAGGTCGCCGATTGTACTGTGTTAAATATTAAGATATTTATTTTTAATGTACAATAAAGAGTATTATACTTATGTATTTTTCATTTTTATTTATATGTATGAAACTGATGTAATTGCCACAACTATCAGTATATACGAGACAATTAATTTAACTTTGCTCAATTTACTCTCTTCTTCAAACTAATTTATTTTTATTTAAGATTTGAATGCCATTTTTATTTCATTGTACGTTTTTATTGCAGAGGTAGCGAGAACGCGACTGAGAGAAGAAGGCGACAAGTATCGAAAGTTCTGGCAAACACTTCACACTGTATGGATGGAAGAAGGCTATCGCGGAGTATATAGGTATTTCTTTTTTTTCTTCAATGATAATATGTTATGTTGTTAGTATTTTAAATATTCGACCCCCAGACACCTGTTCTGATTTAGCTGTCAGGCATACTTCAATATAATTTAAAATAACACAATTATTGAAAGCTGTATAAAAAAATATTATTTATAAAATGATATATCGATATATCTATACTATAATAAAACAGTAAAAAGATAATATATTAGTATACATGATATAATGGAACATTTTTTGTTATATTGCTTTTAAGTTTAGGCGGGACTTAAAAGTGAAATTGATTTTGAATAATACTTGATGTAGAATCATAATAGACCAACTACATTATAGTATTTAAGAAAATTGCACTTCAACGAAAATTATTAACCTTGAATGGATATTTTGATAGGGAAGGGTACATACTAATGTTATTACAGAACCAATTAAATTAAAAATAATACAATTGTATACTACTAGTTACTCGAGCCGCAAACAAAAACACAAATTTAACTTCAACTTTTCCATATTGTATTATTTTACGTCTTTATTTTACAAGATGGATTGCTTACATTTTGGGTCAAAACAAACTGCAACATGATCGATATAATATCACAAAAGATATTACTCAGATTAAAATGTTGATATCATCTCTTATCACACTGATAAGGAATTTGCGACGCTATTTGACTCGGGTTCTTTGAGGTTATTGTAATATTGTACGCGACCCGCCTCCGGCTTAAGGCATGTGGAGCTAAGATACTATTTTTAGATTTTCAATGATATTAGCCATCCAGAATGCCGACTACATTTTACAAACTGACATTTTATTTGTTTCTTTATGAGAATCTTTTTTATAATTTATTTAGTTCACTTACAGTCACATGGTTTGTTACTTTTTTTATATTATTATCATTAGCAACCAGCACGCGACTTCGCCTGCGTAAACTACATGACTAAACTCTCACTTCTCAATTAAATCATAAACTTTGCTTAAATTTATAATTGAAATGGCTGTAACTTTTTTATTTATGCATTTAAATAGGTTAAGCCGTTTCTGAGATTAGCATTCACAAACAAACAGAATCATTGTTTTCGATTTTCATATATTATTTAATGCCACTAATAATATATATTTTTTCATATATATTCCATGTACAGAAAGCGATCAGTTACATTTTTATTACATGTATGTTACTACATACGAGTAGATACAATCTTTATATATACACCATACTCTCAGAGGCTTTATAAGTATCAATATATAACGCATATTCCTATTTTAAAGGTGTAGGTTTTTAGATTAGACCAGAGTCTGTTACTCTTAAAATGATAAATTTATCAATAATAATAATATATTTATAAATATATCACATGTAGCTACCAAATCCCACAACTATCGCGTGTGCATCGACACAATAACTGTGACGAGATTAAAACTTTTAATAGTGCTAACAATTGACTCAACCTCGTATGTTTAAAAGATATTATAGTAAAATTAAATATTGTCGATGTCAAGATATAAAGTAAAAACAGTATGTCATTCATTGTAATAATATATTTTATAACGTAAAACATATTATACGGATTGCCGTATAATATGTTTTACGATACAACTGCTTATGATCGGAATATACGTGTGATGCTTGTGTGTTGTGTACAATTTGAAAAAAAAGATGATGTCCACATATGAGGCCGTGGTGTATCTCCTCACAACACATTTCAACAGCTCCTTCTACGAAAACACTTAGTGTTGCCAGCTAAGGACCTCCTGAGTTACCCGTAGACGCTCCGTAGAGCCGGTTTACACTGTAGTGCACCGACTTGTTAGTAGTCACCATAATATCGTACATATGAAGTGTAAACGATACAAAATACTATTCAAATTCAGAGTACATATTTTAAAAATCTAAAACAGGTGTAATTTACTAAAGTGTAGTGTAAGGTTAAAGATTACACATATATTATGTAAAATATATTGGAATAATAAGAATATATCATTTTGTATTTGTGGTGCATTCCTTTGTGAGCTTTGCCTATGACCTTTTTCTGAGGTAAGTCTACATTTTACCTAGACTTAACCTCAAACTTGTGAAATTAAATTTTAGATCATTGGCATGCTTTCTTTTGTTTTCATAAGTATTTATGTGGATAAATTTATATTAAATACTTATACTTTATGATAAGCTATGAGTATGATTGTGGATATCATAAGAATTTGTAAATAATTATTAAGACTATTTTCATTAATCATCAATGGTGTTTTATCCACAGTCTTTATGTTCAATAGTAAAAGGAAAAAGTTTGTGTAATCAATATTTCGTAGCAATTAATGATTTTCCAAACATATAATAATTTTTTTCGAAGTATTAAAGTTCATTTTCTTATTCTAACATTATTCTTGTCCAAGAATATATTTTGTAATCAGAATGAGGCTCCAATGGCCCTTTTTTTATTTAATATATCAAGAAAATTATGGAAGTTGTTTTTTTTAAATATAATATGGTATGTTTGGAAATATTTACTATATTTATATTTGAATAGACATTCTATATGTTGTACATTTATTTCCAAAAATAATTTATCTTTACATTTATTAGAAATCACTTTGTAATTTAACGAAATTTAAAGTTTATTTTATCATTTGTTTCAAATATATAATTAATTAAAATTATTGTTTTATAAGAGTCATGTTTTAAGTAATATTAAATATATAAATATCCTTCGATGGATAAGTTCCAGTGGGATTAATAAACTTTGTTCCTCATAGTATAATAAATATTTTTCATACATGCAGTTCAAATATATCAAAATAAATGCCTTGAGTGAATTATAGTTTGTTACTGCCATGTTTTATTTTGGTGAAGTAATGTGTAAGTGAAGATTATTTGCTATCTATTTGATGTTCTCAAATAATCGGCCTACTTACATCTGCATAATGTAGTCGTGTTTCTAGTCTAGATTTAATTTTTATAAAAATGTACCCACAAATACTGGTCTTTTAAAAAACAACCAACTATTTACATTGTGAAACTCAGTTAAATCTTGACTTATTATATACACATACTTGTTTGAGTAGATACAATTGTATTTATGATGATTTAAACTTAGTGAACGATTTTTTTAAATACTTCTGAATGTGATTTATTTTGTTGTTACATTGTAAACCTTTAGAAAAAGTATTACAGTGAAACATAAATGATTACATAATATCAATCTTTTTGGGTTAAAAAAGGGATAATTTGTCAAAAATTAATTTAGTTATCAATTTATATTTAAACACATTTTTAAATTTATATTACTTCTATATATACATTTTAATTGCAACACTGTAATTGTGCTAAGTACATACATACTATACAAGTTTTGCTTCGAGGGAAAGAGCCCATAATCATTAGTCATGCTTCAATAATTATATTAAACATTCAGCCTAGCACAGGATTAGTAAGTTGCAAGCTGTGATATAGCAATTGTATATATTAGTTACTTTGGTACTTTCATTATTTTGGTGGGCTCTTTCTCACAATTTTTTTAATTGATAAAGTTTTTTTAATAATTTCAAATGATAAAAGTTTTATTATTTTCTTATTAGTGCGTAAATATTTTAGAGTTAATGTTGATTCTTGTTAAGAGGGACTGGTAAGCAGATTTCTGAATGTATATTTGTTGAAGGAAAGATTTGGACGTATGTCAGACTGAGTATAAGATACTATAAATTTGTTTATTAAATCAATAAATAATTAAAAATTATAAAAGTATTTATTATTTTCAAGTGACCCTTTCTATGGCTGCCATTAAATATTAACCATTTAAGTGTGACATAAACTACATATGAGTATATTTTTTGTATAATGCTGATGAATTATATATTCAATGTATAAAAAAGTAAGGTTTATCAAATATGTTAATATTGTTTTTATTTTTGGAAATAGAATATCCTTATTTTAATAAAATCTTTCTCAATTATAGCGGCATAAATCCCTGAAGCACTTTTATTTGAATAAGGCAAGGAGCTACATATTTAAACAGTTAATAGCTAATAACAAATATACTAAGATATGACAGGTTTTAACAAACATCTAATGGAAACATTTGACATTAATACCCACATATGAGTTGATATAGCATTTGGTATGTCACTAGGATATCTCAACATGGAAGTAAGAGGGAAGAGATCACCTCTCAAAGCTACAATTGGTTCACATCTAAACCAAATTACTGATAAAAGAATTGTCAATGCTATGACTATTTGAAGAACAATGCTAACTGAACTCTTTATAGCTAAACTATTAGTTAATCTAGCTTGTGAGCTCCCTTTTAGTTCACTGTCCAGTTTATTTATTCTTCTCTGTAACTTCGAATACATTGCAAACTCATCTTTTATTGAAATAATTAGTTGCTCTGCTTTCAGTTGAACTAATGCAGATAATATCTTGCGTTCTTCTTTAGAGGGTCTTGCAAAGCATGCTGCGATCTGAAGAAAATAAAAAAATTTACTACTAAGAATTATCTAATTTAAATGGAATTACCTAATTTATGTTATAATATTAATATAATTACTGGTTTGACTAATATTGGCACTGTCGCACTAAGCGTACATAGAACAATGAAATATACTAGTAGGAATCCGTTTATTATTTCTAACATTGTGTAAGTGACTACACAATCTTTAATAATTATTTTAATTATTACTGAAAACTGCAGTCAAATTTATTTATTTTTGTTAATGACTTGGTTATGTATGGCAACTGACAGAAGACAATTCACAGTACATCTAATATATTCTGTCAAGATATATATATATTTTCATATTTTTTTATTTTTTAGCGAATGAAATTCTGAATTTGATTTTTTAAAATTTAAATGAATAATTGTACACATTCATAATACACACACACAGTCTATTTAATTATTCAAAACCTCATGACACGTTCTGTTTTCGATCTCTTTTTTATCTTATACTATTTCATGGACATTTGTTTAACATAGTTTAAAGTTTTATATTATACAAATTCATAATATTTGATGTATTATCTTTATGACACCAAGTGACTTTTGATTTGACATTTAAAGCTTGATATCAGTGAGCCGACATGATATCGCAGTTCGTTGCGTAATAATTCTAATTATATTACATGAAAGTTGAACATTTTCATTGAGAATTTCGCCGGCTTTTGACTTATTCTTTAGGAACCGGATTGGCATTAGCTGAAGCAGCTCGTCAAAATGTTCGCCACCCGCAGACTTGGGACCTTAATGTAAATACATATAATTTACATTTGTATTTTTTTAGTAATACCCTACTCTATTTTATGGATTGATTCTGATAATACATAACTGTGTTTCATCATATAAACAAGCACATAAATTAATGAAAGTGTAATTCATGCTTATATTATCATGAACACAGACTCACTTTTTTTCTTATTAGTCTATCAATTAAGAGTATTATATTTATGTTACTTATAATTTCTCGAATGTAATAATCACATCACTAATAAATGTTTTTTTGACTATTTGAAATTTTTGATTTTCAGTGTTGGTACATCTCGCCAAAAACATTCCCTACCTGAGCTTCCTTATGAGTACAGTGCCTTAGAGCCGGTCATCAGTCGAGAAATTATGAGCTTGCATCACAGCAAGCATCATGCTGCTTATGTAAACAACTTGAATGCAGCTGAAGAAAAACTCACACAAGCTCAAGCCAAAGGTTGTATATATGAATATATTATAATTATGTTCTTACTTAATTAGTTGCCATGTTTAAGAAAACTCTTTTTTATCTTGTTTTATTTTCAAGAACAAAATTACGAATTTCATCCCAATTCTATGCCATTACACAGCAGCAGATGTGAACACAATACTATCTTTGCTTAGTGCTATTAAGTTTAATGGTGGAGGTCATGTAAAACCACTTCTATACTTTGGTGTAACTTGAGTCCATGTAAAACTCAGCCATCTTGTGCCTTGCTACAAGCAATAACACAGTAATTTATATATTTTTTATTATTTCTGTAATTTAAATGTATGTATGTAAATAAAAATCATTTAAAAAGTTAGTGTAGAAGTAACAATTAGGTTTACTAAATAAACTTCATTTACTGTATTGTATTTTGATGTTGATCAAAGTTTAGTTTTTGAATCAATATTCTTAGTCTTTTTATTCATATGAGTACTATAAATAAGTATATGTATCTGTTATAACTAGAAACATTTCATTATCTATATAGGTGACATACAGACAGTAATCAATTTGGCCCCAGCTCTTAAGTTCAATGGAGGCGGTCACATCAACCATTCTATCTTTTGGCAGAACTTGTCCCCCAAAGGTGGTAAACCATCTGATGCTCTCTCCAGCGCTATTGAGAAGTAAATATGAGTTTCTATTGCTTATTCTGGCATAAAATTGAATAAAAATACTTAAGAGGAGCTCGGACATTGGATGCTACTATTAATGCACGTTTTTAAAGGGGCTCTTATTAGGCCTGTATTTAAGTTACAAGTCCCAATAACTGCTCCGAGCCCCTCTCACCTCTACAGATGGATTAATCCATAAAATGCCAATGAGTTTTTGCTCTGTGCCCTTTAATGTTATAGCACTTTTTAATTTCTTTAAAAATTTCACACATTACCATTTCTTTTAATACCTTTTCTTATTCTGTTTGTCACATGACATAATAATAATTAATATTATTTTAGTACTCTGTTATTATATATTTAGATGGTAATATACAAGTATCTTAGTATAATTTGATTATTTTTTAGAATAAATATATTTTTATGTAACTGAGATTATTAGATAGACTGATTTTTAATTTTTTTTTGTTAAAATATCAAAAAATACTTAAAAAGTAATTGATCTGTATGGTATTGATTTGCAGAGACTTTGGCTCATTAGAAAACATGAAAAATCAACTGGCTGCAGCATCAGTGGGTGTACAAGGCTCAGGTTGGGGCTGGCTCGGCTATAATAAATCAATGAAGAAGTTACAGATTGCTACTTGTCAGAACCAAGATCCTCTTGAGGCAACTACTGGTAAATATAATAAGTATAAAAAATACATAAAAAAAATAATTTATTTTATTAACACAACAGATAAATTTCTCTGTTGAAATTTTATTTTGGGAAGCAAAAGGAATGTGACTTGAGGTAGCTTGCAATGTCTGTCTAATTTGGAATATATTTTGTGTAAATTGTTTTATTGAAATTTTTTAATATGCATTCATTCCTTTACAGTAACTATTGCATGTTCTCTTGCTTTTATTAACATTAATAATAATATATATCCTTTTTTTTTAATCGTTAGTGACATTGTTTATACAAATTACATTTTGTACTGTTCACTATCACTTGGCTTATAGGTGATTTACTTTAGTTCTTATTTTCATATTTAATATCAAGTAAATAGCTTTTAATGATTACCAACTGATTTTTAATGATAATATGTATTTTTCCAGGAATTGCTCCATTGTTCGGAATAGATGTTTGGGAACATGCTTACTATTTACAATATAAGAATGTGCGAGCTGACTATGTGAAGGCAATATTTGATGTTGCCAACTGGCAAGATATTTCAGCAAGATATGATAAGGCTCTAAATTAAAATTTTATGAATAAAAGCATTTGAAAATCTCTTGGTAGTATTGTCTTGGAAAGCAATGATCAAAAATTACATTTTAGACATTAGACTGTACTTTGTGATGCACTCAAGCTTATAATCTTAATATAATATAATTATATTTATCTGGTGTTTTCTTTTTACAATATGATGATCTTAAACCTAATCCCTAATTAAAAAAAAACTATTTATAGTGCTTGTCTACCATATGAATATTCAATCAAAATTTAACCAGCATCATTGTTAATATTTTGTTGCGTTATGAAAATAATCTCAATTTCTTAATGTGAAAAGAAAAACAAAATTGTATAGCCTATGCCCTCTAATTTATTATCAAAATATTTTTCGTAGGGTTTATAAAATATTTATAATATATTACGCAAATCTAAAAAATACTAAACAAGGTATTGTAGCGCCCCAAGGGGATATGGTAATATCCTTATACCATTGGGGGCAGTTGGACAGCGTCTCACTGTATTCGCTCCCCAAAGCGTGGTGTAGTGTACCGCCATTTAGCATTTCGAAAGAAAAGGAAATGTGGAAAAAGTTTGAAGCTGTAAAAAATAAATAAATATAAAAGTAAAATTAATTAAGAATGACATTTTATTTTCAAACAATATACAACATACAAAATATTAACCTTCTATTGATTTATAAAATGACAGTGTTAGTATTTTTTAATGAAGAAAACAATAATTTATCACATTAATTACATCATGAATCTAATTTGTTCTTTTTTATTATATACATTGAAATGCGTACAACGAACCGTGTAAATGTCAGAATCCGAAACTGTCAAATCATATGTGATTAATTGTCAGATAGTTTTGCGAGTCTTACAATTGTTGTTGAGAAATAAATAAATTAAATATTCTAATTGTAATCCCTTAAAGAATAATTGTGGTACGTCAATAAAAGTGCGCTTGGAGTTTACGATCCGGTAAGTAATATTTGCCTCTCCTTTTTTAATGAAAGAACAATCTGCGTCAATGTTACTGTTATTGATTTTTTCAGTGGTGATAGTCGCTGTAGTATAATAACTTTTTAGAGTTGATTTATTATTTATTATTTATAAGTTACTTTTATTTTGATTTATATTTATATTGTTATACTAAAACGGTGTTGTAATATAAATAAAGTTTTGATTATATTTTGTGATGACTATTTCGTAACTAAATTCAGCTTAAAAATTAAAAAAAGAAAGAACTAAGTAAATCAATTGATTATTTTTCTTTATTATCATTTTAAATGAAATATTCCATTTTCCTAATTAGTATTAATTATAGAAAATCAATTTTTTCTATTAAATTTAATGTTTGATTATTGCACAAAATTTTATGAAAATTTAATTTATAATTTTTTTATTGATTAATCTACTACTACTACTACGTTTTTTTATGTTACATGAAAAAGGTATGTAAATTCATTCACAGGTTATGCAATAACATGCGAACATGATATCATTAGGTATTGCACCTGAAAACATTTCAGACCTACCTTAATGTAAATTGTAGAAGCTGAAGAAATGATTTAGCTGTAAAGGGAGGGGCAGTTAATGCAGAAAAACATGTTTGTGAAGGGCTTGTGATGTTTATCAATGTAAATTGGCTGTTCCATACATTAATTCTCTTTTAACTTTATTGTTAGAAATATCATCTATTACTTCAGTATAAATTCTCATAATGCCTACAGTCAAAATCTATATACATTAAATAAAAATACTATATTGTTTTTATTAAATTACGATTATTAACAATTTATCATTGATATTTTTTTCTTTCAATTGTTCTTATAGCATCATATTTGATAATGTCTTTGGAAAAAGAAGCATAATTTTGTCAAAAATATCAATGTGTAATTGAATATGTTTTGATTACAGAATCATAGAAATAATATTGTTCTAACTTTTTTTATATATAATACAAATGATTACACTTTAAAAATTGGCCATAGTTTTTATATACACACTATTAGTATATAGGTAAGGAGATAATTCTATTATCTCAGAGGAATGTTTATATTTAAATTATTTACTACTACTAGGTACCTCATATAAAGCGCTGCATTGAGTTCTGCCACTTAACAGGCAACATCTTTGTTTTGGGTGGAAAATGGAAAACAGTGTATCTTGGAAAATACACTAGGTTCTTTCTGACTGCCCTCCTATGCAGGAAAAGTATTTAGCTGAAAGACTAAAAAACAAAAAAAATCTACCTTAAAATCGTTGGATTGCATGATTGCAATTAGGGGACTTCATTTATCAGCAAACAAATTTTTTATGTCTCTGTGATGTGCAGTATACGCAGGCCATCCGAACGCAAGCTGATAAACTGCCCTACGGACGAATGATACTGTAGACTTACCGGCGAGCCCATACTACCCATTAAACTCAACGGAAATCCTCTCCACCTCTAGGAGACGCTCGCGCATGCTACTACTACGCCTCGGTGGATAGCCCGCCTATTGTGGGCCACCTTAACCTGCAGGGTGCCGTGATGTTTCTTCCTGAGCACCCATATCGTCATGACCCTCCCACTGTACCTCCTCTAGGATAAAGGGATTTGTAGTTCCTACCATGTTCTCCTACCCCCTGGCCTCCGACGGCGAAGCGGGTCTGCATACGCGCTGGACTCGCGCACCCGCTTTGAGGCCTCCTACTAATTCGCAGAAAAAGACCATCGCAGACCAGTCTATACGGGCCACCACATCACACTGTGTCCACTACAGCGATCAAGGCGTGGCGATGTGCCCAAGCATAAAAAAGAAAGCATTCAGCCAGAGTATGGTGCGCCGAACCGACGGACGTGTCTTTCTCGTGGCGCACCGGCGGTACTTCCCGACGTGCAATCTGGTGCAGGTATTAACGGTGGAGGCGGTCCGTCCCCACCGTCGCCGCTGGGGACTCCAGATCCTCCTTCCTTCGCCGAATCACTTGCGCGGGATGTATGCATTCTAGCGACCACTTCCGCCTGCAATTTCCAAGGCGGATCGATGTCAATCAAGGTCGATGATAAGCCGCGTGCGAGCTTCGGCCAAGGGTGCCGCGTTCTGATAAGTCGATCCCCAGGCTGTGACGAGAGTGTCATCTGCATGGCAGATTATACTCATCCCGGCGATTTATCTACAAACCTAGGCGGAGTATAGTGACCATAAGTTAAAATTACATATTAAATAAAAATTTATTATAATAACTTAAATTGTCGCTGCTATAAGTTTTTTACAATGTAAATACGAAATTATTCTATTTATGAAAAAATGTACATTATTTATTTTAAATAATTTTATATATCGAATTGAAGTATATAACTGAATTAAGTTATTATATGTTTTTATTTTTGTTTTTTTGTTTACAACATAAAAGACTTGCATACAGTTAAATATAATGTTAAACTTTTTTAATTGTTCTTGCTAAATTAGTGAATGAATCCTACCCCAAAATTTAGCAACATGCAATAAATTTTGCAATTACATTCCATTTCAGTTAGGGCAGGTCGGGTTTTCGCATAGGGTACCCCATATTTAGGATATATGAATCATCCCTGAATTTTTTTTTAATTCAGTGTTGCACAAATTACACATTATGTTTTAAATTATTACAAGATGGTTAAGTATATTGCATCCTCTGTCGTATTATAATATTCGAAATAAAAAAAAGGACTCTCGTAATATTTTTACCATATCCAATTTTTTTCTAAAAAACTAAAGGGGAAATTTTGGTAATAAAGATTTTTTATACAATGTGTACATCATACAACGGTCAATCGAACCTCCAATAGATTGTAGTATTATATATGAAGGATATATGATTCATAGAAAGGTTTTTAAGCGCTCACAATCATGTGCAGAAGGTTCATGGTCTTGCTAGCCGACAACAGTAGAAAGGGAAGAATGTTGAAGAATAAATAAATGTTAATATTATTGAGGAAAGTATATTATTCGGTCCAGAAATTCTGATCTGATCTCTGAGAAATTCTGATCGAAATACTATTCTGATCTTAATGTGGGGAATTAAATGCTGTTGATGCTCACTCGGCAGGCTAGTTATTGTAAAACTATATTTGAATAGAGCAGCAGAGCTGTTGAGTTTCTCGCTGGCTCTTCTTAGAAGACTGCCTGCCGAGCCGGTGGTAGCTGCCGCTAGGACTGACAGTACTGACATTTTACGTTAATTGACGATTTTAAAGTGCTTGTAATAGCCTATTTGAATAAGGCATATTTTGATTTTAATTATTAGTTTGCCTCTGGTTACGATGATTAAAAAGGTTATTATTTGAATAAAAAATATATCTTCATTGTCCATGGAATAGTAAAAGTATAGCTGTACTACGATGATGTGTTATCGAGCATGGCGCCACACGCGATTCCGCTGTCGGTGAATGCACTCTGTGGGGCCTCATCTATAATATATTCAGCTTCATAAACTATTTTAGTAGATAAATTTTTCAAAATTTAAGATAGCTGCATTTTTTTTTAATGGCCTAGTATATTTTTCAAGTTTTCTTTTTATTTCGTGTCCGGTTGTAGGTACTATTCTGGTCTTAGGTCTGATATCCTAATCTATCGATATATATATAAATCTAGTATCCTATTATATATAGTATGACTGAAATTGCGTTGCAGTTTCGGATATTAATATTTGAAGTATACTTTCTTCAGCTTGAATAAGTACATATATACAATCAGTAGGCATATTTTTAGTATACGAGATTATGCATTTATTTTTGGCATTTTTAAAACTGAAGTACTTAATACATTAATTTCTTACACATTAGTGCACACTGCACTTGTTTTACATGAAGTTATTAATTATAATTAACTGTTATTAATTTTTAGAGTACGGACGGAATTTTTGGAGTAGAGTTGCTGGACGGACTTTTCGCCGTGGTCTTTGTTCGAAAAATATATAAAGCGGCTTTTTAATAGCTTTACAAATTATGTAGGCAAATTGCCTGTTTTCAATATAACAATTTTAAGCGATATTATTTTTAATACACCAGCCATTGTTAAGGAACATATTGAGATAAATGATTGCTTTTTTCTTCATTGAAATATTTAATAGGTAAAGGTGTGTAGGTATTGACGCATACAGTTGATGGCACATATCATGTACTCTAAAAGTAATAAAGCTATAGCATGAATTGACACGGCAACTGGGAATCTAATGTAAATTTAATTGCATTGAAATACTAATTGCAAAGCTACTTCACAACCATTCAGTTAATGATCGTTACCAAGTTTCATATATATTTTTTAATTTTCCCACAATTTTGTCACTTTTTTAAATTTACATCTTTAAATTATAGCATATTATGCAGGTTAAAGTATCTACGTATGCACGTCTGTTTATATTTTGTACGTTTTACAGTTTGTTCGTTAATTATGTCCAATGTGTGATAGTATACTGATTTCAATATCTATTTTGTATAAACTAACTTATATTTATATAATGAAAATGGAAAGTTCTCGATTAAATATTAACAACATTTCAAGCTATTAATTGTAAGATTGTATTCATATTAAAGTTAAAAGTCAGTTTTATTTCTTAAGAGATTTACATAGCATCTGTTGGATTTCTGTTTGATTTTGTACTAGAGTATTATTTATTTACATAAAAAAAAATTCAGGCCAAAGGTAGGTATTGTAACTATATTGGTGTCTTAAAACTTAAAACTAATCGTTGTGTAATACGTACTAATGATTTTTTACTAGTTCAAATATACTATAATAGTACTTATACATTATTTATATTATTTTAGATATTGAAGTCTAAAAGAGAAAACCTAAAAATCATTTACAAATATCGCAAGACATTCGAAGAAGCTTCCCGTTTCCTCGATCTCGAGTTCTATCAAATTTCAGTCAGTTACAGAAGAGGTAGCTGGCTTGAATTTAATTTGTGTAGAAAGTTGAAAAGATTGAAGTTTTAAAAGCTTCACTACGATATTTCTTCTTCTTATTTCTCTCGTCTATTCTTATAAAATACAAACTGCTAAAATTTATAATTTTATCGAATTATAAAAATACAGGGCGTGTGGATTTTTTTGGATGTGTGTAATTAAATCTGTAATAGATATATGCTATCTCGGAATTTTTTATTATTAAGCGTCTTTATAACAAAATATGGATTTTTCTATAATACAAATACTTTATCCGAATGTTACGTATGTACTTCGGTAATGAATTATCTAAACAACAGTGAGAACTGCATCCAAACAGAAAGCTAGAAGCAGACAGACAAAGGCGGACGGCGACTGTATCTTATATGTAGTGATGATGATAATCAAAAACAGTTAAATGCTTTTGTTTAGTATAGCATAAAGAGAATCTTGTACCAAAACAATCTCTCCGTTCTCTGCTTTCCGCCTAAATACGAGATATTGCGCGATAGATGTTGTAACTCAACGCCGTGCTTTATCCACCACTAAGTTCCTATGGCATGGCAACTACAATCATCGTAAATAAAAACTATTTAACCAAAATTGAATGCAAACAAATATATATAAACGGTTCGATCACAAGAATCTAATATTATATAAGTTTAATTTCTTCTTGAATATCATATAAACCTGAGTTTGTTTCTGACAGCTGCCTTAAATTAGACGAGCGTGGAGAAATTAAATTACCGTCTTTGGTAGAAAAGCTTTCGTTTTGCTTACTGTTAATTAGTTATATTTCTAAAATATATTAAAATGGTCGATCTTAATTGATTTATTCTAATTAGTTATTTGATTTTTCGTATTCTAAAACAAATTTAATGTCTATCCTTGTTGCTTGTAACAAGCGTAAAATCGACGTAGACGATATCCTGCTCCTCATGAGCAGGTTTGACTTGAAGTGTGTGAATAACGCTTTTAAAAAAAAGTTAAATATTATTATTTTCATTTCTCTGCTCTGAGTATCAAAATAAAGCGCGACGTCGGGTTGCGCCCTCAACACGCAATTACTCGGATTCAGGCGGAAAGTGGAGAACAGAGTGGTCTTTACACTATGTTCTCTCTTATCTTCTCTACTATGCAAGAGATAGCGTGAAGCTGAAAAAAAATTAACTGTCAAAATTATTCAAAGGTTTTTTCTAATTTTTCAGATGTCATCTACTGGGTAGTGCTTGAACTGCTATTACAGGTTAGTATGAATGAAATTTATTAGTTATAAGTAATTCTTTAAACACAACTTGAATATATAAAATTTTATAATCACATATTAAAGTTAATCATTAAGAGATCGAGTCGAGTAAATCTCCTTATTGAGAGGTAAAGTAGTCAGACGGTTAAATATTATATTTTATTTGCAACCCCTTCGTTATTGGACCATTTGTTCTCTGGGACACGGTTACGATCTAACTGACCTCTGGCAAGTTTCAAGTTACAATTTAATAGAGAGTTTCTCAAATATTTACGTTAAATTTATTTCTATTGCTTTTTCTGAGTTCAGAACGTAATCGTGTAGTATTTATAATTTAACAATACACTTATTGTGTATGTAATGTATTATTAACTGGCACACATTGTAGTTTGCCAGCTTCACGCTTTATCACTAGCGGGGTTGTCAGAGCCAGTCTTCAACCACTTCTCTTCAGGACATGCTCTCCCGGGGGCCCTCATGGTTTTTCATGACCTTCGTCCAGTATTATGACATGCGTATGCATATTTTTAAAAACAAATCATTATATTAATTCATTATTTTGGAGTCGAAGAACGTATAGTCTTGATATATGGGTAAAAGGGTGAAACTACAAATTAAAAAAACGTCTGACACTAGATATGTATGTACACATCAAGCAATGATATACTTTTTAATTTTTAAAATCAATTTGTTATATTCATATTATATAATATTCTTATATAAATTTATAAAATTACAAATATTCTTTATTCAAATAGACTTACTGCAAGTACTCTTAAATGCGTCCAGAAGTCGTAATCGTAGTATAATAATTACAAATTTGCTAGCTTAGGATTTCTCTGTTACCGTTTTTCCGTTTGTTTGTAATTAGATTAGAATTTTTGTTTCAGACGAAACAAAAAGTTTAATGTTACTGCTTAATATAAGTTTAATGAAAGATTTCAACTTACGTTTTATTCTAGGATAAAACGTTATTTCAGTACCTATTGACGATACATTACGATAATAAATGCAATTTGAACGTTGAATTACGAAAGCTATCGTTTATAAAAATAATAATTATTGTAGCAGTGTGCAGTTTTGGGTTTGATTCCCGCTCGGAGGAATAGTAATAATAATTTAATTTTATATTTTAAATATTTTCATTTCTGTGTGCCGGTGCACGAGACAAAGCGTGGCGTGGAAGTTCGCTACTGAACACGCAATGTTTCTAATTTCGGCGGAAAATTGAGATCGGAGTGACACTAGGTTGTCTCTGACTACCCTGCTATGCGTAAAAAAGCGCTAAGCTGTGGCTGTTATATAATAAAGTACCTTTTGTTTTATATTTGCGGTCTTTTACTGCATTTTTGTAGGTTAATCAATAGACTAACTACTACTAGAAAAACTACTCTGTTTATAGATGTTAAATGCCAACACGTGCTTTATTTAGTCAAATAAGGGAAACTATAAAAATAATAAATATGTACAGTTTTTGTCTCGACTGGTATTTGAACACACAATCAGGCATATAGTCATTAATTTAAAGTCTAAATAATAAGCGGTATAAAATTTCATAATCAAAGTAGTTAGTAGTATCTGGTAGTGGTATTAGCCACTTCGTGTATCTCCTGCATACAGCTGGGTAGGCTGAGATTGTTAAGAGAATTTGTTCTTTTAGTAGTGCAACCTGACGCCCGCCCTTTGTTTTATCAGACCGTGGAGGAGTAATTTAGATATGAACATTTCTCTCAGTAGTTGTTCAATTTTCCTTTTACGATCCAAAAGTGCTTGTTTTCCACTGAATCACGATAGTATCGTCTATACCGTCTTATAATGATCCCTGTAGGTACGTACATAGTTGCATAATTCTGTCGTCAGTTCAAGCCCATTATATATCCTGAAGTTGGAAATGTACATTTAAATGCAGCTGCAAATGATGTAGGTGTTTTAATAGATAATGTTGATTTAGAAAGATCTATGTATTAACAGGAAACATAGAAATACACTGAGTTCAAATATAATGGTTTTGAAAAAAGTTTATAAATAATTTATATATAAATGTCTGAAAAGATCAGGTACCTAAAAAAATATAATTATTAATTTTAATTTCGTAGAACCCTAAATATTAATTTCGTACCTTACCTTACATTTAGTAATTATGAAATGTGCATTTCAAATAATAATAATTATGTAAACTATATTATACTTTTTGTATTAAGAATATTCGATTCCCACTCGGGGGAATGATTATATTTAAAATTATGTACATTTCTCCGCTCTGGTGACAAGACAAAGTGCGGTTCCACCTCTCAACACGCAATGTCTCGGATTCGGGCGGTAAGTTGAGAACGGATTGCCTTGACAAGGTGCTTTCTGAGTATAAGGGAAAGACATTAATTTCAGCAGTTCGTTATACAAAACCAAACCAAGTATTACACAAAATAAAAACAATTATGTAGTATACATTTAGTACAGCTTGTAAGTCTAGACCCAACATTGGCTCCGTAGGATGCAATTACGCTTTTAACCCGATTATAAGATGTTCAAGTTTCGTCAGAGCTAGGACAGACGGCGCCAGCTTTATATGTAGCTACTTCATTAGTTGTAAAACTGACTCACAATGTATGTGAATCAAGATATTTTAATTTAATATTTCTGACAGCAGCTAATGCGTAATTGAAGGTCTGTTTTTATTATTTTCTTTCCACATTTTTACGAAACATCTATGATAGACTATTAAAATATAATATAAAGGTAGAATTTTTATAAAGCGCTGCTTGATAAGGTGACAAGACTCCGTTTTTCCCTTATTTATTGTATATACGAGTTGGTAAGATAATGAATGATGATTAGGAGCAAACAAATCTGGTCTCGTACGATTAGAAATAAGCATCTACGTCTAAAACGTTTCTAATATTATATAAAAAAATGAAGAACACTATGTAGCAAATGTTGAATAATGAAACCTGTACGTTTACTATTTTTATACAGCAGGGTGCTGTTTGTTCGCCTGAAAAAGGTAGGTCGGGTATAGGATTACAGATTTACAATTGTAATGCGTATTAGCTTTAATGGACGCTTGTATTAAAGTAAAAAATGTATTAGTCGCATATATTTAAAACCATATTGTAGTACAATAAATAATGAAACAAAAACAGCTCATGCTTTGAAATGTAATATTTGAACCAAATTTTGGTATTCGAAAATACATTTTAGAAACCCTTACGTTTCGAATACTTCACAGTAATCTGTGGTCTACCTATGACCACTAACACTGCGAAAACCAAAGGCCAGACCCAACTTTTCTAGACATCCGCTGTAAAAATAACTAAAATCAATCAGCCATTATTTTACATCAGAGTAACAGACAATAATAATTTCTCACGTAGCTATATAATATTAATATAAAAATATGGACAACAGTTTAGAGTTATTTAACGAAAATATTATTTTTTTATAATATGATAAGCGGCTGTGTGGATAAAGTACCTAAGCTTTTGAATTATCGTAAATACAGGCTTACACAAACTGCAAAATATTGCTGTTAACTAGTGGTTGCTTGCAACTTCGTTTGCGTGGACTATGAAAAGGAAAATCAAGTTTTTTCCAAAATGCCTCTCTCAGTGCTCTACACCAAGGAGCATACATGCCAAATTTTAGCTTCTTCATTTCGTTATTTACATTATTTTTTGGAGTCGAATTTAAGTATATTTTTCTTGTAAAGCAATAATCAGAATAAAATTAAAACAAAACCAATTTTGATTTGTCTACTATAAAAAGTATATTGTACTTAAAAAAATCATCGTTAAAGTAAGAACATAAAATATTTTTGCTAGTGTCATAAAATAAATTGAATCTATTATAATACAATGCCATGTCTATACCACACAGTTAATGCCAGCGTGGGCGTGTAGAGTTTGCCAATACGTGCATTTTACCTTGTTGATGTCATTTATTAGTTGCGTAGGTATTTCAGTCAACTTAACAGTTGAAAGGATAACTTGGCTTTTCATGTATAAAACATGTCATTTTTGAATATTAATTGAATATACATTGGTGTGTCTGTTTGTATTAGTAATATCACCGCTGTTTACTAAATACACATACCAAACATATATAATTTTTTTCTATTTTTTTCTGTCTGTCTGTCGATATGTTTGTTCCGGCTTATCTCTGGAACGGCTGGATTGATTTTGACGGGATTTTCACTGGCAGGTAGGTAGCTGATGTAATAAGGATTTTATTTTAGAATTTCCATGGTTACGAAGTAGCGGGCACACTTAGTTATATATATTTTGGCCTTGAAACATTTTATTTAATTATTATAAATTCGACTAAAGGTCACTACGACGCATTGAGCTTCTCACTGTAAGCACGATGGAATCGAACCGACAAGGTTCGATTCCCACTTGAAAAAATGAAAATAATATTTTTATTTTTATTTCTCGGGCTTAGCAAAACGAGACGCTGCGTTGAGTTCCGCCATTCAACACGCAATGTGTGAGTGTCGTTGGGTGTGTGTGTCTCATGGTTTTGAGAATGAGAATGAAATAGAATATAAATAATATAAAGTTCTTTAAACCTAATGTCTTAGAGTCGGGTGGAGTTACTTAATTCTTTTAACCTGTGCAGGAAAGCGTGAATCTGAAAAAAGTAAATAAATTCGATCCACGTATTATAAGATAGATGAGAGAAAGAGAGATAGCTGTTATTTACTTATTTTAGAATGATTTCTTATTTACTTTTTTTAGTATGATTGCGCGTTAGGTGAGGTCCTAATGTCCTTCTTTGTCTTAGTAGACCCAAGAAACAAATTATTTTACGATAACGAAGGTGCTAATTACGTCACCATAGCGTGTGCGTTTTAACATAAACATAATATTTTATATTTTATAAATAATATTTATATTAGACATTTATTTTTACTTGCACAAAGCAAGTAAATTGAGATATTTAATGCTTTTTTTCACATAAAACGACCAGCAGAAACGTGGATGGATTAAATGGTTTGAAATATGAGGGTTAAGCCTAATCCCCCTTAGCATTTAAATTTCGCACACAACGTACGTTTGTCGGGAATAAAGCCTACCTCAATGCCTCCTATTTTGATAATTTCAAAGGGTCGCTTTTATTATATAAAACTATCAAGCTGGAGTGTTTTGTTTTTTTTTAGCATCACGATTTTTTCCCGCTTAACAGGGTAGTCGGAGATAATCTAGGTGTTTTGTTAACATTTTTTAAAGTGTTATTCCCACACTAAGGAAATTGAAAAAGACATATTTAGAAAACGTATAAAAGTTTGAACGCAGCGGGATTTGAACCCGCGCCTCTTGAAAACCGTTCAAGCGCTCTGCCAAAATGCCAATTCGCGCTTCCAATATAACAGTTTTCTTAAAAGGCTTTCCTTCACGTATTAACCAAGTGACATTCAAACCTACAGTTATTGCATTCTGTCAGTTATGTGCTCACTGCGACTCCTCGGTATCTATATTATTTTTATATATATTTGGCAATAATATAATGTTTAGTTATCACATATCAATGTATTTCTAGCTTAATTTATAATAATATACAAAAAAAAAGGTTTGAATTGATTTATACCTCGTCCCACATTAAGTTCCTGGAAAGGGAGCTAATGGCTTTCGACTGCAAATTACTACGTAGTTTTTCATAATGGCTTTGCCTTATACCTTTTTTAACGTGTCATTGTGTGCTTCTGCCTTGCATTCATCTAGGGCAGTCCATTTGTTACAATGCTGGAAGAATTTAATGTCTGATTTACACTTTCGTCTATATTTATTATGTATCTTGCTCTAGATTTAAGATGTATGACTAATATACAAAAACAAACTAGTATTTTTTAATTGTTTGCGTCTATTGCATTTAGTTCAATGTTTAGCTGAGTTTAATAATCCACATACTACATTATAAAATATGATAAACTTAAGTATTAAAATGTCCTATTTGCCTAATAACGATAAAGAGCGCATAAAACTGTACTAAATTTTAAAAACTTTAATCGCGTCAAGGCAAAATAGATGTAATTTCCCATTGAGTTGCGTGCTTTCGATAACACGTACCTATTAGGTAAGGCAATAGTTTACATTGGTTGGCTGTCGAGTGCGACTCGCCGGCGCCGGAACCAGGGGTGTAGGATTGTTTATGCTATAGTTACAAACTATATGAATTGCAGAAATCGCATTGTCTTTAGAGTCGTTTTGTGTACGTCAGAACGTCAAACAAACGTCGAACGTTATTCATACCATTTGTCCAACTTTAGACATCGACAGATATTGCATTTGTTTCCTTCAACGTTTGTTAAGCGAGTTTCATAAATATTTTATCCTAGAGCCATGAGCGGACCCTAGAGCCATGGGTATCGAAACGCGTAGAGACAGTAAATTAACGCCGACAGAACGTTTGTCTTTACGACAGGGGTCAAATTCCTTACGAAATTAATAGTTTATTTTGAAATGAAACTATTTTTAACCGGATTAATCGCGTACAATATTGGTATTCGAAAATACATTTTAGAAACCGACGTTTCGAACACTTTACAGTAGTCCGTGGTCACAGGTAGACTGAGGTGGCATTTGTCTATCATTTGATACAATTATTACATCAAACTACCGCCAACGACTTCTCAGTTGCCTCGCATACTGCCCTGGTACTGCCATACTATTCTTGCAGAATGAGCTGACTGTATCTTGCTCTCTGGTGTGATCGGATTGAGACTTCAAAATTTAGTTCAGTATTGGGTCTCAGGTGGTAGAATGTTTCCAACCGTCTTGAAATAAGTCTTGAAATAAGGGTGTTTTTGTATTTCAATCGCCTCGCGAATCATCCTTGGGATATATCTGTTTTCCCTAGCGAGAATATGAGGTTTATCAAACCTGATGCAATGGTTGGGTGTATCCGTTGTATGCTCACACACAGCTGACTTCGATCCACGCAAATTATTGACATCGGGAAAACTAACAAGCCACTCACAGTGGAGAGACAACTAGCACTACTACCATATGTGAAGGGAGTTACAAGTTACAGACAGGATTGGCAATATCTTAAGGAAAGCTCCAATAAAAACTATATTTAAGCCTAACAAAAAAATTAGCCAGTTCTTGAGACCAGTGAAAAGTAACAGTCCTTTGCAGTGTGCTGGTATATACAAACTAGATTGTGACTGTGGCTTATCGTACATTGGTCAAAATAAGAGGAGAATCGGTATGAGGGTGAAGGAACAAATTCTTATACTGTTATCATAAATTATTTAGAACAACTGTTATTTTCTAGTACAAAATTAGCCTACTTTTAAACTATATCTGTGCTAAATTTAGACTGTTTATAAATATATATCCACTATTGCGTGACTGAGTAACATCTAAATAATCCACTTAATACACACTTGTTAATTTATACTGTAAGTAGTATTATATCACATAATATATAGAAGTATTATAATGGCATAATATTTATCATTTTTGCCTCAAGCGGTCAAAAGTTACACTTGAAAATAAAAAAATAATATCGGGTCATATTTACGTTGTAAAACCTTTGACTGGACAGAAACAACTGCAATTATCTTATGTAAAGTAAAGAATTTTATGCAATTTGCGTTTCTCTTAAAATGTTTTTTTTATTTACTTTGTACTTTGTTCTAGACTACCAACTTCATTAGGCTTCAGTTCATTGTAATCCAATATATCGAGTTTAAGAATCCCAAAGAAATCAGTCAATCGTCTTATAAGCTACTTAATTGAATCATTGATGCCTTTGAATATCAATACTTCATTATTTTATTACACACTAATAATAAATTATTTTTGAATTAACGCACACGCAGTAATTTTTTTTATATACGAGTATCTATAATATTTGAAGTGTTCAGTAATTAGCTTTATTATTATTTTAATTTTATCCTACCGATTACTTTTCATATTTTCTTAAGGATGAATTTAAGATCAGAAGAACGTATTTTAAACGAATGCGGTGTCGGAGTGATTTGCCACTAGATTCTTTCTGTATACTCTGCTATGGACGACAAAGCGTGAAGCTGAATCATTTTAAGTTAAATTGAATGGATTTAAAACTTAAAAATATTAATTTGAAGCGAATTAAATTAATAAATTATAAAATATGATTTATGAAATAATTTAAACATTTCGTATAAAAATATCAAATATTTTTTATATCACATAGATATATCAGCAATTTTTAATTTAATGATATTTTATAATTTGAATTTCGTCCATAGAATCTCATCTTCTAATTTAGTGTCTTCTAGTATATTGTCAGAGTCCGAAACATTTAATTTTAATAAAATTTTGGAAAAATAACAATTGCCCACACTTTTTATTATTATACGATATACTTTAATAATATATTCTAATGCAGTATTAAAAATTATAATATATTAAACATAATTGACTTTAAATATATTCCGGCCGCAATATATTGTACATTTGTACATTTTTTATTTGCTTACGTTTCTCTTGAGTCCTTGACCTTTCTTTAATCTGTGGCAACATGCATGTATATGATGCAGTGATTTCGCAATTTAAATTTTGTTGACTGTATATCATATACTTGTAATAGTGCAACTTTTGACCCTTTATTTCATGTTATGATATAAGATACTTTTAATTATACTTTTTGCAGGGACTTCATGGTCCTGGAATTCCTCTTTTTGCGCTCTTACACTAAACAACAACTACTGCACAGTAGTTTGCGCATTGACTATCAGTCGCTTAGTAGGTAACAAAACAGATTTATAAAGTACGATTCCAATACCCACGAAATACAATACTTAAAAAAAAGGCCCCTTTAATCTTACTGTAAATATTTTCTCTTTGCATCAAGCAATATCGTAAACAAACCGTTGAATTTGGCAGATTGTGTGAGTCGCAAATTGCACAAAAACATTAATAAATCGTAACATAGTCCCTCTCTAGTGAGCTGTTTACCGCACGCATCTCCTAATGGGATATCTAAGGGTGTTTTATTAGAAATATACAATTTCATGTATATAATTCTTTCGCAATTTTATATGTTAGTCACATATTACAGCAAAGCGGTCTTTATATATTTTGAATTAGTGTAGTGATTCTAATATGAAAGTTGTCCTTAATTAAACAATCGTTTAGCTTGTTAGCTCAGTGATAGTGATATACGTGTTACTTCAGTGACGTTCAGTGAAGTTATGAGATTTATTTCTAGTCACGGTAGGTACTTAATAAAAAAAATTGTAATGTATACTTAATATTTAGTAATTTAAAGTTATATTACACGTGAAACTTTTTAAAAAGCTAAGCTAACTAAGTTTTAGAGATATATCTTATACAAACCTCGTATATAAATAGTAATAATATTTCAATTATTTATTAACGAATACTATACTTGAATCGCGTACAGCGTGAAAATATATTTGCATAGTTTGCCTTTTTATTCATAATAATGATTATAAGTCAATATTTGGAAAAAATATATTATTTATATCTATCTATATACAAATAACATAATTGTTCAACTTTTCACTGATACGAGTAGTCTTCAACTTCTTACAACTTCGTACATACTACTTGTCCTTCAAACTAAATATCCGAATAGTATCTTAGGTTATTCTTATCTAAGTTAATAGAAACAGTTGCCACATTAACCTCCAGTGAAATGTGGTAAAGTCGAGCATCGGAGGTCAAATCAAAGACATTGGCATTGTCATCCGAATGGAAAAACGCCCGTATCTCGATTATTATTGAGGTTAGGCGGAAACCACGTACCGGAATCTAATAAAGGGATAACCTTTGATCGTAATCGTTGTATATAGACTTAGAAACAATACATATTTAAAAAGGTTAATTATAAATATTATAATTGTTTTAAACTGTTAGCCCTTTCTAAATTCGTACCACTAAAATAAAATTTGTATTTAATTTTCTGTTTGTAACACGGCATGTATTGGAGTGACCGGATCACGCGATTGTATAATGAAAACGAATGCCTACTGATACAATGCAATAGGCTTTAATATTAATCTTATTTTATATATGTAAGTTGCAATTTTCATCTACTATATATACCTGTTGTATGGCCGAGCCCAACTAGATAACTGAAAAATATTTTTATATAATACACACATTCACTTGAGTAAGAATTGTATTCACGTTCATCTCGTACTTCCAAATTTGCAACAATATACTGTCGTTTGTCATGTCATTAAAGTTCAAAATTTTGTTGGAATATTTAAGATAGAAAAAATGATGAAAGCTTTCATTCCATTTTTGTTCTTCGATGCCCGCTAAATCCTTATATTTACCCTTTGTTTTCCAAAATGTCTTTTCAAAACAAACTATGTAATACCGTCATTCTTAACCAACCAATGGCGTTCGAGCTCCAACGTGCGCGCATGCGCGCGTGGGCGGCGGTCGATAAGTGACGTCACGCGCCGCGACCAATGGCGCCAGCCCGTCGCACATCAATCGATGTGAACGGCTTTCAGTATATCCGATGTTTTCTATTGTCTTAAAGGTATCGCATACATACTTGTATATGAAATTTTATATAGAGATGGGCCTCTTTTCAGCTTTCTTTAACTTTAGTAAAAAAATAATTTTGTACTATGTTGTACTGTTTTTAATTATAATTGACAGTCTTATTAATACTTCAATTCTAATGATTAATCTATATCTACGTCAAGTAATGTAGGAAAACATATTTATAACTTGATTTCCTTTAATTTATTATAGCAAAAGTTAGAAGACTGTTTTATCAAAAAATACTTTAATAAGAACTATGCTATATATTCGATTATAATATATTCGCCTGAAAGATTGTATTGAAGCAAAATAAAAATACCTAATTTACCTATATATTGTATTGTCGTATGCATTATGTTAATGCTATATTAAGATTGACACATAGATTCATAAAAACAAATCATAGAAGCATATCTGGTATATTCCAGCTATTTAAACTCAAAAAAATCGATTAGAGGTACTGTTATCGTTACGATTGGGATGGAATTATTTGCTGTTAGCTTTTCTAACCTTAAAACGCGTTTTATAGTCCGTTATTAGAAAAGGTAAACATGTCGAAAAATATTATTAGTATTATTATTTTAAAAAAATAAATTTTAAACATTAAAATAAATTATATTCTTATAATTTATTTCAATGTTTTAAGTTACTTATTATGTCACAGATGAACATTGCTTGCAATATTTGATTAAAAAGAAAAGGTCTTAAAGGTGACTGTTATATATTAAAACTTCTTTTAATTGAGAGATAGCCATTTTTATTTAACTTATTTTAGTTGTCAATTTAAAACAACTATTATAGTAAAAAAAATATAAGCGTGTTGTGACGTCATGGCGTATTGTGATAGCGTCTGGCTGCGTTGTCGGTGCGATTCCCATTCGGGTTTTATAAATTATTCTCCGCTCTGGTGAGAAGACGCAGTCTTGTTTTAATTTACAACTGCGTCGTTGAGTTCGCCACTCAGAACATCAATGTCGAGACATTTCGACGGTGTCCCGATTTCGGGCGGAAAGTGGATATAGTGTCTTGGCAATAGGTTTTCTCTGACAACCCTGATATGCAAGAAAAACCGTGAAGCTGTTTTTTTATATAATTTAAATGGATTGAAATATAAATTTCGAGAGACTCATAAAATATATTTTTTTAAATACGAGTGTACTTTTTTTTCAAAGTTAATACATTTTATGATCAGATCTTGTTCCATTTAAGTTGGACCCTGTCGGGGTAATTATGGCGTCCCAGATTTTACGTGAACGTGCTGCGCATCGCACCGTTTTCTGTTTATTAATAATGTATTAATATTATAGGTATCTTCATTTTTTATTCGCATAATCATATCTAGGACTTCGTGTGAATAGTTGAGAATGGAGTGCCTAGACACTAAACTTGACTAAAACTTGATGTAAAATACGAAAATAAGGTAAATAAAATGTTTTTCAAATATTTCCTGTCTCCCACGTAGATTCAGTTAACTGTCATTTTGCTCTCCATTTAACGTTTATTTTACAAACAACGTGTTCTGGGTGGAATAACCAATATTGCGTTAAGTTTTACTATCTTAATTTCACAGTGTGTCGACTGGGTTTTAAATTTACAACTATGTGAGAAAACTGCTGGAGATTAAACTATAAAAAATATAATAATAAAAAATGTTTCAATTTATTTTCATTCATAAAGGTGGCTTTCTATAAAATATTGTAACGATATCTTAAGCAAAGCACATATCGAAGATCGATCAAAAAACTAAAGACATTCTGTGATAAACATCTTATATCCAATTAACATTCTGCTGAAACACTCGACGCCCGTAAGACTTTCTCTATCACACGCTTTAAGCTTAGCCGAGTTATTAATATACACAAGGTGTAACTTAGTGCAACGATAAAAAAACGAGGTTAAGTATAATAACCTAATTTAGTTTATTATATATAACTGAACTATGTCCTTCATTTAATTAAGGAAACGCCGTTGGACACTGCTATATATTTTATATTATAATATATATATTGAATATATAATACCTAGACGAGAGATACCTAGAGAGAGATTCTAGAAAAAGAAACTCCTTAGCATTCCATTGATTTACTGTGTCATCCACACAGTTCGTTTTGCAGAAAGAGAAGCTCGAAGCAGTGCCAGGGAGTTGCCCAAGTGCAGGGTTAAGTGGCCGAGAACTTTTCAAGCTCCTTTCTCTACCTAACCAAATTCGAACAGATCCTACTAATGCCGCTTTCGAAATACTTGCTAGAAATGAGCTGGTGATAGTTGTAGACAGGCTAAAATGTTTTAGTTGATATATCGCTATATACAAGTTCCATACAAGTTCCTGGTCAGTTCTTTAACAAGTTCAAAGTACTTGTTCATAATAAAGTGATGATATTTAGAAATGTTTGTTTTCTATAGAACTGTAAGTTCTACCAGTTTTACATGGAAATAATTTTGGAAAATTTTAATATTATATACTTTTCAAAAACAGAAGCTAGAAAAAATATCGTCAATTTCTGTTTTCTGTTATACGATTGATATTTTTTTGCTCACGTCAGAAACTAAAGAATTATATTAAATGTAAACTGACAATAAAATCATTCTATCGTTGTCTTATTATTATGTCACGTGAACGTACGTAGCCCCTCGTAGCGTGGCGTAGACGGTAGCCGGCGTGCATAGTTTTTAATACGGCTGCTAAATTATTACTAATAAAAATAAAGATAAATGGTTTCTATTAATAATACGATTTGAATTAAATATAATTACAATATTTTGCTACAGTCAGAAAACTTATTTACAATTATAAGGAGAAACGTTTACTTATATATAAAGCTAAGAAACATAATGTTTAATGTATTTTAAAGTAATTTACATATCGAGATATACAACTTTTTATACACATGTATAGTTTAAATTGGGCGTTATTGATTTTGCACTCCAGCCTGACCTTTGGCCTTTGCGCTGATTCACATTACGTTACGTTAACAATATAACACGCTACTTGCTCCTAATTTCAAAAAGAGAAGAGATTATAACGTAAATTGAAATACACGTATTTTCTCATGGTTCTTTATAATGGAAGATACATCCAATATTAAATCATTGTTGAATTAGGAAATGACATAAGCTTAAATTCTTTATTTTATTCTTTCCTCAATATTAAATTTTAATAGTCTTAATAGTAACATGTTTTTATTAGCTTCCCCTGTGGGTTGTATCTATCAATAGAATATCTTGCAACGCTATTTAAATCTACTACTGATCAGTTTGGTGGAAAATATAGACGCGTGTGCGAATCCGATGATGTTCATAGCTTGGACTTGATATCTTGAGACAACGAGTTATCTCAATATAATATCTCATAAATGTGATTTACCTATTAACTGAGTAAAGTGTTTATATTAATTTGCACTTTTTATTATAATATTATTATTGTCCTGAAAGTGGATGTATGATAAATAAATAATGAAGCCACATCTTACAACCAATGTTTTCATTTCGTAATACACACAGTATGTTTTTCCTCTTGCTATGTGTAGGCTATATTACTTGTATGTAGTTTTATTTAATAAATGCCAAGATTGGATAAGCAGATCATCGTGTGATCTATAAAGCTCGAAAGTATGTAAAAAGTCAGATTCAATTCTTTTGTGAGATACATATACAGGAAGATGCTGTGCTAAATTGACATGTTACTTGACAATGTATTTATTTTCAAGGTATACTAAAATTGCTGGCAATTTTGGTATGAGGCGTTTGTGGCATAGTGGGACAATGTGTGGCGTAGTAGGAAAACTGCATATAATATGGTTGTGGGTTAGATCCCACTCTGGGGCATAATTACATTTATACTATTTGTATGTCCCCACTTTGGCAAGGCATTGGGTTACTCTCAACAACTCAATAAGCAAAATCCTCAATTTAGGTGGAAAGTGGGAACGGATGCTTTTCACCTTGAATTCTCTCTGGGTGAAACTAAAAAAAATATTTTTTCTATACCATATTAGTGAATATAAAAAGTAAATATTAGTGTTTTAGTATGTTTGTATTGAGGAAATTCAAACGCAGGACCGCTTCAATTTTGATTCTTTCACCATTAGAATACTACATAGTCACTGAGTAACAAAGAATATATTTATTAGGTATAATCTATAGAAAAGTTCTGACAGCTGTGTCGGCGTGCGCTGCTTAACCTGTTGGAATTACACAAAAATGGTATTGTTTATCTTAAATAGTTGTAACAAAAGACCGCGACAGCATTTAATCGATTTAATATTGGACACTTTTTACATTGCCAAATTTAAAGTACTAAATCCTATCAAAGTTGATATATTTTGCGATTAAAATAATTAATGTTACTAAAGATGAACTTTGTTACACAAAGTGATTTGAACGAATACTTAGAAATTAAAAGAAATCTCGATAAAGTTACCATGGATGGAGGAACGTCAAGCGCCTGTAAGTATAACTGTCTAAGGCAAGTGAAACCGTTATATTACGTAATTCTCTTCAATAACAACATCTATCTATCAGTCCGTTTGTTTATTTGTGTAAATTTTTGTTTTCATTGTTTGTTTATTGTTATTTATGATAAGATCTGATATGGAAGCCTGGGAAAGGACACTAGGAAACTTTTTATCAATACATCAGGTGGACTAAGCCACGAGCAGAAGCTAGTCTTGATTATAAAGAAAAAAGATATGTATACATACATATTATAATTAGTTTTACTGTCATTCAAAGATGTCGCTACGTCTAGGAACAAGCGGTCCCAGATCATGAATATTTTAATACTAGTCGCCGACGCTACACATCTCAAAGGATTCTCTGCCCCACATGGGCTGTTGATAGTGCGGTGTTAAATGGACTTTGTATTAAACTGTCAAATAGTATTCAGGTGGGACTTGCTTTACTGCACAATACATTCGCAGCTTCAAATCCCGCTCGAAAAATTTATTTAATAAAATATAATTCATTTTTCTCATAGCTATTGCTATAATTAAAACATTATAATAAAAAAAAACCACAAAAAATACGGTAACAAAGGTTGTTTAATAAAATAGAAATATGTATTTTAACAAAGGGAAAAGTTGCAATGTTCTGAAGTTAGCTAGATTACCAACGAATGGCATATTAAGTAATGAAAATTAAGTAGATGCTAAAAGACAGAGGCAAAAAGCCAATATTTTACAATATGTGGCGTAGAGAGCTTAAGATGTTATGTAGGTCACCGCGACCGTCCTCGAGCCGAAAGCTGCTGTAGGATAGCTTTACAGGTTCTAAGTAATAGGATTCTTGTTTATTCTATTCGAGTACTTAGTTATTACAATTTAAACTAATAATTATTATAAAATGATAAAAATATACAATAATATACACACATACAGTTAGATTTTTTGATAACTTAAAGTAAAACAAGTTTACTTCGTAATGTACAAATGAAACCTTAGGACATTTATTAAAATACTTTAAATAATTAAGCAAGATCTTATTATTTAACTTTACTTTACAAAACCTAAAATTTAGGTTCTTCTTGAAAAAAAAAGTGAAATAGAGTGTTTTGACATTTATCCTATTTCACTTTTTTCTTTAATTATCTGTGTGATACTTTGTGAGGCTATCGTGGCGCTGTGTGACATTGTCGGACTGTATACACGATTGTTGTGGGTTCGAGTCCTAAAATTATTTTCATTTTTCCCTCGGTGTCGGAGAGAGTATTTAACAGAGTGTAGTAGGCGGAGTACACATTGCTATGCGGGAAAAACGTCAAGCTGATATAATATATTTTTTGAATACCACACGTTTCATAATTTATCCAAAGCTTACATACATGTGTCGTTTTGATGATAATTTTCGTCCTTGCGACGCATATATTAAATGAAAACTTCATAAACTATATTACAATTATTTTATACTTAACAGCTAAATGTTGGTCACAGTATGGTCCCTCCTACGAGTGGATTAAAACTATTTAGGTCAAGGCGTTCGTCCTCAATGTGCATTCCTACATTAGAGGTTTATGTTATAAGAAGCCCAAGTAAGGAGTGCTTTGTTTTACATATTTAATTTTTTTTCCGCAGTAGGCAACGAGGCTTGCTGTAAGTTTTTCACCTAATACACATTACTATATATTATTAAGAGACTTCAAGCTGACTTAATTAATATAGTATACTATAGTTTAAACGTCCGTAATTTAGTGAAAAGTTATTAATTAGTATAGTAGATTTTAATAAAAAAATATTTCCAATATCATATTATTCGTGTGTGTAAATTATTTCGATAATGTTCCATCCCAGATCTTATAGCTCAGTCTCTTATTCTGATTAAAATTAATTAAATAAAATTTTAATAACGGCTTCGTTACGGTTAAGCGCAAGTAGTTCAAGTTTCATATATTGTAACTTTGTAAATAAACTAACTACTAACATAAAATATTTTTGTTTTAAATAACATTGTTTATTTTATATTACAATAGTAATCAAGATTGTAATTGTTTATACAGATAAATAAATTGAGTTCGTCCTGGTGCAGTAGGTCTGCGTAATGGGTTCGATTCCCGCTCGGGGGAATTATTGTAATTAAAGTATTTTTATTTTGCCGCTCTAGTACATAAGATGGAGCGCGGCTTTGAGCTCCGATACTCAATATCCGCCACGCAAAGTCTTAGAGTGTTTTCAAACACTCTCTGACTACCGTGCTATGCGGGAAAAAGCGTGAAGCTGCAAAAATAAATTTAACAAGTTTTATTCTAAAGACTTGAAAGAGGCTGATAAATATTGTTCGTTTAAAAACGTTTCTGTAGAGAACCACCCCTAACCTCATTACAGCGCGTTGCTGTTTTAACTAGATTATTTCACAAAAGGAAAAAGAGGAGTACGGTTTTAAAAGTTAATAAAGTTATGTTGGATAATAAACTATTTTTTAGCAAAAATCACGACTACTTTAAGTGAGATTTCGAACAACAAATTACACAAATGCGTATAATATTTTGTGTTTTTGTGCTAATAAAGATTGCCCAAAGTGTTATTTATACAAGTGCATATAGAGCTATGTTCCTCATTTCCGTCTAATTTAAAAATTTTGCGTGTATACTTTAAAAGGGGACTCAGAATAAAAATATTAAATACTATTTTAGACTTCAATACTCCGCTTTCTACAATGTCTCAGACACGACAACTTCAAATACTTATGAAATATATACTAAAAATATTCAAAGTAACAAAGGGCAGATAGCAATCAAATATGATAGTAATAACCAAACAGGTATGGTCGTAATACCATAGGCAATATTTATACAATTATAAATATAAACTCTAACAATTTCGTGGACCTTACGTGGCACTTTCTTTAGTTACATCAGGATAATGAAAATATTTTAAATATAAATATTGGCCCAAAATGTAGGTAATTGTACTCATAACCATAGTCATGTTTTATATAAATTAGTTGATATAATAATTAGTTTCATAAGAGAGTGTGGTACGTTGGTCCACTTAAATGTTTTCTTTAAGAATTCAACTCACAAGTTCCTTACAATATTTCTTGATGGAGCAGAAATTATAAAATAGAGAATAGTGGCAATTTCAAATGACATAGTGGGTGCTCTATTTTTCTTATTTTATTTAGCTTCACCCTTTTCGACAGCGGTGAGAGCCTAATATCAATACAGGTTTTTCACCCTCCTGCCCGATTTCAAGACATTGCTTGTTGGGTTACGGACTTCAACACCGCGCTTTGTCTTGTTTGCCAGAGCGGAGAGATGAAAATAATTAAATTATGATTATTATTCCTAGTGGGAATTGAACCCACAACCTATAGCAATTAAAGTCAGACATTGTCCAACTGCGCCACGATGGAATCTTATGTAAGTCATTTGCATTGAAATAAATATATTTTATGTAATAAAGTTATTATTATTATTGTTAGCAAAGTGTTTACAATCACAAGTCACGTTTTGTTGTTTTAATAATTGTGTCACTTGTATTGGGAACTTGAACAAATCTCGTTTTGCAGCGAGGGACGTCCGTTGGGATTGCAGCAATGTTCTTAGCCAGACTTCAATTTCATAGAAATTTGTAACAGAGCTCACAGGGAGAGAATGCAATAAATGCTTGGAGAACATGCTTTCATATTTTTTTATTATAGTATACTTTATTAAGTATACAATTGTGAACTGTAGTTGTATCATGTTTGGTAATCGGCTCTTTTGTTACGTAGTAATAGGTAGGTCAACCGACAAGAGATTGGCTTATATCGGAGTATTCATAAATATTTATATATTATAACAAAATATATAAATAGTTATGACAATATCAGAAATTATTTTTGTTATAATATTATTTACATAAATAATGTATGATATGTCGCTGTGCTCTCTACTCTCCACCCTTTAGATACATAAATTGTGTTTTAAAAAATGAATGCTAAAATTTATGCTTTTCTTTGTCTTATCGAATGAAAATTAAAAAGTATCCCATATTATATATAAAGACAAATGAACGGATGATGCTTTTGTCTTTATATATAATTTCCAATGTGGCGCAGTGGGACAGCGTCTGACTGTAAATGCGATTGGTTGTGGGTTCGCTTTCCACTAGGAGGAATGATTATATTTAAATTATTTTCATTTGTTTGCTAAGGTTCTTAAAACAAAGCGCGGCGTTGAGTTCAGCCACTCAACACGCAATATCTCGATTTCGGGCGGAAAGTGGAATGTCTTGACACTAGTTTCATTCTGACCACCCTACTATAAGGGAAAAAGCGTGTTCCAAAAAAATATTTAATATTAATTAGTTTAGAAAATAGATAAGAATTAGTAGATGTAAGGATGTATAGTAATAGTTAATTAATAACGACTTGTTGCTAAAATTTTACACATAATTGACTTAAATCGTGCGCGCAGACCATTTTTCAGGTCAGAATATTATATATAATGTAGGATTTTTTTATTGATTTTACTATTTAAATTTAGCTTTTCCAGCCTAGCAATAATGAGTAATAATATACTCATGTAATGAAGCCCATCATAGCGTAGTGTTATAGCGTCGGCCTGTAAACGTTTGTGGGTTCGATTACCACTAGGGGGCATGATAATATTTGAATTACTTTCATTTCACCGCTCCGGTGACAAGAAAACGTGCGTCCTTGACTCTAGGTTATATCTGATAAAAAGCGCGAAGCTAAAGAAAATATCCTTAAAACTATTGCACTATAAATATTTTAATTTGATTGTGTTATTTTTATATAATTACGAATTATAGGTACTAAAATTATTGTGTATAATTTTATATCGCCATGGTACAATTTTAAAATCGCTCAAAAGAGCTTCCATTAGAGGTACAGTAAAAAGCTTTCTTTGAAACGTAGACGAAGCTATTACACTACAGGGCTTTTTATGTTGCTACTAACTTAATGTAATTTGTGACTATCATTGAAGAGCTACCAACTAAGTGGTAGGTTTATTGATATACTATTGCTTGAAAATTAGTGATTAATTGATTATATTAAGATTAGATTCTTATATTCTATTCGATGTACAATACAAAATCATGAACTTCTTATGGCATGTAAGTAACAGTGACCTCACGTGACCTCACTTCACCCGCTCGCGTTCTAGCCTCTGAGCCTCTACGTATTGTTTGTAAAACAGCTTTAAAAATCGTCCATGAATCGGCAATCAATAGCGTCAATGCAGTGTATATATGGGAGGTACAAATGTTCGATATTTGAAATTTTCCGTCTTTGTATACTTTTATATTATATTATATTTTGCGCCATCGTTACGGATATGGCAGATGAGTTAAGACAAAATAAGGTATTTTAAAAATTTTGTTTAACTCCACTTGTAGCTATCTATCTATGTTTGTAACAACGTAATAAGAAAATTGCAACGCTATGTCGATCTACTTTTTGTCATCGGGCTCGTTTGAAAATTGACACTAATTTGTGTATTATTTTTTATTTCCTAAAATTATATTATGATATCATTATGGTTTTTAAAAATAAGTTTTTTTTATATTTAAACTTTGCATTACTTTCCAGCAACAATGCGGATTACATAATATGTTTTGCGTCTTGTTTACTGTAGGCTTCTTCTGTAGTCAAAGTGCACAATGTTGGCAACGTTGAGTTGGAACTCGGCAATGACGTCCACATACCAAATACTCTACTATTTCATGTCTCTACTAGAATAAGGGTATTTTCAAAGTTTATTTATCATAGCAATTTTAAACTTTTATTTAATACTATGCTGAATGTGTAGATGACTATACACATGATGTTATCGTTTTCGGTTTCGATTATAGATATAAAATTACTTTAGATTATCCGTCGGGTAATTTTGGTTACGGTAAAATTCGATTTTTGAGGAATGTAAATAGTTTTTGACTGGTAATTTATCAATTTTATTTTAATTGACATTACTTCCATCCTATTTACCTTTTTTTAAGAAGCTATTATTGACACCTCTTATTATTTTTATTTAAGTTCTTTAAGAATTGCAAAACATTTCAGTTTGTTAATAAAGTCCGTTTTAATCATCCAGACATTCAGTCGTATAATACTAAAGACCATGTCCTTAGCGACAAGGATATGCATCTGTTGTTAGCTAAAAGAGTCTCACTCTTGAATTTTTCACCGTTGGCCATTAGTTTCTTTCATCTTGCACTGAATAATTGTAGATAATAAGTAGATAGATTTTATCGATAGAACACATTTGCTGTAATGTATATACTGTAATGTACATATATATATATAGAAACTATTTCTGTATATAAATAATAATGTTATAATTTTTAAATTAAATAAATAATTCGTGTCAGTTGTAAATTTTCAAAAAACAATTCTTCAACTTCCCTACAATTTGCAAATAAAATATAATTAAAATACTTTATGTTTTAATTTCTTCATAAAATGAAATTGATGATGACATAAAAATGTATGCCACGAGACCGTATAAATGTCAGGAATCATAATTAAACTCTTACTTTAAAAGCTTGTTTGTTTGTTTGGTTTAAGTTAACGTGTTATTTTCTTAATTTTCATTAGTCAAATATCAATTAAGCAGTAAGCAATTAATTAGTTACACTAGAGAAATATAAGGGCTATGTCGCTTAATTCTATGTAAATCTGTTGTAATGTTTGTGCATAAAACAAAAAACCTTATTTAAATATTTATTCTAATTTTAATATATATCTCCAAATTATCTTACTATTATGACCTTCTAATTTTAAACGCAATTGGTTGTTGGTTCGATTCCCACTCGGCGGAGTGATTATAATTAAATTAATATTTTGTTAATATTTTTTAAAGTGTTATTCCCACACTAAGGAAATATGTCTTTTTTATAATTAAATTATTTTAATTTTTCGCTCTGGTACATAACGCGGCGTTGAAATCTGCCAATCAACACGAAATGTCTGGATTTTTGTCGGAAAATGGAGAAGGGAGTGCCTTGACACTAGGTTCTCTATGACTGCCCTGCTATACAGAATAAGGCTACAGAAAAAAACAGCCTTAGGTATTATTTGTAATACCATATATGATGCAACAGTATGTTATAAAAGAGATACGGTAAGACTTCGATTGACCTTAGAGAACAGTCTCGATAATACCGAAAGAAAATCAAGTTAAAAGCATGAGGACTTCTGGATGTATGAAGAGGTGGATGACAGTCCACGAGGCTTATGTAGGGGCCGTAACGTTAAGCGCTTCGTTTTCTCTGAATAATCCGCTAGTGATAAATGTTAAACAAATTTGTAGTTATTGTTTGTTAATATATTATTGCGTATAATATAGTGATATTTTTTTATTCCAAGCTGATAAGTTATTTTAAAAATGTGCGCGTACATACAGACGAACAGACACACAAAACTTAAAACTATAATAATTTCAAATTCTGTTACTGTTTTTGATCTCCTTGAATTATTTATTTCGTAAATATATTGAACTTGCAGACACAGCCTTTTACTGTTTTATTACAGTATAGATAGAATTACTTTTAAACTTTACCAAAGGCTTAATAAATTGTGACCTTTGCTTAACAAAGGATTCCTTTTAGTCTATCACTTTAGTAAGAGAGGTTCAATCGATATGTATTGCGTCATCACAGGACCAATAATGCGTATCGCCGTACCTTGACCCTGGCTCCTTCATTTTCAATTCAATCATTCACCGTATGTATTAAAGTATCTATACGTTGAAAAATATTTTTTGAACGCATGGCTTAGCGGTCAGAGCGCTTGGACGGATCTTCAATATAAGCTGAGAACAGCATCGTTTAATCTTCAAAAATTCATTCATCAATCATTTCTTAAGTACAAAAATAAAAAAGGCCTTACTTATGAATAAAGAAACTAACTATATACGACCTCTTCGCCGGATATGTAAAAGCAGCTGACTACAATAAAATGATATACAAAACGGCTAGTGTAAGCAAAAGCGTGATTGATTAAGTATTAATGCCGAAGACTGTGTTTAATGATTTGGGCACTTCGAGAAGATGAATAACAAATTAGTTGAAAAAAATGTTATATGTATACGTAAAATAAAGATGGGAAAAGAAAAAAAAGTAGGCCTTAATTGTCATTGTCGAACATACTGGAGGAAGGTCATCTAAAGAGCCATGACACGTGGACACGTGTGAAGAGGCTGATGATAGTGTATGAGAAGGTTTGCGCTACGTTCGCTTAACTACCCCAGTGAGGTAAAGCACGGAATTAAGCAAATTGTAATCCTCCCTATAACGCGGTAGTTGGTTCTACGTTATAGGAAAACGCGTTGTACGGGTTTTCCCGTATAACGCGAATACCCCTATAACGTTAATTATGAACCGTACATTATAAATTTCACAGTACAGAAATATGTATGTGGGAAATCCCCACGTTATATGGGGGAATACCTGTGTTATACAGGGGATTGAAATCGCATAATATGAAAACGCGTTGTAAGGGTACCGCGTTATAGGGGGGATTATAGTAATCTTTAAATTTTCTCCAATCTTTTTACAAATTGTACAATCATTTTCGTTATTAACATATTCAACATAACTTAACATTGCTATTGTGTACTTAATAGTCATTAAGGCAGTTACGACTGGACGGTGCCAATGTGCGCACAATGCCCTTAAAACGCTAAAATTGTCGTAAATAAGGTTAGCGCGAGTTCAACTGAATTACGATCAGGATAATTTCCGCAACTTCGTTTTTGCATTTTCAGTTTTGATTTTCATATGATATAATAATAGGTTATAAATATTTAGATATTTTCTTTTTTTGTAAAAAGCTTGCCATCTTTTTGTATTTTACAACTATCCGTCAATTAGGGTAACGGCATATTAAAAAGGTTAAGGTCCGCCACTTAACACGCAATGTCGAATTCGTCTTGACTCTTTATCTCCCTTTCTACTCTTTTTCTCGTTTACTTTCTTTTTACTTGTTTTTTCTGACTAAATATTATCTTAAATAATTACTTATTATTTTATATATATTTTAATTATTTTAATTATCACTTACAATTTTTACTTCTTGTACTTTATTGATTCATAATTAACAAGTAAGTAGACTTCAATATATGCACACTACGAGCCGCTCATTTCTTGCTAGCAATTCAGGCTAACTTCACTAAATGTTAAATTAGATAAATAAATATATTTGAAAGTTCTATTCCGCTTATGATTATTTTATCAATATTTATCTCAAATGTTTTTAATATTGCACCGAGCAGACAAGCAATATATATATATATATATATATATATATACAAAAATATACAACAAAAGTGTAATTTTTATTTTATTTACATGTATAGACTATGTACGTACATACAAGTATAGAAATATATTAAACAGTTATAGTTCAAATATTTATAAGCTAACGTTGTGCCAAAATTAACTCTCTCTCTTCATTCGTAGTATCTTTGTAAAAATGAGCAAATTTTGTAGCTGAAATATACAAAATTTGTAATTTGTAGGCGTTATAAAATTCTCCAACAGGATAGGCGGCGCGTTGGAATGTAAAATAAAAAAAAAATCTAATACAGTAATTATGCTCAATTCAGCTGCGCTCTGGGAGTTGAACACTTGAAATGGTCGGGTTGTGTAGATTTGTTAACGTTATTTGCGGTGTGAGCTGCGCGGCGTGGGCGGAGAGGGCGGCGGGGGCGGCGCGCATCGAGGCGCTAGATCGAAGGCCCTGGAAGAGAAGCGCGCATGCGCCTCCGCGGGTCCGCCGATGCCTTCACCTCTAGGCCGCAGTCGCACCGCGCATCCACCGGCGACGTCATGCCGACCGACGCTGCGACCTGATCGGAGCGCCCAGCTCTAAAACATCTCTGAAAACAAACGGAAGCGCGTCCAATCCTCACCCTCGGCCGCTGGACCAGGGTAAGTCCACCGCGGCTCATCGCTCGGCCACAGTCTTAGTGTTCAAGGCTGCCAGCTCCCGATATGCTTTTCTCGGATCTAAAATGCATAGAGGGCGCTCAGGTGCGCGGTGAGTCATCTCTGCGGCGACACGTTTTCATGGCCGCCTTCGATCCCCTGAAATTTCGCAGGCGTTTCGATTCAAAGATGTAGGTTGCAGTGGATGTTATGTAAGTGCGTGAGGAGTGCAGCGGCCGTGGCGCCGATACTTTCGAGTACGTGTTCAGCCGACCGTTGGCAATAACGTCACGCGAGGATCGTTTTCAGGGAACATTCACCATTTTGTTCGCGAACTTTGTGCCGTAAGCAACTGTGCAACTCTTCTCAATAAATTGTATCAGAACCATGCGCTTGACGTTATCGATTGTGTCCCGTACGTTTTTATTTACGTCTTATTAAGGAATGAGTGAGAAGGTTTGTTTAGTTGTGAAAGTGTTTCGTTTATTTTGTGTTGAGCGTTCATTTGAGTGAATAATTTCGAATAGTTTTTCTATCGTGAAGTTAGTGTGGTGGGTTATTATTTTGTTTTATTTTTATTATATAACATTGTATTATATTGATGGAAATTTATTAAAACATATATTATTGAAGATCACAACAGTTATAAAATAATATTATATAAAAATAATTTAAATATAATCCCATTTAATACAATAACTCTATATCTAGTCAACGTTTCATTAAAAATAGTCTAAGTTGTTAAATTTAAAGTTACAAAATGGGAAGAAAATCGATGATCGACGACCTTTAGGCAACGGTAGAGTCGGGCGACTCGTGCGCCGCTGGCTTAGATGCTATCCGGACCGTGACAGCAGGCTAGCGGCTCTTGACCCGCTATTTGATGAAGTCTTCTTTGTTTTAGAACAGTCAAATTATGTTTATAAAATAAATAATATTTATTATGTTAACGCCATGTATTCCGTTTTTATCGACACATTTTAATAATATTTTTATAATACTAAAATCATTAGTGAATTTCCAGCTAAATGCCAGTTCCAGACAGTTTTCATAAAACTACCTTTCATTTCCTCATATGAGAATTTAAATTACTAAACGAGGTTAAACGCGGAGATATTTTTTTAATGAATAGTGCTCTTATTAACCCCGATATAAGTGTTTTTAGGTCATATTTTTCATTAAGTTTCGTCGTAATTGACGTAGTTCGTTAAACTAACACATATTGGATTAAAATTACATTTAGTTTTACAATTTAGTTTATTCTTTGTTGTATTAGAATATATGTATTTTGTTTTAAGATATAAACGAGAGATGTTGCGTAGAACGATAAGTTTTTGAAGAAATATAAAAAATCATTGGACATTTTATGATTTTTTAAGATTATGTATAAAATAACGAACGCTGATCATTTCATTGACGTGACTAATATTGATGACATAAAATTTTTGTACCTGTTTCCCAAGATTAACATTTTGGCTTAGATTTCGTCACGTTATAGGGCTTCTGTCGTTGGTATTAACAACCTGAAGGCAGTCATTCGATATTTTTTGTCATAATATTTCAAATATCGAATCCTTGTCGAAATTGTCTTTGTATAAAGTATCTAACTTTGTATAAAATATATAACAAAATAGTAGGTGAATTAAAGTCTATATATATTTTTCTAAAAGCATAGATATAACAGTGCTAATTAATGTAAAAGTGTATTTTGTTTACATTTTTTAAAGTTTTATTCCCACACTAAGGAAATTGAAAAAGACATATTTAGAAAACAAGAACTTGAACAGTTTTCAAGAGACACGGGTTCAAATCCCGCTGCGTTCAAATTTTTATACGTTTTCTAAATAATGTAAATGTTCCTGGCCGCTCTTATAACTATTACCACCGGTTTAACTTATCAATACCTTTGAATAGTTCATTTTGTTAAAACCCCTACATAAAAATCAACACTTCCCAAACATTGAATAACCACCATTAATTACAAATTTTTTTGTAAAATCCAGTATTTTTATTATATTTCTATTTTATTATACCTCATGTGTTCATTTTGTATTCAAAATTTATAAGAAAATTAAATATCTACTTGTAAACGCTAAAATAAATTAATTTCCTTTATTATATATGATTACATAATGTTTTGTACTAAATGTCTGTTTTGAAATAAAAAGTATATTTTTTATCTCACATTTACCTCCATATTTAGTGCAACTATTACAAATTTACTATCAAAAATAGTAAGAAATATTACAAATATATAAATTGTTTTACATTCGATTGTGTATTACACTGAGTTTCTCCCGTTCTTGTATCTTTTCATGGATTTTATTAAAATTATTTTATTTGATTTGATTTCACTGATATTTGGAAATGTAAATACGAATATCTAATAACATATGTTGTCCCCAGGTGCGTTCCGGGTGAAGCACTGATGTATTAGTGGCGCAGCTGATCAAATCCTAGCCATGTCGTCAGTGAAGGTGGCGGTGAGGGTCCGCCCCTTCAACTCGCGGGAGATCTCGCGGGACTGCAAGTGCATCATTGAGATGTCTGGAAATACTACAGGTTAGTTAGTACTATATAAAGTAGTGATATTTATATATCAGACAATATTAATATTTGCATACGTACTTAAGTTTCGGTATAAGACAATATCTAATTCTAAAATATTCACAGTTGTTTATTTTAAAAGTGAACAGAAAAGAAGAAAGTTACAGATTAATCTGTTAACATTAGAATGACATTAATGCGTCTTAAATAAGGTTTTACGGTAAGACTACCGTAACAATTTATTACTCGCAGACCATTTTGAATTAATGGCTCTTCTTGGCCCTTGGAGTGTAATGAAGAATGGCGTTTACAACACCAACCCTCTGACCTTTCGCCCGCTGTTGATAAATGTGAAAGCTCTCTTAGATAAAGCTTCCATACTAATGAATATTGATACCAAATAATGCATTTAAGTAATTAAGTTATAAAAGCACTTGCGTCAAAGTTAATAACGTTTCAATGTGATATTGTTTATTCATGTACATATATGTATATACATTTACGGTTTTAAATAAATAAGTAAAATAACTTGATTATGTAACGCAGAGACAGTATAGTCTGCTCGTGGAGTTTTGGAGCAAAACACAAATTAAATTAAATATCTTAAATGAAGCGTCTCTTTTCCTTTAAAGGATTTTTTTAAATATTTATTTTAATAAAATTATAATTTTTCGTTGGAATACTACATTAATATAAAACAAACAATATGATGGAGCAGTTAAATATGAATCACCCAAGATTTAAGTCGTACTTGTTCAGTTTAAAGGGGTAGCAGTGAGTCATTTCGCAGTTTGGGATATTGCCAGAAACATGGGGACAATGTATATGCGCTATATGCACTTATAGCTGTATTGCTTACTATAACGGATCTACTGCTAGATTCATAATATCATACGATAAATTGCTTCTATTTTATAGACGAAGATAAAATTTCCCATTGAGTTCATATTTAAGGAAATATTAATGTTGCTGGGGCGCAGTTGGTATGAGTGAAGCTGTGGATCAAATCTCTAGAGTCTAGACATTCGTTACAGCGGTTTGGTTCTATATTCGATGGTTTTTGAATTTTGTTTATCTGTGCGTTTGTGCAAGCTTATCTCAGAAACGGCTTAACTGATTTAAATGTGATTTTGATTATTGTATTTTGGTAAACAGTTCCCTTAATATTTAGTATTTATTTCAATCTGTTCTTAAATTTAAACGGTATAACCATTTAAATAATAAATTATAGCAAAGTTTATTATTTAAGTACGAATGCGGGCAGGTGAAAAAATAAAATAGTTTAGTCCTTTAGTCTAGCGGGTATATATATATATATTTATATATATATATATATATTTATATATATATATATATAATAATAATTGAAAACACTGATCAACTCTGGAGGAGGCCTTTACATTCATGACCACTACACATGATTGATTCTACATTGCAAATATTTAAAAATAATGCAATAAATAAAAATTTTTAATCCGAACCTATCAAATATAATGGCTACCAAAATATAAGATTCATAACTTTGGATCACTTGAATGATAATTAATATAAAGTATAATTTAAGTGATCCAAGTTGAATGAAGTTTTGCATTAAATTTTGCATGCACACTTATTTTAAAATTGACAAATTGTCAATCTCTAGTGCGTACCAAGAAATAAAAGGCAAATTATTTATTTATTCCTAATTGATTGAGTGAAATTTGCGTGTGATATTTATGACGAATTTTTAATACCTGATGTGAGATCGAATTGAATTCGAATTGCATTTAAAAGGCTCGTTCAAAAACTGTCGTAATCGTAAAGTTACATTACGAGATTGCCACTGTTTTCAAGGTCGAATAAGAAAGGCTTTGTGTTCCGAGTCGATGGCGGCGCAACAATGTTTTAGAACCATTATCTCGATATGAAATAGTAGTTCGATTTGTGATTCCATTATAAATAAGGATCGATCTGCATACATAATTAATATTAGTAACGTGCCCTTATTTCGTACGGTAATAATTTTTCTATATTTATTTCAAGGTTTAGAATTATGATCATGCAAGTCAATTTTTGTTTTCGGAATAATTTACGGCTTGTATCTAAAGAACAATTTATATTTTATTGATATAAATGATAATTACAATCTAGATTATATACCCAAGGCACATGAAAAATTCAGATGGGCAGTATTTTTTTATAGTGTTCAGTTCGTATATAACGTACTAACTGTATCATTATAATTTAAAAATTGTAACTCTGAGGTAGTTAAAAATTAACTCTTTTAATTAATTGTTCAATTCGTATTTTTTGGAGAAATACTTTATTGTGTTAACCACCGGGGTATACCATGAGAATTACTGTCAAATTATTGGCATTTTACAATTGATCAACAATTGAGAATCGCATTAGCAAAAGACCTTGCTAAATAAAACAAATGTAAATGAAATAACAAATAAATTATAGTAGTATAAAAATGAATATAAAAACTATTAGATTAATCAAATTGCCAACATAACGCTATTATTTTATAATAAATACCATTAACTATAACAGGTAAACTGCTTTAGAAAGTCTTCCTATTTAATACGGCTACAGCAAGCAAATAAAACGGACAAAGTAAGATTCTATTTATGTTTCTTAATGAGATTCGTCACGTTTTACGCTTTTTATCGCTTGGCAGGCTTAGATAGAACCTAGTGTCATATCCACTTCCCGCCTGCAATGGCCCCCAGACATTGGGTGTTAGGCGGCGGAATTCAACCTCAAATATAATCATTCCCCCGAATGGGAATCGCACTCACAACCAATCACGTTCACAGTCACTACGCCACAATGGCTTTAGAAAATCTGCCTAATTGATACGGCTACAGCGAATAAATAAAACAGACAGTAAGATTCTATTTATGTTTCTTAATGAGATTCTGTTCTTTTTTATTTAAATTGTAAGGTATTTTGTTAACATTCTATGATGACGTAGCTCGCGTCTTTCTTCTTGGCTGTCTAATAGGATATTTTTGCTAGTTTTGACGTTTTAATATATTTTCTAGAGCCCATAGTGGCGTAGTGTTACAGCGTCTGATGGTATATACGATAGTTGTGAGTTCGATTCAGGGTAATAATTATATTTTAATTATTTTCATTTGTCCGCTCTGGTGATAAGACAAAGCGCGGCGTTGAGTTTGAGCGCCACTCCACCACACGCAATGTTTGGGATTCGGGCGGATAATAGAGAACGGACTGTATTGACACTGGGTCTCAATCAAGGTCTGAGCGTGAAAAAGCGTAAAGCCGAAAATTTTTTCAACTTATTATCTAGATTCAAATTATAAATGAAATGTTATTCTATAAAATTTTTATATTTTGCTGAATTTTCCGTTGAAAATGTTGAATATTCTGCCTAAGTGTTGTATATTATATTAAAATCTATGGAAAATCTGTAAATCATTCTTATTTGATATTCGCATTTGTGGAGTAGACGGAGGGAATCTACTGATATAAATAAAGTAATCCACGCTTCGCTTATTTGAGATATACTTTGTGTCGTGTGGCAGGAACCACCTATATTATAAATAAATATTCATTTGAGTGAAGTTTAAACCCACACACAATGCGTTACGACTTAGGTTGCCTTTTATTATATATAAAATCGCTATATCTAAAGAATTATACTTTTATTTACTATTTGTGCCCTTTCCGCCCTCTCATTGTTAAAAAAAATCAAGAGCTATCTTTAAACATATGTCCACTCATCCCTAATAATCAGGAGGTAGTCGAAACTAGTAACGTCACTACGTCACCGCTTATAATAGATCATGAATATTCATTAAATCAAGCTTTAGAGCTAAAACGGGCGTAGGCTGTTAAAACTCCTCTTCTATAGAGGAGTAGTATATGTATATGATTTGACTGAGTTTGAAATATACTGTCAGTACTATAATGGCAGTGTAAAAGACTAAATTAAATAGTATATGACAGAAAAATATTTAAAATCATTGTTTAGGCTTCTATTATATTGATAAATAATATTTTTTATAAAAATATTTGTATCATATATCTTCCTTTTACAGACACAGATCAGTTACATTTTTATTATATGTATAGATAAATGTATATAAGAGACAGACTGTTTTAAAAGAGATTTTGGCTTTTTTATTAGAATATATTATGTACATTGCTTCAATCTAAGCTAACTTATAGTATATATAAGTTAGCTTAGATTGAAGCAATGCTCATCTCAATTTATAAAATATAATATTTTAGTACAGATTGCACGGCTGTAAAATAATATTGGATAATAACTGGTGTCCAGTGCATAAATATTATACTTAAATTATTGATATGAAATTGATAATAATTCGAAATGTTCTTTATTATAACATATTTGCACCGTTTATTTCCTTGTTATGAATATAATTGCATCGTTTATTTACATACCATCATAATATTTCTAACACGGTCTTTCACTTTGGGCGTAGCCGAAAGTATTTATGAATGCCTATGCGTGTTATTAAGCCACTTTTCAATCGCGTTTTCAAAGGCCCTATGGCTAATAAACAAAATCCTGCAACGAGTGCCTTGGGGGTCTTAATGGACTTAATTTCGTTTTGATTTAATAGTTTACATTCCGGCATTATTGAATGTGATTGGATTGTTACTGTGAAATACTAAAATAGTATTATTTCTTAGATATAAAAATATAAAATTCTAGTTAATTTTAGAAAGTAAAATTATTTCAATACTTTTTCCACACTAAGTATACCAAAAAAAGAGGAGACAGAAATACGAGGAGACTACATATATATCCTTTTTTTCTGAAAGTCTCAGGGTGGTTTATATCTACATATAGGTACCGACGCAAAATTCTTGTTTCGGTATATTGAAATAAGTATATTATATAACAAAGAAAATAATCATTTGTTATTTTAATAAAATACAAAAGACAGGTAGTGTAGTATAGTATAGAATAATAATCTATATAAAATACACGTCATAAAGTTTTAAAATTGCCTGTTGGAGAAAATGTAATTTTTAGCTTAGCTTGGGAGTTTCAAGGCACCAATAGCGCATAAACTTGTATCGTTTCCCCGGCGAACGTAACGCGAGGAACGTGCCCGCGATGTCGGTACGCGAACTAAGTGCTCAAACTTGGTATTATTTATTACTGCTTATTTCTCCTTTACTACAATCTTCTAAAATTCAATCATTTGAAATATATTTTCAGGGACTATCTATATACAATATACATATATATATATATATATATATATATATACAGCCCTGGCCTTACTTACTGACTGATATGTAAATACAAAACGAAAGATGTAATTTAATCGAAGTTCTCACAGGGAACAGGGAAAAATGAGGAAGTTGTAGCTTATAACTTGTATTGTAAATAAAAGAATAATCATAAATATTTGCTCATTTAATTTTCAACGTCTCATTTTTTTCAAGCTGTTTATACTCGTAATATAACATTGACTTTTCTTGAAAATACTGTCATTGTTACTTTATAAAGCTACAATAGAAAAACTAATTAGTAACGAGAAGGCGAAGGCCGTTTTATAATAATATTTACCTACAAATGTAAATTAGAATGGTGTGCCTTACGTTTTAACAGGTTCATTAGCTAGTGTCGAATTATATCTACTTCTTTTCTAACTTCTTTTCTTATATTATAAAAGTTTAAATAAATTTCAAACTGCTGATGCTTAATATTTTATACTACTTATAGAGCGCAACTATACTAACTTGTATATCAGTTAGTTCGTCAGTAACGCAAGAGTTTTATATATATCGATTCACTTAACTTTATATACCTGTATCTCAAAAGACTCGAGTAAGCAAACCGAAAAGAACATTTACTCTAACATGACTACGTTTTAGCTTGGGTTGTCTAGAACAAAGACATAGCATCTAGGTCAAACGCATACGCCGACCCCTTGCAAGGGGCTAGACTTGTAGAAAATTCAAACTTTAAGGCTGAGGGCAATAAACTCTTTCTAGCTGCAATAAACTGCGATCAATATAATATGAGGAAACAAACGAGTTGCTGTGCTGAATGTTGAATGAGATTGAAAAGGCTTAATATCAATTGATTGTAGTCTATGTATTGTGCATTTACATATTTGCAATAAAAATATTGTAGTATTTTATAAACTACAATAAAGTAGAAACAATTATGCCAGGTTATTATTAGTATTCCTTCTAATCATTAATTACATTGGCTGAAGTTACGTATTGTATTACATGTATAAGAAATAAATAAATTTTCAAAATGATTTGGATTTTTTTATCAAAATATCTGTTTCGTTAATACAATTTACAAAATGCATAAGCTTTGTAAATTTTATGCTGTTATTATCTGCCACATTTCGTTAAACTGGTCGTGAATCGTTGTTCCATTAGCTACATACCATTTTTGAAGCAAAACGTGTAAGGTTTAGAATTTCAACGTCGCATTTTAAAATAAAAAAATGATACAAATACTAGCATTTCTACCTCTATAACACTGACTGACTGCAATCTTTATTAAATATGCACAACAAATAATTTGTAAATTTAGGTACATACTTTTATTTTTTAACTACTACTAGTTCTTATTAAGCAGCGACTTAACAAACTTTTTCAACAGAATGAAAGTTAAGTCGCTATTGAAAGAAAATTCTCATTAGTTTTTTTTTTTCATGTTAGAACAGAAGCTTTTCTCCTTGCTTACTTTCTTGTGAGATAATTTTTTTTAAGACATTTTTGGGTTGTTCACGTATGTTTTGTGTAGAATAAAAACTATTGCGCTTCACATACAAAGCATGCATTTATATTGCACCGAAATTTTTCGTTATTCAGCTGTTTCCGCCGCTTCCGTTTTATTGGTTAGTTTTGCAGCAGCCTTGAGCTCAATGTTAGCAAATGAAGGTTTTTCCGGACCGCCCGCGCTTTGTGTACTCAACAAGACCATCTGCCAGCTGTTCCGGTTAGCTTTTAAGCTAATATGTATAAAGGAAAGGGTTTCAATTCTATTTTTCCACGTACTGTGGGACACAAAAATATATTATTGTGGTAATTTATTAATGTAATAGAACCCAAAACAATTAGTTAATTTTCGTTTCTTGTTTGTCTGTGCGTTTGTGCACGCTAATCTCGATAAATAAATCTAATATTTAAATGCAGTTTTTAGGTTTTCCGTTGTATTTTGGTAAACACATAAAATAAAAAGTTTAACTTATAAATTTAAGCAAAATTTATGATCTAAGTGAGTTCATATGTTTAGTTTACGCATGCGAAGCCGCGAGCGGGTCGCTAGTTAATAAAATAAATAATTAAGTTTACCTCAAATTCAATTTTTGTTTGTAAGTCTTAATCGATATATGGAAAACTCTTCCGTTTAGTTACTTATTGAGTGACTGACAGACGACGCACAACTGAAATTTCTGGCCGTTGAATATTGAAATTTGGAATGTAGGTTCTTTTGGGAGAACCGAGGAGCAGAGTGGATTTTCTGGAAAATCGGATAAGCATTTTACTGTTAACAAGCGAAACGACGTAGAATAGACAAGTTTGGTAGTAGTCATAATGTCTAAGCGAACGAAGTTACAGGCAACAAGTTATTAAATATAAGTTTGATGTAAAAGCTTACTTTTGTAATAAAATGAAATAGTATTATTTTTGGGTGGCGCAGTAAAGATCGCTCTTCAAGCTTGCAGCTTGACGACCCATAAAATTCTACCCTCTTGCATTATGTACAGTAAGAGATTGGTGTAAGAAATGTTTAATGTAAAGTAATACAATATAAAATTTGTTTAAAGAAATTGTGAACTTCTATTCTACATCTATAATTTCTAAAATAAACCAATGTGTTGGACTTATTTATCCAATATATGAAAGACAGGATGCATGTAATTCTCTATAAAGTAACTTACACTTGATTCTTCGAAGTGACTTCATTTTCAAAATACAAAAAATAAATTCTATGTTTATTGTGCAAAGTAAACATTTCCTTAAGTATATACATATGTTTTAGTTCTTTCTGACGTCTGTGTCTGTGTGTGAGTGTCTTATTATCTTATTAAACTTAGGTTTTTACTGAAAAACTACTATCTAAAGATACATATCGTCAATCACATCAATATTTGCATGGTATTTCAGTTAGTTATATAATGTTGATACGAGACGGTAAACACAATAAGCTTTTAGATTGCTATATAATCAGATTTCCTATCCAAGCCATCCCTTGGAATAGCTATTTCCGTTATATTTCAATACGAGTACCTCAGGTACCTACTTGACGGGAGTCGCGTCGGCGTCAACGCCGGTCGATACGTCGCGACTCTACACCTAAGGCTTTAACTAAACTTACCTAACAAAGAAACCCAAGACATTTTATAAAATGTAACGCGAAAACAGAATTAAATACAGTAGTACATCCGTTGTCGTGTAATAAATATGTGTATGGAATTGTGAGGCTATACAAAAATATAGCGTGTGTAGTATTTTTTTTTCTAATATAATAATTAAAATATTGGCTGTTAGAATTCCTTCTCTATACTAAAACTTTAATTGTGCCAAATTTTATATCAGTCCGCTTTATTTTCGTAAAGAGGTCTAAAGTCTATCCTTCACGTATTAATATGCTAAACCATCAACCTTTATGCGACGTCGCTTATAATTATTTTTTATGATAAGTATGCCATTAGTTAAATAGATGTTGTTGACACCGTTATTCGAATTACAGTTAGGTACACACAATTCTATTTAAATTATTAATAAATATACGCTTTGTTACAGTTATAGTGAACCCAAAAGCACCTCCAGGCAACAAAGATGGCACTAAGAGCTTCAACTTTGATTTCTCATACTGGTCGCACAATGTAAGTATTTTTATGAATATAACCCGGCCAATGAAAACCGTTTTTATACTCACAAGTCTTATAGAATAGTTAGTAGAAAAAACAACTTAAATAATTATAAGAACTTCTGTATAAAAAGCTTTTCATATCGGTGTCGTTGAATAAAAGCTCAAACTGAGTAATAGTACTCAAAAGCTCTAACGACTTTTGTTTCCATTAAAATTCAACGACGCGACGTTATACGCGAGTTATAAATCAAGCGAAATAAGTTTGAATGAAACCTTACTGAACACGAAGTAAGTATATAAGACAACTATCTTGTGTACATTATAATATATGAAATCTATTTCTGTAGCTACACTGAATTGATTGCCTCCCTCCCACGTACATTTCCTGTACGCGTTGCGAGGGTATAGACCGCTGTTATTAGTATGAAATGACGTCTTGAAATAGAATTATAATGATTGTTCTTCCTTTCATTTACACAAAAAGCTATTACTTAGAAATAATTAATTCAAAAGTGAATGAAATAATTTTATAGTGCAAATGTCAATCAATTAACGTTTCTAACTCATTAGATTTATATTTTAAAATGTCATAAATAATAAATCTTTTAGTTACAATTTAATATGACTTACGAATGGCAAATGAATGACGGAATATGCCCGCGTTTTCGGTGGCAGCCATATTGAATCGTCCGTCAACGCGATTATGAGATTAGATATCTGTGAAACGTCCTGTATTTACTGTACGGCTTCTAATCTAAACTTTACCTTGTTTCTTTTATATAACGTAATAGTTAGGATTATGACGGCTCGGAAATGATAGATCTAGCTTTTGTGGATTAAGAAAAATGTAAATCCCTCTTATTAAGTGACGTTTGACATAACATGTTCGTCATGCAGTCGTCAATGACAAAATGATATATGTTAAAGTTTCTATAAAAACCTTTTTATCAAAGAATTGTTAATAAAGCTCTTATAGCCAATCTATTAACCAACATGCTTGTACAGCGACAACAATAGCAGGAAAAATGAACAACAAAGTTTAACTTTGTAATTTCTTTGAAGAAGTCTTTTCTCAATTATGAATTTCTATTGTCGTCAGAATTATTTTCTTGTTGTTTTCAAAGTAAAAAAAATAAAGACAGTCATTTCATTAAGAATATCATAAAATGGGCTTTCGCAGTCATCGTGGCAATTTACATTATTTAAAATTAACTATGCATATTCATCAAAACCTCTCAATTTCAATGCAAATTTGGAACACCAACTTTAAGACGGTCTAGTGACGTGGTCAAATTATTTATTATTTGTATAATGGAAATATGTTATAATCAAAATAACGAAATATATTATTAGACATTTTTTTTATGTTTTAAAAAATTGAGGGCACGAGAACAGGCAGGAGTGCCTTCTGTGGATTAAGTTAATAATACTTTTATAGCAAAAAGGTTATAAATACTGTCTCGAGCTTCCATGATCATATTGTAAAACATAACATAACTATAAATTAACAACAAGGTTTTTTTTTCTTTTATTTATTTTTATGAAGTGTATTTTTAAGTAATTATACAAAAATGTCAGACCCATCGTTGCCTAAAGCAATCTTCAAACACACAAATAATGTTCTCCTAGAGAGAAGAAATGAAAATAATAAAAATCTCTGATTTCTCTGTGTTGCTATTATGACATGTCATGACACTAGGTACTCTCCGCCTACCTTGCTATGCGGAATACACTGTTAAGCTGAGAAACAGTCTCTGAGTGACTACCGAACCCATAAGCACTTAATTATTCTAAAAAGAGGAAATTTTAAGAAATTTTAATTGCAACTTTATAGCAATCTCAGTCACGTATTGTCCAAATGAAATTGAAACCGCAAACAGAGCATTTGGAAAGCCGCAGTAATGTGGCAATTGCTATTAATTGCCTTCGAGATTAGAATTTGTGGATTCTACCGTCCACGAGCGATTGCGGCTTGGACCTTGGATAATAGAAATTTTTACTACGTACTGTGACAGACAACAGAATGTTTGTAAGCGCATATCTTCAAAAGTGTGGAAGGATTTGAATTTTCATTCAACCTTTTTCGTTGTATAGCTTTTAAATTTAGGCAGGACTTAGGCTAAATGATTTTAAAGAGTGTGGACCTGATGTCGAAACATATTATATCAGCTATATATACTATAAGATGTAAGCAAATTGCACTTTAACGAAAGTTATACAGCTAGATGTGTATTTTGGTGGGAAGGGTCATTAAGTCCACGCAAACGAAGTAGGTAGCTACTAGTAGTAAATATTTCAAAAAAAAATTAAAGATTTCAGATGACGGGATCAACAAAGTTTCAAATTTATTTTCAGTGATATGGAAAATTTTGTAACTTTACTTACACCGTTAAGACGGGTTCACGACCTGAGTCTGGCGGACACTTGACCCAAGGGTCGTACTGTAATAAACTATTTTGTCATGCAAAATGTTTCGTAGTTGAAGTAATTGTATAGTAGAATTCATGAATTCAGACGCGGCTGATTAGTTTATTTAATAAGAACTTCTTTCGCAATTTACTTAAATTGCTAAAAAGGTCATTTATATTAAAATTATATATTTTTAATTTTATTACAGCCCAGTGATCCCGAATTTTCATCTCAAATTATGGTATACAAAGATATCGGCGAAGAAATGCTTCAACATGCCTTTGATGGTATGTCTTCAGATTTACATATAAAAAATATTATAGAATAATATTTTAATTTAAATAACTTTACTTCAATATTGAACAATTTTATTGTTATTAAATAAAAGTTTTATAATATCAACAGGCTACAATATATGCATATTCGCCTACGGACAAACGGGTGCGGGGAAGTCGTATACTATGATGGGCAGAGGGGAAGATGCACAGGAGGGCATCATCCCTCAAATATGTAAAGATCTATTTAGACGCATCCGACAGACTACAAGCGAGGATCTCAAGTACTCGGTAATCAGTTATTTTTACCCAAACAATTTATATATAAAACATGAATTTTGATATTTTTCAAATAATTTTAAAGTGTTATTCTCGCACTTACGCTAAGCATACCTTTTTTGAAAAGCATATAAATGTTTTAACGTAGCAAGGATTCGAATCTGCTCCTTTTCTAAACCTTCCACAGGTGCTCTGATCTGAAGACACTGAGTCCTACGTTCCGTTTAGCTACGTCGACCTTATACGCTAATAATAACTTGTAACAACAAGTTATTGTTGTAGCATCTCTGAAGGAGATTTTTATATATTTCTGCTATCCAAAGATTACTTCTAAGAACGATCGTTTGGCAAGATAGAATGCTATTTATTAAATATTTTTAATGTTTAAAATGTTTTTCTAATTTTTAATTTATTTTATTTCCTTTTTGTAGTATATCATTATTATATTTCTGAACAGGTTGAAGTATCTTACATGGAAATATATTGTGAGCGAGTCCGAGATCTACTAAATCCGAAAAATAAAGGTAATTTACGAGTCCGCGAGCATCCGGCTCTCGGCCCCTATGTAGAAGATTTGAGCAAACTAGCTGTTATGTCCTATCAAGATATTTATGACCTCATCGATGAAGGAAACAAGGCTCGGTACGTGAACATCTTATTTTAAAATGATATTTTATATGTATTAGAATATATATTTATCAAAGATTTCATAGATATATTATTATTAAAACCGTTATCTTCAGTACATTTTAATTATTATACAACATGGGCTCAAAATTGTTATTAACAAAAATATAATATAAATGTATAAACAAAAAAAAAATATTTCAACGATAGATACTTTATGAGATTATTAAAGGTAATAAATTGTACAATTTCGTTTTGCTAAACCTTAAGTGACAATAAATTGTAACTTAAATTGGGTCATACTTACGCCTTTAGTGTAATTTTTAATAAACTAATCACACTCACGTAGAATCTGTAAGGGACGCATCATGCACGTTACCAAAGTGCATGCAGCATTCACCTTGACATAGAAATGTAAGTGGATTCCACTGATAGTGACTTTAATTGAATTTGCAATTATTGGCCACACGTAGCTAATATGCTAATAAGATTTGCATTAAATTTTGTATTTGTATGTATGGTAAGAATTACGGTAAAATTTGATATATTACGATTTTAAAGATCTACACTGGCATGAGCGAGAAATTGTATATTTTTTTGAATTATAATGTTTATATTGGTAAGTCATTATGTTGGTATTAATTGAATGAACTAAAGAATGTAATGTAAGAAGTATTCATGTTTAAAAACGATCAGTATTCAGAGCAGTTACATGATAAACGAGATTATATTTTGAAAGTAACTGTAGTATCCTATATATAATTAAATGACTATATAAATACTATTTAAATACTATATATACTTACAAACACACACACTTTATATTTGTTGATTCACACTTATAAATAATACATTGTTTTCTTTTTGTTTACATTTTTAAATTGGTAAAGCTAAATTGTAGTCATTTTCAACGCAAGTATCGTAGATTACTTACTGGGAAGACTCAGCGACTCAATTTGTTAAAAAACTTTGTGAATAATTGAAAAAGACATATTTAGAAAACGTATAAAAATTTAAACGCAGCGGGATTTGAATCCGCGCCTCTTGAAAGCCTCAAAAACGGATTTTTTTATATATAATACACTCTTGTGGCTCAGTTACAACGTGCCCATTCGATGAACATGCAGATTTAGACTTAAATAGCAATCTTAGTAATCTGTGTAATTTTCTCATATCCTATAAAGTCACCGGCATTATATTATTATAAGTAAAAGCTACCAGTTTCACCAAAATATAAATAGTAAAGCAGTCGATCAATAGAGGATCGTAGGCTTTGTTGCAAATGTAGGTATTAGAAACCAAAAAAATAATTAAATATATTTTGTCAACAGAACTGTTGCCGCTACAAACATGAACGAAACATCGTCGCGATCTCACGCTGTGTTTACCATTTTCTTTACACAGCAAAAGCACGATAAAACAACAAATTTGGTGTCCGAAAAGGCAAATATTACTTTATATAATCGAAAACTTTATTAAGTCTTTAATTAAGATGTATCTTTGAGTAGATATCTATGTACGTATACATTTTAAGCTGAGGCCATTTTAAGACTGACTGCAATCACGATTAGTTGTGGATTCGATTCCCACTCGATAGACTGATCATAATTGAATTATTTTAATTTCTTCGCCCTGTTGAACAAAACAAAGCGCGGCGTTGAGGTCCGCCACTCGTCACGCAATGTCTTGAATTTGGATGGACAGTGGAGAATGGATTGTCCTGACATTAGGTTCTCTCTGACTAACCCTGCCGTGCAAGAAAAAGCGTGTAGCTGAAAAAAATACTGGCTTCTTTTTTTACTAAGGACACGGCTTTTCATATTTCATTCTTTTGCCCGCCCGCGTTCTCTCTAATATGGCTGTAACTGTTTTATTTATAAACCGATTGAAATTAAATAACACTTACCACAATACAATAATCAAAATTGCATTGAAATCAGTTAAGCCGTTCCTGACATTAGCGTGCACAAACAAACAGACACACAGAAAATAAAATTAATATCATTGTTTTGGGTTTTATTACGTTAATAAATGTCCCTAATAATATTATTTTTCATATATCTTCCATGTACAGACAGCGATCAGTTACATTTTTATTATATATGTGTAGTTAATAATAAATTTAAAATCTAACTGACAATAACTAATAGTATCAGCTGTGTAAATATTATTTTCTTAGTAAGTGTTATTTTGTATCCAGGTATCCAAAATATCTCTAGTAGACTTGGCTGGCTCTGAACGAGCTGACTCTACTGGAGCTAAGGGGACGCGGCTGAAGGAGGGCGCGAACATCAATAAATCATTGACTACACTCGGCAAAGTTATATCAGCTTTAGCTGAAATTGTAAGTCTTGTAACAATTTATATATAACAATGTTTAATTTTGATATGGTTGTCTTGTTGTTTATAGTAATGATTGGATGAATTTAAAAAATATATTTATCGTTGCGCTTATTTATCTATTATATAATATATGTATATATATATAAAGTTATTATTATTTAAATTTAATAAATAATTTCAATGAATGTTATATTATATGTTTATTGACTTACTCTATCATTTCTTATTCTTTGGACAGCTTTTTAAAAAAAATACTGTACAAAGTGAAGGTTCAATTAATTTATATATATTTTACTGATTATTTAATTATTTGATTACCTAATATTTGAATTTTAAATTGTGTCCCACTTTGTAAAATTTAAAAAGTGTGTATATGTGTGTAGATGTAGCGTAGCGTGTAGTTGGTATTGCTATAACTTTAGCAAGAAAGTATGACTGAGGTGCTAGCCTAATGTGAATAATATGTAATGTAAAACAAATAATAAATGACATATTTTTCTTATTTACAAATATATAACATATAAATCATAGTAAAGAAATAAATATGAAAAATTAAATAACATGAGGATTAATTATGCAGTAATATAAAATTTAAAAAAAAACAGAAAATATAAAAACAAAGCAGTCTTGAGAGTGTATTTTAAAAATAAATGATAATTAAGAATATTCGCTAAGTTTAAAATTATGCTAATTTTCCAGTAATGTACATATAAGTATATAGATTTATACACAATTTTCAACTGTCCCATTGCATCTTATTTGTATGGATGCGTGCAGTCGGTAAGTGAAATGTTCTTATAAAATCTATGTATCAATGTTTTTATACATACGCATTGTGGGGGTCCAAAAATGGAATGTTAGTTAAGTTCTAACTTTGCGATTTATGTGATATTTTAAACATTATTTGTACAAAATTGCTTATTAATAAATTCTGAAAAAAGATAATTTCCAATTCGGAATTCAAATAATTATTAAAAACACAAAATACGTTCCTTTTCCCTTTTGTTTTCTTTTCCTTTTTTTAAAAAAAAATGATAAATATTACTTTGCGTGGATTTGGAACTTCGACGACAAAATATTCACCCTAGCTTAGATTGTACCAATAAATTTAATGTATGTTATATTACCTCCACTGAGCTTAGCTTTGTGCAAGTATTATACCGTGTGTATGTGTTGCTTAAATGTAAAATACCTTCGAAAATTAATTCCTTAATTACATTTTATATATAGATTATATATTAGCTTAGTTGGAAAATTCTGTAATATTTAAGGAAACAATTGTATATATTAGGTATACGATAGTAGTTTAGTATCATAATAGCACTGTAAAGATTAAGAATATGTACAGGCAACATTTTTAGCTTTTTATTGTAAAAAAAAAACAACGAGACGTTGAAAGTTCTTTTATAATAATCTAAATAGCCATACATTGAATAAAATCTGTTTTATCTGTTCCTTGTTTGTCAGCTTTTTAATATTAAGCAAGACAATACTTTCTATATTTCTGTCACTAAATTATGGAAAATATATATATCAATATTTTTTTACTTAAGGCGTCAAAGAGCAAGAAGTCAAAGAAGGCAGACTTCATACCGTACCGCGACTCTGTTCTAACATGGCTGCTGCGTGAAAATCTCGGTGGTAACTCCAAAACTGCAATGATAGCAGCTATATCTCCCGCTGACATCAATTACGACGAAACCCTAAGTACTCTGAGGTAAGATTTAATACAAAATATTATCGGCTCCATAAGGCTTTGAACTACATTCGGTACAAAAATGTTCTAGTTTCTTAAGTTTCCCAAAAAATCGTCTTATTTTTCAAGTTTTAAATACATGCTTTCAATGTTTTCATGGAAAAACTATTTTCTGCTTATCATCCACTAATTTCAAGAACTTATAGGTAATCTAATGCAGCGTTTGTATTGTCTACCTTGGCTTGGCTTGGCTTGAATTCAAAAAAATATACATCACATTTGAAATTACAAATATTATCCATTGGTTGTTTCAACAAAATTTTAATTATTATATACTAGTTTTATTTAAATTATATTTTTATTGTAATATTTACGTATAGATATGCAGACCGTGCCAAACAAATCGTATGCAAGGCGGTCGTCAACGAAGACGCTAATGCTAAACTTATACGCGAACTCAAAGAGGAAATACTCAAGCTGCGTGAACTGCTCAAGGCTGAAGGCATTGACGTTGAAGAAGGTATGACTTCTAATGGTATACTAGTATATGTATTTCTAACTGTATAGGGATAGTCGTTATGTGAATTAATAGATCGTTGTTCGTAAAGAGCTAAGTAAGCGCCACAAACGTTAATTTCCATGATACTAAACTTGAACTTTTATTTTCAATCGCTAAGGACCAGATGGTAGAGTCCTTTATGAAAAGAAAGAACAACCTACCAGTAAGTAAAGTAAAGAGGCTTATGCATATGTACACCCCACCTTGTACGCTTTGCCTCCTGTGGGTTGCCAGATATAAGAAAAGCAATCTATAAAATATTATTTACACTGGCAACTCGACACCTAAATAAAAGTGAAAAATAATGCACCCTGTTCCAAGGCTTGTGGCGTCGTAGGCGTACTTAGTACATAAATCGTCACCTTGTAGGTACATATGTATTCGTTACGATATATACCTGCGCTTATATATATATATATATATATTGGTGTTGGTTTATTATTTAAAAAATGATGAATATATTTTTCAATATCAAGTATATTATGATATCTATACGACAGATATTCTGAAATGTATGACTATATATGTTTTAATGTACTGAGCATTTTAATAATAAAAAAAGAACTGGTATTAATTGGCTGAACGACAATATTTAAGAAATTCATGAAAAATTGCAAATACAATTTTTTGTTAAACTTTATTCGGCACAAGTTGAAATGCTCAGCCTGTGTTGACCGTTCGCGGCGAAATTACTTCGCCATAATTTTATTTAGAATATTAAATATGAAGTTGATTTATGTAATAAAAAAATCCTCTTTCGATGAATAAAACTACTCTGTTACTGATTTGAAATATAAAAAAAATATTTATTAAATTTAACAGGCCACTGTGAACCAGTGGCACTGAGTCTCATTGTAAACGCGAGTGGTTGTGGGTTTGATACCCGCTCAGAGAAATGATTACATTTAAATTATATTCATTGCTCCGCTCTGGTACCTAAGACAAGGCGCGGCGTTGTGTCCCGCCACTGAACACGCACTACCTCGATTTCAGGCAAAAAGTGGAGAACGGTGTGTCTGGACACTAGGTTCTATCTGACCCTGCTATGTGGGAAAAAGCGTAAAGCTCGAAAATAATAAAAACTAATATAGTACAAAAAAAATTATAACTTATACGTAAAGTTAAATAGTAGTTTTAATCATGATTATAATCGGCAAAGAACATGAATGAATAAATAAATGTCGCGAACGGTGTTTATCTGATATCCATATATTGCAAAAAAAGCTTCATAGCTTCGCATGTTTTCTACTATATATGTCCGTTCAGTATTTATTTTCCAATGTAATATTGTAACGGGTGGCCCAATTTTGATGATTTTTATTATATATTTTATTATTTGGTATATACTATTCTAGTACTCATTTATATTCCAGCTGCCAAGCTTTTGCAAAGCATGTATCGTAGCTTTGATTTATATATTATAGTAACGTATAATTATATTTTAATATAAAAAAATTTGGCCATTCGTATAAATAATTTATTTTCTCCTCATATAAGCACAATACAAGAAAAAGGTCATTTTGGCACTTGTATTGGTTTTGGATAGCACAACGTTCCCCATTAGAATACACGGTGTTTGATGACACCTAAACTGTCAACAGAATCACATCCTGAACACAGTTCTGGGAAATGTATTTGTCTCTTTCTATCTCATATATATTTAATGTGATGAAACAGGCGAGGAGAACACGTCTCCGTCGCGTAAGAAAAGCGAATCTGAAGCACTGTCGCCCAAACTGTCTCGAGCAGCAACGACTATCGCTGAGGAAGCTGTGGATCAGCTTTTGGCAGGCCTCTGAAAACTTATTGCAGGTAAAAAATATACAAAAGGGAAAATAAATTTTCGTCATCTTCTTTCTTAATCAGTCCCAAAAACTTTATCATTTAATTAGTATATAAAATTGATTTCATTAAGAAAAAAGAAAGTTCATCAATGATTGTTACGAATAAATATTGAATATAGAGGTTTTTAACTTATATTGTAAATTAATGGTTCATTTATAAAGATTGTTTCGAAAATTAGATTATATGATATATATGCAAAAACTATTACCTTATAAATTAAGGTTAAAACTTCATAAATTATAGTTTTCGAAACATATCAGTCAACTAGCTGAATCGCAATACGGCCATCGTGGCGCAGTGGACCGCGTATGACCTGCAAACGCGATTGGTTGTGGTTCGATCCCCATTCGGACGAATGATTATATTTAAAAATATTTTCATTTCTTGCCGCAAGTTCCGCCACTAAACACGCCATGTCTCTTACTCGGGCGGAAAGTGGATGGAGTGTTTTGATGTAAACTTCTCTCGGACTAGCTAGCCTATGCAGCAAAAGCGTGAACCTGTATTTTTTTAAACCGATATTCAAAGTTATAAAGAATTCATAATTTATATTCGAGCGAAAATTGTTTCGAAAATTTGCACACGTTTTGAAATATTAATTCCTCCATTTAAAATGGTTTAAAATGTAAATAAATAACTGTATCAAAAATTCAGTTTGCTGATAAAATTCTCAGTTCAGTTCAAATCTCAGTCAGACAAATTTAAGTACAGAAACATATTGGGATTGCGATAGAAGTATTAATGTTATATTAATACTTGTATCGCTAACTCTAATCACTATAAAGATTAAATATGTCACTTTAAATTTAACTTATATATTATTTCAAATGTTGATTGAGGCTTACCTCGATTGTAAAACTTCTAACAGAGCTTAACGAGACGTGGGAAGAAAAGCTCAAGCGTACGGAACAAATACGCGTGCAACGCGAGGCAGTGTTCGCCGAAATGGGCCTCGCTGTAAAGGAAGGTGTCACTGTGGGCGTCTATTCGCCAAAGAAAACGCCCCATTTGGTCAATCTGAACGAAGATCCCAATCTATCGGAATGTCTACTTTATTATATTAAAGATGGTAAATATTTATACAACTTATTCCCAATATGTTTTATATTTTATAATAACTAATAAAGGCCGAAGCTGTAAAAAAAATTTAGTTATAATTTTTTTTTCTCTTTAATATGGATGATCACAGTACATTGTGAAAATAAAATGTTTTTCAATTCACTCAATAAATGGTATTTAGGCCTAGAACATACTTTCACATTTGTGTTTTATATAACAACATTTTTGTCATTAAAGAAAAAAAACAAATGCTACAATTATATGTTACAAAAATAATCCACTTAGATACTGTTCATTGAAAAATAATATTTTTGCATTGTATTTATTTTGTTTTTATTTTATTGATCAGTAATTATAAAACTGAAACACCAGGTACGTACTATCATAACCAGGTACGATACGATGGCATACAGATTTCTAAGAAATCGTAGATAGAAATATATAACTGCTACTTTAATTTTATTTGAATTCTATTCAATAATTTCATCACTAAAACAATATATACATATATCTAATATTTGTTATAGAAACTTGTATGGATGTAAATGAGACGTAAAAAATATTATAATATTTTCTATGTCGTGTAAGTTTAAGCGAAGGAAGGTATCCAATGACAGATGGTTTCGCACCAATAACTGTCACAGTTTGATTTCATGTTACTAGTTAATCAGACGTCAGCATCTGAAATTGTCGTTTATTATTTAATTTTTTTTCTTTGTATAGTTATCGTTATAGTGACCTTATTGTATTAATACAAATATTCATAAATAAAGTGAATGCTATTCATATTTCGACGTAGCTCGACGGCTGTAGCCAAGCGCTTGGGAGGTTCTCCATAGGATTCGAATCCTGCAACGTTTAAATAATATATATTTCGTAACCTAAATGTAAATAAAGTGGTATAGACACATAGCCAACTCTAATTTATTCTTTATTCTTTGTTTATAGCGTTTGATTAAAAAATAACACAAATAAATGATTTGTAGGTGTAACTCGCCTCGGGACAGCTGAGGGCAACGTACCACAAGACATCCAGCTTTGCGGTTCTCACATACTGACCGTATTACACCGCATCTTCGATGAACACTGACGGCGTCATCTGCCTCATTCCGCATCGAGGGGCTCTTGTGTATGTGAATGGACGCGAGGTTAGTATAGTTTTAATTCCATTTAATTGTAGTCAATTATAAATATGAGATAGCTAAAATTTTATACGAATTTTGTGGTTGTAATTTAACAATAATCGTTTTTAACATTTAAAAACATAAACCATGAAAAACATGCGTTCAACGCGGCTTAGCGGTCGAGCGGTTGGACGGTTTCCGCAGAGGCGGGTTCGAAATCGTTGGAAATTCAATCAGCAATTCAAATTTTTATCTGTTTTCAAAAAATATGCTAATCATCGTTTTGTTAGTGAAATGTAACATAAATGGTGTATGATATTAACGATTGCGGTTTTTTTCATAATATTCGAAATAATAGCTTGGCATCAATCTTTTTTAATAAATTACTTAAAAATTGGCGACCATTTGTAGCGCGCGCAGTGGGACAAAGGCCCGGACGACGATGATGTATGCGATTGGTTTTGAGTTCGATTCTCAGTCGGACATTTACAGGAGTTACTTAAGACACAGCGCGGCGTTGAGTTCCGCTATTCAACATGCAATGCCCCAATTTTAAGGCAGAAAATTGAGGTCGCATTGTCTTGACTAATTAGGTTCACTACGCTATAGGGGAAAAAGCATTAAGGCACCAAAAAAAACACTTACAAAACAACTTAAACAAAAGTGTCAATTTCATTGTATTTTGGCCTAATAAGTGTATAATTATTAAGAGTAATTTTTTTCCTCATTTTTTTATTGTATTATTCATACAATTTTAAATATCATTATATTAACAACAAGCTTTTATTGTCTATCTAACTGTCAATGTAGGAAAACCTTTGCACTTTATTTTGTCTCATTTCTTGATAACCGGTAACCTGTTCGCTAGAAAATTTGCATCCGTTTACCGGTATGATGACAATACAAAACCTATATTTGACGCTGCGCTGTAGTTTTATAACTTTAGTAGTTGTAAACATATATTTTGTTTATGTATGATTTAATTTCCGTTTAAGAAATCGTTGTAACATCGTTTTAATAAACCTAATATTTTTAATAAACCTAATATGTTCATAGCTTGAATTTTATTTACTTGCCAGGAGGATCAGGACAACGAGGAAATAATTTTACGCCTTGTCCTTTTAGTTGCTAAAAAAAACGAATTTTTTGTTTATAACTAAATATCAAATTATATGCGCTATTAAATTGACAACGTATGCATGCAAATATGCATTGAAAAAGAACTAAATATGCACAATAAATGCGAAGTATGCACAATCACAATATTATTTAGTATCTTTCTCCATAATAAATTAATCTTAGTCATTATGGTAACATACTATTACATATTTTTCTTGTTTTTGTGCAGCAAATTTGTGACACTTGGTTACTTAATATTAATGTGTATGCTGAAAATGACTTCTCCTCATCCAGTGGCATTACATAAAACTTAGAACTTGTAATTTTGTCTGCAGAAACCTCTTCAGGCAGAGGTTCAACTGTGTCGTTGAGACCTGGTTTTTATAAAGAACATCATATCTGTTGCACCGTTTCTGCGTAATACAGTATACCTAACAAATTTAACTAAAATAGAAACTGTGGATGATAAATATCTAGAGTATGCAATTACGCTAAAAAATGGCGTTTTATGCATATGCATATGCAATCATGCAAATGCATATAATTGGATGTCTACTTTATGCCTATATTTTGACATAATTCTGTATAGGTTACCGAGCCGATAATTCTGAAGACGGGTTCCCGCGTCATCCTCGGCAAGAACCACGTGTTCCGCTTCACGCACCCCGGACAGCCGCGCGAGCAGCTGCCCAGCAACAACAGGGACACGCCCAATGATACTCCGGGCACGGTTATAGAAGGTAACTCCCTTATATTTAATTGAGAGCTTTATATAAAACACGTTCTTTGCTTTAGTGTGATTAATAGAGTTATAAAAATGTTTTTTAGTATCGTTATTTTTTTTTAAATGTTGGTTTGTATTTAAAGCCAATGAAATAGAGTGAAATTTGGACCTACATCAGTATCTATTCAATCAATCAATCATTTTCAATAAACTTTCTTTAAATCATTTCCGTAAATAGTATGTATTTATGAAAGCCAATAGAGTGAAATTAGAACATATTGCTGTCGCTTTATTATATATCTTCTACTATACCTTATTAATTTTGTATACAAGTATTCTATCGAATGTAATTTCAAAGCAATACTACACTACAGTACTTTATGACTCCATAAGTCGTATAATATAATATATTATGAAATTTGACTATATATTTTGCACTGACCCAGTCCCAAGCGACACGGAAACAGTGGACTGGGACTACGCGCAGTGCGAGTTGCTGGAGAAGCAGGGCATTGACCTCAAAGCGGAGATGCAGAAGCGCCTCGTCGCACTCGAGGAGCAGTTCCGTAGGGAGAAGGAGCACGCTGACCAGCAATTTGAGGAGCAGCGGAAGGTAGGGGAGCACTTTGTCTAAATAAGCTTCACGTATAAAACTAAAAATTTTTAAAATCCATATAAAGAAGTAAAGTGTGAGTGGCGGAACTGAACACCGCGCTTTGGGTTTGTGTTTGTGTTTCACAAGAGTGGTGAAATGAAATAATTTAAATAGCTCTCGCTAGTGGGAATCGAACCGACTACCATCGCGTAAATGGTAGAAGATGTCACACTCCGCCACGATGGTCCCGGAAATGAAAATAATGATTCTCCCGAGTGAAGATTGAACCCACGACCAATTGCGTTCATAGTTAGATGCTGTTCTGACACTGCGCAATGACAGTCTTACATTTTACTTTTCTTTATTTTTATATATAGATTATTTACGGCATAGAACGAGAAACTTTAGTCACAGATTATTTCATTCTGCTCTATTTACGAAGAAACAGAACAAAAATATTACTTTAATAATTAAAATGTATTTTTTATTTGTCATAGAGTATTTTACATCTCTAAAATCCTATTACGCATATATTCCATGCAATAGTATACATTTGTAGTTTTTTGTTCAAATGGTAGACTTACTTTTATCAGATGTTTAAGCGATAATTTTTATAATCAATCAGTCTCAAGAATAACAAATGATATAAGTTTAATCAATCAACGAACTTCCAGAACTACGAAGCTCGAATTGACGCCTTACAGCGCCAAGTGGAAGAACAAAGCGTCACCATGTCTATGTACAGCTCTTACACGCCTGAAGACTTCCACAATGACGAAGATATATTTGGTATGTCTATATAATATATTTATTGATCTAATGTAAAGCAAGTCAATATTAAGTAATAGCCAAATTTTATGATAAATTGAGTATATACAAGTTTATTATAATGTAAGGCATTATGGTCACAAGTGTTAAGTTTTTAATAATTAAAAATAATTTTAACTAAATAAATTTTGCCTCTGAACTTGTAAGTAGTAGTATATGCTACTGCTTACTTTTATAATAAAAATGAATAGTGTAAGTTTGTAATTTATCATCACTTTCAATCACTCTCAATACATTTACATTAATACAAAGAGCCATTCAGTTTTCATTCATCTAAAAACAATCACTAATTTCATTACTTAAAAGAAAAGTTTAATTTGTAACTTTCATATCATATTATATACAAAAATACCAGTGTATATAAAGTAAAAAAAAAAAGTATTACACGAACACCATACATAACATGCCGGTGACTCAATAGCGTGTGGTGGGGCAGTGAATCCCCTGTTTGAGACAGAGTGCTGGTCGGCTCGCGAGGTGGGGCTCGCCGCGTGGGCCTTCCGCAAGTGGAAGTACCACCAGTTCACTTCTCTCAGGGACGATTTGTGGGGGAACGCCATATTCCTTAAGGTGTGTTCGTTTGTTTCTCAGCTTCACACTTATTCCCGCATAGCACACAGAATTTGAAGGATTGCTTGAACAGTGGAGAAATGAAAAGAATTAAATTATGATCATTCTACCTAGTAGGAATCGAACCCACAACCAATCGCAGTTACAGTCAAAATGCTATCAAACTGCATTTTTTAGTTTTCATTTAATGTATAGTTGATTCCTTTTACATTTTAATTATATGTATAGATGAGTTCCAAAGGTGTAATTGCATCTTATGCAGTTGTTGGAAATGTGGATTTCCATAATAATATTATAACTGAATCGATTGTGATTAAATTTTATACAGAAATACTTGAGGGTTTTGGAATTACTATAGTCCAATTTGGACAATTGTTGACGATTACAATATTTAGCATTACATATTACCTTTTTTAATAAATCTTTTTATTAGTGCTACTATAAAAATAATAAAAAAAAAAAATCTAATTTTATTTCTTACGATAAAATTTAACGTAAATGAATTACAATTAAAACGACATTCTTGTTTTACAACAGGAAGCTAACGCAATATCAGTAGAGCTTCGCAAGAAAGTACAATTTCAATTCACTCTACTAACTGACACGCCCTACTCGCCCCTACCGGCGGAACTCGCCCCCCGAGACGAAGGCGACGACGAGTATCGACCTTCCGCACCCACCGCAGTAGCCATCGAAGTAACCGATACTAAGAATGGAGCTACACATTATTGGACTTTAGAAAAATTACGGTAAGGATTATAGTTTACTATAGTTCGTAGTATAGTTTAAGTGCAGGTGATGGTTAGTAGTTTTTAATAATGGTTTGGTTTGGAATGTTAGGTTAGGGGGTTAGACTGGGTAGATGTTTTAAAATAATAGTTTTTTTTTATATTTAGGTGTAATAATCTGACAATTACAGAAAGAGGTTAGATATAATAAAATAAATACCTAATATTATATTATTGTCTCAGGTGACTCTTAATTTTACAAACACAAAATCCATTTTGATTCATGTATTGTTGTTTAACATTTGTTTTTTTTTATTTTTATTATATCTTATTTAAAATACAAAACATAATCATCATAAATATTATACATATTATTTATTTATAGTATTTATTTTATAACATTGCGTTTATAGGATTTATTTGTTTTTGTTGCCTTGTGTTGTGTCATTTTTCATTTTTCGTGTATGAGATGTGTAATATTTTGTTTTCTTCATTTGAATGTCACTGTACTGTATTCGTGGTCATATATAATCTATTTTATTAATATTACATATTTATTTTTATTTAAGTATATTCGGTCTGTAACTTTATTCATTAGTACAAAAAGTATAGTTGTATTATATAGGTAAGTATTGTATATATTTTACAAATATCCAAATTTTTATTCTAGCTGCATATATTTATCATCCAATGGCGCTAATATATTTTGCCGCTTTTTATTTTTTGTTTTCATAATCAAGCTTTTATACTGACATATATTATTATATTATTCATAAATTTTTTAAAAAAAATATAATATATATATATATATATATATTTACTGCTTATTTAAAAACTCTAATATAACACTTATGAATAAAATGTTGTAAAAGGTGTTTGCATCTTACCGTATAGTAGTTCACCTGAAATATAGTAAATGGATAAAGATAAATATTATACAAAAATAAACGTATAAACGAGGAAAGGAAGCAAAAGGTTCTCTATTCTATTCTGAGAATTGAAGGAATTCTAAAAATAAAAGGTAGGCTATTGGGTATCTCCTGGGCGGATACAGCAGCCAGTCCAGCCACTCTGGAGCTCATGCCAGATTTACAACATGAACGAGAGAGCGCGTACGCGGAGGAGTGAGCTCCCCGCGCCCCCGCCCCCGCCCCCGCGCCTCGCGCTCCCATCGCCGCGCCCGCCCTCCCCGCCGCCGACGACCCTCCCTGCAGTGCATTCACCTGCGCCAACAACACCAGGCTCTCCTAGCGAACCTGCGCCATGTCGAGGCTAACCGACTCCGAGAACAAACCAGCGTCTCGGAGCTCAAATGCCGTCGACCGCAAATCTAAATCCCTTACATATGGGATATCTGAATCGTTTTGTTTCTGCCTAACCTAAGGGATTTGCGTACAGTTCCTCACAACGTTTGCGGACACGCTTTTGTGCGCTTCGTCTGCTTCTGTTTCATTGTTTTTGTTAAGCTTTTGCCGGCTAGTGATGGATTGGAGTGGAGACTTGGAGGGGAAACTATGACCACTCGCGTACTTTATAAGTGTTGTTTGTAATCGCTTTCGAGGAGCACGACATTTTCTAAGACAGCATTACTTGCACTATTCAATCTTTATTTAATTATTTCATTCAAAACGTTTATATTGCTATAGTATACATAATTTGACTTATTGTTAGGTACATTTGACGCTACTTTCTATAAATTTGTTACAGGTTACGTATTTTTATTTATCATTTTGCATTATGGTAATTCGATTCGATTCTTTAATAGACAAATATTTATTTTTTATTGCTTGCACGCGCTGATGCATTTAACAAAGCATGTACTTACTGGTAGTACTTCTTTGGCTGTTGTAAAAAAATTGTTTATTCCATTATTGATTTTTTATTAAGGTTTTGTTTTTATATTTGCTAGGCAACGTTTAGAACTGATGCGTGAAATGTATCACAACGAAGCGGAGTTGTCGCCCACTTCCCCCGACCACAACATCGAGTCGGTCAGTCACCGGCGGTGATCCGTTCTACGATAGATTCCCATGGTTCCGTCTGGTTGGACGGTGAGTTTATTGTGTTTTCATGTTTAATTAAGTTTAATTATATATTTTTTTTATTAATTAATTTTAGAATACTTATTTTAGTTCTTAGTGACAAAAAAAAATAAAAAAAATTTTTTAGAAAGAATTTAAGGTCGAAGTTTTTAGAAAGAATGAAATTCATCGTGGTGCAGTGGTACAGTGAGTAACTTGCTAAACACGATTGGTTGTGGGTTCTCCACCGAAGTTAATAGCTGATTATATTTAAATTTTCATTTCTTCACCCTCGCATGTGACTACCGCCACTCAACACACAGAAACAGTATATTTAAATATATACCGTAAATATCTTGTGTATGTATTATAATATTTTTAGGTTAGGTATAATTTGAACCCATATGGTTTTGCAGGAGCTTTGTATACCTGTCGAATCTTACTGTACCTCCGGTTCCACTCATTCACAAAGTCGCTATCGTGAACGAGAAAGGAGACGTGAAAGGCTACCTACGGGTAGCTGTACAGGCGGTTATCGACGCCGAAAAGAGTAAGTTTCTGCTGAACTGCTAAGCCGTTAAAAAGCTGTAGCACGACAAACGTTTTATTATTTCTAATAGAAATATTTTATCTTATTTAATAAAGTTTTTTTTTGGTGTTTGTTATAGTTGTGACAAAAGTCACATTTTATTGAAAATATAGTGGAATTTGAAGCCTCATTCATCGGTTTCAATTAAATTTCATACTAAGACAGTTATATTATTAGCGATTATATGATTTACGGTCAACATTTTATAGCTGGAGTATATTGAGATTAGCGAGTTTAGAAATAAAAAAAAATAGTTTTAGGAATAATGTTTTCTTACTGTCTGGTAGCTGGGCTCTAATGAATGAATGCTACCGGCGACATTTACTAGTTTAGCTTCTCGAACAATTAGAATAAAATTATTTATAGCATGGCTACTGTAAAGTAACTCACTTGTGAAAGTTACAGAAAAGTATAACAATATATTTTTACTAATAATTAATTTCAAAATATACGCCACATTTGTAATAAGAAATAGTAATTCATCACAGGAAAATAAAAAATTGCGATACTTATAGACTTATAAAAATGTTTCAGATAATGCTGAATTTGCAGCCGGTGTGAAACAATCGGCCAAGATCTCTTTCGAGGACGACGTCGTTCCCTCTCGCTCGCGCCTCAAGGCCGTCTCCAGCGTCGAGAAGAACAATGCGCTCAACGCCGTCAACATGGAGGACCGGCCGGAGCAGGACTCTAATATTAAAATTGAAGGTAGTTTTTGCTACTTGGCCATCCTAGCGCTGTGGTGATTGGTGATAACCCACAACGGTTCGATTCCTACTTGGGGTAATTATTATATTTAAATCTTGTTTTATTTTCCCGTACTGGTGAAACAAACACGCGACGGATATACAACGGAATGTTTTCACAGTATTTTTTTTTTTTATATAAAAATATAAAATGTGTTATTTATCTGAATATTAGTTCAGTTTTTTTGTATTTTTATTTATTGTAATTTTTTATTTATTTATTGTAATTAGAATAAGTAGTTAGTCGAGTGCTGTATCCAAAATCATCATGTAAGCAATTTTGGTGTGCAAAATGATATTGTCTAATCAGACTTAAGAAATTAACTGAACTTTAATAAACAATAAAGCTGACATATTATATTTTAATATTAGATTTAAGGTAAAATTTTGAACACTTCAATATTTTGTACACACCACTAAACGAAAAACAAAAAGTAAACGAATCAATTAACGTAAAATTTTCTCAAAGAACTAGCAGTTGGAGAGTGTGATGCTGACAGCGGACGCGGAGACAGCTCCTTAGCGTCTGAGGTGAAGGAGGAGGACCTTCCGGAGCACCTCACCCTCGGACGTGAATTCACATTCCGCGTCACCGTCCTGCAAGCACACAGCGTCACTACTGATTACGCTGATGTTTTCTGCCAGTTTAAGTAAGACAGTCGATCATATTTATATAAAATATTCTAAACACGTGCATATTGCAATTTAATAAAAAGACTGTCGTAGCGCAGTGGGACATGGTTGGACCGTTAATGTGTTTGTGGGTTCAATCCCACCACAAGCGAATACTTATATTTTCATTTTTCTACTTTGTGGTGTACAAAATGTGGACTGATAATGAACTGAATTGATTATATGTAAATTAATATCATTTCTCCGCTCTGGTGACCTTGTCTTGATAGAGCGCAGCGTTGAGATACGCCACTCAACACGCAATGTCTCGGGATTCGGGCGGAAAGTGGAGAACGGAGGGTTTTGACACTGGGTCTGGTGCTATGCGGGAAAAACGTGCTAAATACAGCAGCTAAAACAGCTGGCTATCATAAAATACACTTAGGATTATTATTATTTTTTGTACACGGTGAAATTTAAATTCATGTCAGCTCATGGCAAATTAAATAACTGATTATAACTGACAGACGATTGCATCTACCATATTTTTTGCTATGCATGTTTAAATTAATATTTAAATTGTATTTCAAATATATTGTGCATGTATATATTTTTGCTTTTTTCCAGCTTCCTACATAGGAACGAAGATGCTTTCTCAACAGAGCCTGTAAAGAACACTGGAAAGAACACACCCCTTGGGTTTTATCATGTACAAAATGTAAGTAAAATATGAGCAGCTTTTACCCGTGAATTTGTTTTCATTTAACAACCTTAAATTATTACCATTTTGATATTTAAAAAGTAAACGAAATAATAAAATTCAAAGCGCCATATGACGTTTAATTATATTCACAGTTTTCGTTTTTGGCATATGTCGAAATCAACATTTTTCTGTTCCTTTGATTTTTTTTTTAAATATATTGCTACTGTACTCTTATGTAAATTTGTACTGTACTCTTATGTAATTCTAATAAGTTAACATATGATGTAAATTAAAGGGAAATTTTAATGTATGTATACTTTTTTTTAGATCACAGTACCAGTGACAAAGTCTTTCGTCGAATATATTAAATCACAGCCGATCGTGTTCGAAGTGTTCGGTCACTACCAGCAACATCCCTTGCACAAGGTATTAATGCTTCAAATAATACAAAGTTTAAATTTATTTGTACGTGAAACGGAGAAAATTAAAATGAATTATTTTTTTTAAACAATTTGGACACAATCTTAACATACTCCACTGTACAGATATGCTACTAACTACAATATATAAAAATACTAAAGAAATTCCGGTTATATAATAAATTTGTTTGCAGGATGCAAAACAGGATGGTCCTGTAGGTAGAGCTCCGCCCCGCCGCATGCTACCACCCTCCCTCCCTATATCAGCACCAGTGCGAAGCCCTAAGTGGGGCGCCGCCAGCGTGGCTCCGCCCTGCTGCTCCTCACACTTGCATTCGAAACACGATCTTCTTGTTTGGTTTGAAATATGCGAATTGGCACCTAGTGGAGACTACGTGCCTGCGGTAAGTATTTCTTTTTTCTATTTCATTTCTATTTATTTATGGAAGTTCGTTTAATAATGGTAGATGAACCCTATATTTTAATAATAAGACATTGTTTTTGTTTCATAAAGGTAATACTTAGTCTTTACTGTCACAGCTACCTCAGAATAATATTATTAAATTTCATAGATTAAACATATAAATATGATTTTCAATATTACTTTAATTATACCTTACTTAGAAGTAATACTATTTATACTTTATAATATAAAATAAAGTAATTTTAAATTTGTTTTGATTATAATTTAGTAGAAATTTGCTATAAAACGAAAGTGAAGAACGGAGTGTGTTGACTCTAGGTTTCACTCAGCCGTCTGTAAGTAAGCTTTTTTTTCGTTTATAATATATAAGGATGTAATTTATTAGTAATAATTTGTATTGTAAATCTGCGCCAGGTGGTCGAGCACAGCGACGAGCTGCCCTGCCGCGGGCTGTTCCTGCTGCATCAGGGCATCCAGCGCCGCATCCGCATCACCATCCTGCACGAGCCCTCCTCCGACCTGCAGTGGACGGACGTGCGCGAGCTCGTCGTCGGTGAGCCTCGTCCTCGGCATATTCACCTTTCTTTATATTAATGAAACTATTTTTAAGCGGATTAATCGCGTATTTTGTGTTGGATTGACGAAAATACATTTTAGAAACCCGACATTATTAACACGTAGACTGAGGTGGCATACGTCTGTCAGTTTTTTTTTATTGCCTAGTAACACTAAGAAACGGCGAGGCATATTAAGTTAGTATAGAGAAATAGAGACACAAATATTCATATTATTATTAATTCAAGTAATAATTATTAACAAACAATATGCAACAGAATTGTCTATTCTGATGTAAGTTGAAAAAATTGCAATCAGGCGTGTCACGTTTGCGATGATATCTAGTCATAATTATATAATATCCCTCGCTAGTCTATGGTTTCGATCTCTTGGAATACCTAATAACTAAGATATACCTAAATACCTTATAGCTAATTGTAAAATTAGCTGTAGTGTTATTTATATCCTTATTTTAACTATAGTCAAAATTAATTTTATATTATTATTTGAATTTATATTTATTTATTAAAAATATGTGGTTTGTATATTGTCATTTCACTTATATTTGTAGCATTTTTGCTAATTTTGTAATGAACCATTACCAATTTTTAAACTACTAATATTGATGATTTTTGACTTCTTAAATTATCTTATAATAATGTAAGAAGTCAAAAATCATCAATATTAGTAGTTTAAAAATTAAATTAAATAAGTATTCATTTTATTAAAGTTATTCACCAATTATTTTATAGGTAATTTAATGTACTATTGTTGTTATTGTTGATAATTATGTCTTTTAATATATGCGAATATTAATATATATTATCATAAATTAGGGCGTATAAGAAACACGCCAGAAGCCAACGAAGATACAAATGACGGTGACGAGGACGGAGCCCTGTCTCTGGGGCTGTTCCCTGGCGAGCGCCCTACATTGGACGATCGTGCTGTATTCAGGTATTATATAAAATATAACCTTATAAATACAGCTTGTAATCATACAGGATGTATATTTCTTTCACACATACATAAATTGATAATTAAACAATAAATTGACAATCGTCGTATATTTTTATATATCTTAAGTGGAAATTGAACCCACTATTAATGTCCAGTCAAGAATAGCAAAACATTAAATTGAAGAGTCCACTTTCGGTCCGAAATCGACCTTGTCTTTTCACCAGAACGGAGAGAGAGAATGAAAATATTTAAATAAATCCCCTGAATGGGGATCGAACCCACAACTACAGTCTCTCGCTATACGTTACTGTAGTGACGCTTAAAATTGTCGTTTATATACAATTTAGAACAGAATATAGAAAATCCAATAATATAAAAATGCGATATAATTTGAAACTTTGAAATAGATTCGAAGCGGCGTGGGACAGCAGCCTGCACGGCTCGCCGCTCCTCAATCGAGTGAGCGCTAACGGCGAAGTGGTGTACATTACACTCAGCGCTTATCTTGAGGTATTTACACATATACATATGGAATTTAAATAGTTATTTATATAAGTAAACTGGCTGTGCCCGTTTGTCCGCGTGGAATTCTAAAATGAAAATGGCCTAAGATACTCCTCGTTAGCTATTAGCCGTTCCAGAGTTTAGCTAGACAGACGGATAAAAGTTGTAAAAAAATGTTATTTGATCTGTTATTTTAATATGACAAACAGACATTTCAATTTTATTTATTTGTATGAAAAAGAACATATATTATTAATTGTTAGTTGGTTAACGAAAAACTTAAAATTATTATAAAAATTTAGTGGAATAATCACATAGAAAGAATGTTACTCTTTTATTAACTCAATAAATGTTTTCGAATGGGCCAAGGTTTTTTTTTCACGAGTATCACGCGCGTATAGAAATGTACGCAAAGAGAGCTTAGTGTTTAGTCACTTCGTTCTCCATAGCCCGTGCAATTGCGAGATATTATATACGATTGATAAGTTGCAAATCTCAACACCACATCTTGTCTTGCCTTTTTTTGGCAAAATATTATAATTTTTCGTGCGAAAATCAAATCCAGAACCATCACGTTTGTAGTTAGACATGTGCCACGATGGCCTTGTACTAGTTAATTTCAATATACGTATGTAGTGTAATAATAGATGATATTTTAATTTAACCACACCCGCAGGTGGAGAACTGCGGGCGGCCGGCCATCGTGACGAAGGACCTGTCGCTGGTGGTGGTGGGGCGCGAGGCGCGCACGGGCGCGGGCCGCTCGCTGCGCCGCGCGCTCTTCGGGCCCCGCGCCGCGCGCGCGGACCGCCTCACCGGCCTCTACGAGCTCAGCCTGCACCGCGCCCTGGAGCCAGGTGCGCCTGTACCTTAGGCCAAATTATTCTCATTTTTTTTTAATTTACTTTTCTTTATCTAACCATTTTAACGTATTATTGACACACATAGAACATTAAAAAACACTTTTAGAAAACGGTATCAGAATTTGAACGTAGCGGGATTCAAACCGCGCCTCTTGGAAACCGTCCAAGCGCTCTGACCGCTAAGCCATGCGTTCGTGAACGCGAAACGTTTTCTAAATATGTTTTATTAACAGTAAAAGATGTTATTTAGGTTATATTATATACAATATTGATATTTCCCAGGAGTGCAACGTCGGCAGAGACGTGTGCTGGACACCAGCGGCACTTACGTGCGTGGCGAAGAGAACCTGCACGGATGGCGTCCACGCGGGGACTCCCTTATATTCGATCATCAGGTATTTCATATGTATATTATATTATAACTATATACTATTTTCTCCTCCTGTCTTTCTCTTACTCAATCTATTAGAGTGAAATGGTTTTCGCTAATTTTAATATTTGTACAAATTTAATTAAAGTAATGTATTAAATTTGCATGTTATATGGCTATTTGTAACGATACTACATCGATATACAGTGTTGATATTGGAAACGTGTCGTCTTTATATTCAGTTTTTTTTTATTTTACAAAGCTAGTAGTTCTGATGTGGTTTTGTTTGCAACGCTAAAATTTCTCCCGTCTATTTCTTTTCTTTTATATACGGAAAAAAATCTTTTACTTTGTAATATTATGATATCTTATATTGAAAAATATATATATATGAATTTGTAAATTTAGCTCGTTCATTAACAATTTGTTTTTTCTACTCAAACAGAAACGTATCTGGCGCAAACTGATCTATGATTGGCCGCTGGACGTTATCGATAGATTCCAGGTCCACAAATGTGTTTCCTTAGCTATTTAGTATGTGCGCAATCATCCATTTTGGTGTTTTATATTCATTCGTACTAAATAGCTACTGAAAAGTAATTTGTGTACTGGTTACTGGTCCACTCATCATTCACGCAATCTTATAGATTTATATATTTAGTGTATTTTAATGATTTTTTTATATTATTATCCTGTATAAGGGCGGTACTACATGTATCTATATTAAAAAAAAAACAACACTTCCGCTCAGTTCAAACAAAACACTGTCTTCACAATTTAAATGATGTTTTATTGATAACGTCCTATCGAGATTTTTAATATATAATTTTAATGTGGAACCGCCGTTAATTTTTTTTTTAACTCCTATACTATGAATAATTTTGCCTTACACAGCTTATACTGTAAATGTTATTATTCACATTACAAAAGTATTTGAACACAAATCCACGCTTGATCATGTTTGACTCGTCCTTTTTAGCTTTATTTATGTATTTATACGATGTTTCATAATAGATTTATAATTATCAGAAGATTTAAATTAAAAAAAAAAAATAATTGTCTTGTCATATTTATTGGCCTTTCTCCTAGATGCAAAATGTTTTTCTAGCTATTCTTTTTTAATTAAAATTTAATCTATTTCAACTTATTAGACGGTTTATGAATTAATTGTGTTTGGAATGAACTAATATTTATGAAATTTCAGTGGGAGTTAGAAAAGATGACGCGATTGGAGCAAGTCGGCAGGACTCGGCACTTCCTCGCCCTGCGCGAGCGTTTGCGACACGGACACGAGAACACCGTGGCTCCTAACGACTTCACCAAAACCGAGAAGGTACGGCCATTCCCGCTCGGGGAAAGAGGCGTAGAGTTAGGCCACTAAACTCGCACTGTCTTAACTGGTTCTCTCAATACACTGATGTGCGGGAAAAAGCGTTTTACTGTATTATATAAAATGATATATGTTATTTTAAGACATTTTGATTCGGAATATTTTTAGGTTCTTGACCTTATAAATTAAATTCTCTCTCTCCTACGCCTGCTGATTAATTATTAGCATTATACTTCATCGTACATTTAAAATATAAAACAAATAATTACGGGCCACCGTTACTTCAGTGATTAATGATTATCTTTAAAATATTTACATTTTACCACTCTGGTAATATCAGCAATGTCTCGGTGTCGCAATGAAGCTAGAGATCGAAGTGTCTTGACACTAGGTTCTCTCTCTCTCTCTCTCTCATCCTTGTTTAGTGGAAAAAAGCGTGAATAGATAATAATATATAGTCCTCAACTTAGGAGGTCAGCAACATGGCGGCCAAAGCGGCGAAGGCGGCAGAATGCGCGCATGCGCGGGACGAACTCTTCGAGCCGTGGGAGATGAGCCCCCGTGAAAAGGAGCTCGCCACTAAATTTATTAAACTTATTCAAGGTTTGAATAATTACTATTAATATAAGTATATTCATTGTTTTACATTTTGAAATAGCTCTATATATTTGTTATCTATAATCTATATATTATCTACTTTTATAAAGCTTTTGTGTCACTTATTGACTGACAACCGAAACATAACGTACTAATTTTATTTTTATTTTAATATAAAGGAAAATAGAATTAAGTATGAAGTACGTATGTGAACTATATAGAATCTGTATTGATATATATAAAATACGTTTAATTGGTGGTGTGTCCTGCAGGAAGGATAGGCGCCAACAAGGAGGTGGAGGCGGCGGCGTCGCCCGCCACTCCCGTGGACGAGGGCGTGTCGGCAGACATCAGCACGCCCAGCCTGCTGTCCTCCATACACAGCGCGAGCAGCTTTGAGTGAGCTTACTAGTTTTTTTACTTATTTCCAACATTTACTTAGTGCGACTTTATAAATAAGATTTTAATTTATTTTACTGCTTTTCTATAGAGCTATAGATAAAAAGAACCACTGTTTAATAATGGGTCAAAACGTATAAGTTGTTGCGAAAGTCTATGAATTAGTGAACATATAGACTAAGGCTGGCTTCCAACGTTGCAGGCTGTGCTCGCCGGAGCGCGCGCTGCTGGAGGCGGCGGCGGCGGCGGGCGGGTGGGGGGCGGGGGCGGGCGCGGGCGCGGCGCCGGGCGCGCAGTTCGTGCCCGACTGCGAGGAGGTGCGCGTGTCGGCGGCCGTGGCGCGCCGCGGGTACCTCAACGTGCTGCAGCACGGCACGCACGGCTGGAAGAAGCGCTGGCTGGTGGTGCGCCGCCCCTACGTGTTCATCTACCGCGACGAGCGCGACCCCGTGGAGCGCGCCGTCATCAACCTGGCGCACGCGCACGTCGAGTACTCCGAGGACCAGGAGCAGATGGTGCGCATGCCCAACACTTTCAGGTAATGTGCGTCCATGCGGTTCTCATAGCATTCACTGGTCCATTTTTTTATAACCTTGATTTCATTGTTTGTTATGTTTTTATTTTTACTGCTGCATGTTTATATATTTGTATTTGTATATATGTTATATACATAGCAGGTAAAAACGTTAAGAAAGTTATTTGAATTTGATTATAAATATTTTATTTTGAATTTATATAAATGAAATATATAGTAAACATATTTGTCTATCAAATTGTACTATAACATAACGTAAGTTATAACATAACGGGTGTATTGTAGTGTGGTTAGCAAGGAGCGCGGCTACCTGCTGCAGACGCTCGGCGACAAGGAGGTGCACGACTGGCTCTACGCCATCAACCCGCTGCTGGCAGGGCAGATCAGGTAAGACATACTGCATACTTACTTATTCATTCAAATCGTGATAAGCCAATTTCAATTGATTCATCTCTTCAAAATGTAAACCTTAATATAGCGTTTCAATAACTATTTGTGTAGTGAATAAATACATAAATTGGGATACCCATTTTCAAATTCATTTTTGCAAAAACTATTTATTGACAATTAAAAAAAGTACAGAACAGATTTAGTTACTTTAAAGGTGTAATTATATAAGTAGCATAAATAATATAAATGTAGACATATAAATCGAGCCAGCTCGGTCCATATGTATATACACGCGTGAAGGTGTTCGCGCGCAGGTCGCGGTCGGCCCGGCGCCGCCCCCTCTCCCCGGACGGGGCTCCACCCGCAGCCCTACCGGCCTCCGCCCCCGCGCCCCCGCACGCACCGCGTCTCGCCGCATGAGAGCCCCTCACCATGGAGTCTATCCTCGTTTTTTAAATGCGTCGCCGACGGACGGATATACGCGCACAGACCCCTCCCCGCGATGCGCACCGCGAACAGATATTAAAACGACCCCCGTGCTTTTGCTCGATACGTAAAAATCGATTATGGTTAGACAATATCGATGTTCCTGTCAGTAGCGTTGTAATCTGAATATCGATTTTTTGACCTAAATGAGTATGTAAGATATATAAGTATTATTATAGTATTTATAATGAATGCATGCATACAATTAAAGCATACGTTTTATTGTTTGACACAATAAAGTCATTCATGCCAATTTTTCTATCTGTAGGCTGAATGCATTTCAATCATGTATGTTTATGACGTTCTATTTACGAACGTTTTGAAATTTATTTATTGCAGAGTGGTGGAGGACATAAGCGTACACAAAATGCATTCGGTTTAAATAAAAAAAAATAATTATAGTAATAACTGTTTTCTCATATGTTAATCGATTAAATTATATTATAATCATACTAAGAATGTAAACTATCGAGCAAAAGTGCAAACATATGCATAGGAAACTCTGTGACTGGTTTGGTTTAGAGGTATAAAGATAACAAAAACAAGTCGTTGGAAATTATAATATTATAATAAATATTTATTTCTTTTACCAGAGTGGTTTTACATAATATAAAATAAACCACTGTAACGTGTGTCCTTATCGGGACCATACAGATAAATGTATAGTATATTATTAACCTTTTAAATTGTATACAAATGAATCAATTAATTTAGCATATCCCATTTATTATTAACAATATTTTACCTATATATTAAGTATATATAGCATTTGATGCAAAATACGGTCTATACGTAATATGTATATAATATGTTGTTAGACTTTTACATTGTTTCAAAATAGTTTTAAAGACGGTCGTGTGAGTTGGGACCAAACCGGTGCACCGATAGAGGGAATGGGGTATTTAAATAAATTTACAAGAATATTTAAAGTTTCATCGGACCTTATATAGCGGGCTGTTTTAATATCTCTCGTAGGACGCACAATTTTTACAATAAGTTTTTTTATCTGTGTATTTTTGACAGTGTATAAATGTTGCGGTCTTTGCATCAACTGTTTCAAAGTTTCTTGCCAAATATAAAAAAAATATTGTATTTATGAAGAATATCTGATTAAATATTGCCTTTGTTGGTTTGTTACTGGTTCCGCTGAAGAGTTATATAATTTTTTTAAATAACTTTAAAGCTTATCTAGTTTTAAGTTGTGATGGTGCAAGGGCTTACTTGTCGAGTAATTTAATAAATTTCCTCCTTTTAGATTATAAAAATGATTACATGTGCATTATAAGGCAAATGTTGCGCACAAATATGTCGGCGATGTCTCTCTAGACTCCATTATGGATTAAGAGGAACAACAACTTCACTTACTATGCAAATGGCAAATTATTGAAAGTATCGATATATAGATTTTCTCTAATCTTACATACATACGAGTACATACATACATTATTAATGTAATTTATAGTATATCTATCGAGGCTCAATCCCGGGCGGGCGAGTCTCCGTCACGTCATACGTTTGATTTTACTCTAATATTCATTGACTGTAAATACAAAATATATTTATAATTTAATGGCATTGTAGTTTGTAGACTACTCTATTTGAGACAATTAAAACTTCTACTGAAATTAATATTTTACGTTTTAAACTCTTTACGATTATAATTAATAATAATTTTATTGAACAGATTGTATAAAGTAGGTTAATGTGGCCGGCGTTTTCCACCATCATATTGTTTTGACGAATCCGAAACATTCCGAACGTCTAGTCATGTGCTCGTAGTAGGCACTTTGTATGTCATAGAGTACGCTAGTGAGTACATAGACACGTAGAACGGTTAGGGCTGTCACAGACACAATAGCCTTCCTTTTAAATCATAATAAATTTATATAATTTTGTTAGGATTTCTGGGAAGCGTCCGACAACCCTAGCTGCTACTACACGTAGATACAATGCTGTGCTGCGAACAATCACCAAGTAGTTTGTTAATTAATGTATCGGTGTTAAGTTATACGCGTATATTTAACTCCACAGTTTCTCGACAGATCGTTAGTTCATTGTAATATTGACAATTTATCACAGTAGCTAGAATAATTGATGTGGCTATAGTTTTGTAATAATTGCCCCTTCGTTTCTTACGTCTACTATATATTATTATCCCAACAGATTCTTAATCTCGCGTTACCGCTTCGATGAATGTTGAATAAATACTCGTCACTTGACTATCGCTTCTAGGGGACTATTTTCGATATAAAACGTATTATGTAATTTCTATGTCATGATAACTTCGTAAGCTTAAGTAAGTTTTAGTCATTGTAAATACGTGTCGTTTGAATAGTTTGTTTGGTATGAGTTTCGGAAATACATACTAGAAAAAAATAATATATAACTCATCGCTTTCTACGTTCAAAGTCCAGTCACCGGCTTTGCACCCGGAATCGTAAACGGGTTCTCGGCAGAACACTAAAATATCCAGATAATAAATTAGAATAGATAAAATAGATGTAAGATCTGAAGTATTAACCAAATTTAGTCATGCTGTGTGTTATAGTTATGTAAATGTCGTCAAGATTGTTCTAAGAATTCTGCGACACCGTTGACTAAACCTGCCGTGTGGCCGCCATCGCCGCCGCGGTAGAGGGTTTTGATGATGTGCTTTAGTTACGCACTGAGCGTTCTTTTCATACTTAAAGTTATTGAGCGTTTCCTGTTCAAAACTCGTTTATTTCACAAATATAATACACATTATATAGATATCGCTATTTTACTCTCGTACTGCAGGGATGATAGACAAGTCGTATATATTACAATATATGTACACTTTTCTTTTCTAGTCATTTATTTGTAACATTCCAAAGCTGTAAATTCCTTTTTTTTATTTTCTACTAGCGTAATTGTATTTTGCATAGCAAAATGGTGTTTATGTAGTTGATTAGTGAGCAGGTATTATATACGGTCGGATGTAATATATTTAATATTAAGTTCTCTTTCGCAAAGCTTTTTAGTTATATTTTTCTAGTTCCAAAAGATCTTTTTAAATTAGAGATGACAGCTTGAGCTGTATTATATATATATATATTTTTATAGAGTGTACTCTAAAAGCTATACTGTTATTTTTATAGAAATAGCTGTTTTCTAAAATTACGTTTTCACTGTTTCGTGTAATTTACTTTAAGCATTGATTATTTGGGGTGTTGGAAGAGCTTGTGGTCGAGTAGCGCTTACACGAGGCAGAGAGGAAGAGGTATGCCACTTCCATGCCACTTGTTGTTGTCTGTTGGACGGGAATGATGTTTGAACAATTATATTCTATATATAATTTATGAATTTCATTCGATTTATGAAAATAAGAACAATGTAATAATTGGTAATATTACTCATTGCTCTAAATGTACTATCAAAATATATTATACACAGTGTTAAAGGTCATAAATAAAATGCTTTGAAAATTTCCATATTGTTGTTTCTTTTTGCCCTTTCCTCTATCCTTGTACATGTAATTGTCTTATTTATAAGAATATTTATCAAATTTAAGTATAAATATTTATATATTTTATATTTATATATTTTATATTTATATATTTTACTTGTTTCCAACAAATAATCAATAAAACTAATAAATTAAGTAATCAATTTAAGTTTAAAGTTAATTATCGACATGTTACTACCTGTTTGTTGCAAATCATCTACTTGAGCTGGTATTTGTGAGTATAAGACTAATATGAAAATTATAACGTTTCAATTTATTAAAAGGTTGAGATTGACTATTTTAAATTATTAATATTAAATTGATTTAAGATATCCTATTATTCTTATTTGACAGAAATATAAAAATTTTAGTACATTACGTGTAATTATAGTTAAAAAAGCAAATGTCTTGTATGTAAATTTTATTATGCGACATTCATTCAAATTCTTTGATTTTTGTAATAAAAGTCGAATAAAAATGGTATTTTAGGAATTTATAGTTTCTACAAAGCTTAGGCAGTTTTGGAGCTGTGTTATCTGTGTATTCATATACAAAGTCAGTCTTAACTTCAAATCACATGACATTAAGCTGTATTTTTTTGTCTATTAATCTAATAAGCAACTTCAAGCTTTTATCCCGCATGGTAAAGAGATAACAAAATACCGTTCTCCACTTTCCACCCAAATCAGTAACAGTGCGTGTTGAGTGCCGGAACGCAACGCCGCACTTAGGTGTGTCACCTGAGCGGTGAAAGGAAATCAATTTAAATATTCCCATGAGTGGGCATCGAACTCACAACCATCGTGTATACTCAATATATCCCTATTATAATATTAATTTGCATAAAGTTATTTTAAATATTGTTAAGGAATATAGTGAAATATTAATCTGTTTTCTCTATACACGTGAAAGCTGAACAGGAAGAAAACTAGCTAGCTACAATAAACCTCACAAAAAGGACTTTTAAGTAATGATTGGCGGTGGTCGCGGCGTGCGACGCGGGCGGACGCTAGTGATTTCAATGTATGCGGTGTCTTGTGTCTCGGTCAATCGACAAGCTGCGTGAAATTTTGAGAATGACATTTCCGGTCAACATGAAATGCACTTACTGTATATAATTTACTATGCTCAAAGTGAAGAGATATTAACGAAATTTAAAAAGATTACTGTTCCGCGGTATTTTTAGAAATAATTCTGGATTCAAAACGTTGTTAGAAAAGTTAGACAGTTTACAGACGTTAATACAGCGCTACTTGCTTATTTTAGTTACTTTCATATTATGGAAGCTTGAGATTCTTTGCGAGATGTTTCCAGTAAATTTATCTTACTGTGTCTACTCAAAATATATCGACAATAATTTTTTTTTGTCCACAACAATAATAAAAGGCATCCACAAAAAATGACAATAAAGATTAAAAACATATTATTGAAGAAAGTACATTATTCTGTCCAAGAATATAGAATATTCTTGCGTGGAATTAAATGCTGTTGACGCTACCTCGGGAGACAGTTACTGTAAAATTATACTTGAAAAGAGCAACTGTTGAGTTTTTCGCCGGCTCTTCTCAGCAGAACTGCCTTCTGAGGCGGCGGTAGCTTCCGTTAGGACTGACAATACTGACATGCCGATTCCAAAGTATTTGTAATAGCCTATTTAAATATACAATAATTTGATTTGAAACGCATGCGAATTCGTCGTGGTCGTTGACGTCGCTTCAGCCGGTAGGGGGAGACCTGTCCAGTGCAAAATGTACGTCATTCTTTTGAATATCGAGAACTCGAGAACCTTACCCCAACGGCTACCTCTTCTCGCTGTGACCCGCTCACTGCCACTTCAGCCAAGCAATTCTTAGTCACCTCAGATCCGTCTGTCTCTCTCTCCCTCTACAGTGAGGTAACACAGAATAGTTACCGAAATTAATGAAAAAAAAAATAAACCGAATGAAAACAAAACCTGTATATTTTACTATTTTATATTTTTATCACAATAGTAGTACAATTTGCTTAAATTAATAATATATAGTATTGAGGTTAAATAAAATAATTTTATATTTTAGGAATGTGCACATTCAAATAATATACGTAAATATATTAGAGATACTATTAAGCGATTACATTGTAACTAAAAGTGCATTTTAATAGAAAAATATTGGCGAATAAAAACAATTTTACACAAATATATTGAGCAATAAAGCCACCATATTAACTACTAGCGACCCGATCGCGGCTTCGCCTGCGTAAATTACACGACTAAGCTATTTAGTTTTCTCGTCCGACCGTGTTTTAATTTAAATAGTTGTAACCTAGATTTTAATCGGTTATGCCGTTTCTGAGGTTAGCGTGCACAAACGCACTGACAAACAAAAACGAAAAGCCATTCTTTTGTTTCTATTATATAGACAAATATCGCCAATCATATGTTCATTTACACTTTTATTATATGTATAGATTATAAATATAACACCTATATAAGCTGTTTGTCTGAAACTTTATTAGAAACAAAACAGTTTTATTGTTGTTTTGTTTTGTGTTGAACATTGTTACATGTTTTATTTTATTACATTATAAGATGTAACAAAAGTTACATATTTACATAAAATTTAATAAAATTTGTTTTATATATCCGGTAATTGTAAACAAACAAAAAAACTATATCTTCAACTAAACAAACACTTCACCTGAGACTACACATCCAGTACACTACACAAATATTTATAATAATATAGCATATATTACTTAAACTATTAAAGCGCATAATCAAATGAACCTATAAACCCGCATCTCAAGAGAACGGGTTCAAATTCTTATCATAGTCATCGTCTTCCGCAAAAGGATTAGTTGTATCATCGGTTTGGTCTGCAAAAGGATTCTTTGATTCATCGTAATTATTATCGAATGGGTTTCTGTTCTCATTAATGATGGAGGATATCTTGAGGTCCTTCTTGGTAGCCAATGGGGAGGCGAAAGGCGATTTCTTATGTAATTCAGGCTCCAATTTAGTTAGATTCGCTTCTAGACTCGAGCTGTATCGCTGTTGCTCTAAGACCCGCATCCTGCCTTCTGGTACCGGTATGACGGCGGTGCCTTTCGGTGCAATGTGCTTGGATGTGTTTGGTACGAATACTGTAACAATGAGCATTCGATTATGAATTATGGGTGTTATTTGTACAATTGTTTGTTAGGAAAATTTGCGCAAACTTCTTTTTTACTCAATATTAAAATAAAATTATCATTAGTCTTGACCATCGTGGCGCAGTGGGATCACGTCAGACTGTAAATTCTATTCGTTTTGGGTTCGATTTCCAATCGGGATAATGATTATATTTAAAATATTTCCGATTCCCCGCTCTGGTAATAAAGACAAAGAGTACGGCTTTGAATTCCGCTCAACACGCAATGTCTCGATTTCCAGGCTGAAAGTGTAGAACGGAGTGTTTTGACACAAGGTTCTCGCTGACTACCCTGCTATGTGAGAAATCTGAGGAATAATAATACTATTAATATTTATTTTTATATTTAAAAGCCAAATAACACATTTTAACATAATTATAAGTTTATAGAGCTTTTTAAAAGTAGGTATTTTGATACCTTGTTTGCTCTGTCCTTCCTGCAACCTCAGCTTGGCTTCAGCCCCCGGTCCATAAGTGAGGGCAGAGAGGTCAGAGGGCGGCGCGGCGCTGGGGGCGGAGGGCGCGGGGGGCGGGGCCGCCTGCGGGGAGGGGGGCTCCGGGGGCTCCGTCACCACGGTCAGCTTGTTGAAGAGACCGCGGCCGAAGTACTCCGATACCACTGCAAAGCTAGAAACGGTAATATGTATATCAATATTTGGTATACTAATTTGTTAAGTGACTATGATATGACTAGATGTACGTACATTTTAGAATACCCATTTAGATAATAATATTACACAGAATATTAAGATTAATTCGAGTAATGATGTGGAGAATTTTCTCATTTATAAAGCTATTAAAAAAGAAATGGTAACAATAGAATCAATTAACTTAATTATATAGTTGTTTCTCTCTCTCTCTTTAATATATATATTTAATGATGGGTAAAAATACCAATCAATAAAAAAGTTTAAAAATAAAGACTTATTCTACATTTTCTAATACTAAAGTTTCCATTTTTTATTTTATTTTGAACCTACGAGGTCATTGGTACGAAACAAAACATGTATCCGACTGTCTGTATACGCAATGGTTGTGGGTTCGATTAAAACGTGGGGGAATGATTATATCTAAATTATTTTCATTTCACCGCTCTGGTGACAAGACAATGCGCGGCTGTGAGTTTCGCCAATCATCGCGCAATGTCTCGAACTTTGGTGGAAAGTGGAGAACGGAGTGTTTTGATACTAGGTTCTCTCTGACCACCTTGCTATGCGGAGAAAAGGCGTAAAACTGTAAACGTCTAACATTTTTTTCTTATATCATTGATCGTTTATCATTCATAACATAGCACATTTCATAATTTCTTTTAGATACCGCTTTTTAAGACTGTTAAATATTTGAAATGCTCTAGACATCGTTATAAAACACTGTTATTGTATATAAATCACCTGGACCTAAGGTTATCAAGATAAAACGCTAATTAGCGGTAAGACCGCCTTTTGTTTTTTTATATGTGTTGTACTCATATAGTTATCATCATAGTATTGACCGCATAGCAGGGTTGAGACTAGTGTCAAGACACTCTTTTGTCCATGTTTCTCCCAAAAACGAGAAACTGCGTAAGTGGCGGAACTCAACACCGCGCTTCTTATTGTAGTGTACAATAAAGAAAAAATAAACAAAACAAAACATATGTATATACGTATAAATTAGTTCTAGAATTTCCAGAGCATTCCCGGCCAATTATAATCAACGTCTAGTAAAGCAACAACAGTAACATTGTGTAAAGCTGATTTATAAAATTACAGATAAAGTCAAATATTTAAAATGTAAAATTTGTATGATAAAATGCAATAAATTATCGTATGTCAGCAAGGTAATAAAAAACAAAACACGTATGTCGGTATCAAGCTAAAATAAACAAACAGATTGTAATTCTAAAACAATAGAGCATATATTTTTCAATATGTCGCTAATCACTATGTATTAATAAAGTTACTATTTCTATTATATTTCATTTTGAAAAAGAACTACAAATATTAAATACGTATAAAAGAAGTCACTAAAATAAAATTTAAAAAAACACCCATAATGTACATTACACATAATTAAAAAAAAAAGACCCAGACCTTTCATATCCATCATCAGCCGCATTATAAAAGCACCAAGAGAACGTCGAAAACATATTGTCAAAAACGAATTAAAAAAGAAAACAAAAACTTAACATATATCAATTATATATTATAATAATTTACAACATACTGTTATTGATAACAAATCGAGTAATAAATCGATAAGAAATTCACAGCGCGTGTATTCACAACCCGATTTCAAACGACATTGAGCCTTGAGGTGCAAAAGAAAGATATGCTTTAAAATTTACGATTTCTTAAATAACTCGTTCAAACTAGTTTTATTGGACTTATTCCATATTTATATTTATCAGTAATGTTAACGATGTATGTATTTGCCATGTATGCATGGATTTTCTATATTAAATTCGAAGGTCGCAAGTTCGATTTAAAATGGGAGTTTGCAATATGTGGGAATGTCTTCACATGATTTGATATACTTCAAAAACTCAAGTCATATAAAGATTCACGATTATACAAATGATCAATCATGTTTTAATTTAAAATTATCATATAATGAAGAAAACAAAAACAAACAACTGTTACAAAAACACTACGGAAGTGAGTTAAAATATAAAAATAATGTAGTATACATTTTTCTAGTGGCTTTTCATATTTAAATAAATTGAATATACTGAATTACATATTATGTAAATTAGCAAAAATAGGCTAAGTTCAATAATTTTGCCAGCAAAAATGGTTTTTAAACATATAAATATACAATTAAAATTAAATTATAAATTTTCTGCCAACATTAATTTAAATTTCAAATTATTTGTAAATTAGAAGCCGGCGTGACCGTGATTCCGGTTTCGACCGAAACAAATGCACAAATAAAATTAAACTAATGACTCAAGGTCAAGTCTACCATTGAGACATACAAAATATTAACAGGTGTTTCATTATTTATCTATTTGCACATTTATTTTTTGTTAATATTGAAGACATCACGTGTTTATTTCAATACTTTTTACTAAATTTTGTAATAAATAAAGAAAAAAGGTTCTATTTTCGTGATAAATGTCAATAAAAAAATAGTTCTCTAATTCTAGAACTACTGGACGGATATATTTCAGGATTTAGAGGGTATAATTGATTTTGAAGACTAGAATGCTTGATGTAGAACAATAACAAAAAAGTTAAATTATAAAAAATAAGGAAAACCCATAATAAAATTTCTACAATATGATTCAATTATTCGTTGACATATCGAAAATAAATATTCAAAATTACTGATGAAGAAATATAGCTAGCTAGCTAAACTATAAGAAATAACAAAATGTCCCCAAAGTAAAAATCAGCTAACGTTGCGCATTGAGATAAGGTCAGAATGATGGTTGTGGGTTCTATTCCCACTTAAGGAGACGGTTATATTTATATTGTTTGCATTTTATTCTCCGGTAAGACAAAGATTGGCGTTGAGTTTCGGCATTCAATTCACCACGTGTCGAGTGTACACAATCAAATTCGGGTAGAAAGCGGAGAACGTAGTGTCACTTTGTCTAACGAGAGAGAAAAGCGTTAAGCTGGAAAAAAAATGACAATCGGCTGGAACATCTATTATGGATGTCTTGGAGACAAGAAAATTATGAACTCTAAGGAAGTTATTATAATTATAGGTCAAAGCTTGAATGCCAACAGGTAATGGAAGTATTATGTCACGCAAACGGAGTTGCGGGCATCAACTAAATATCTAGTACCTAATAAAAAATAAAAAAAACACATTAGTGTCTTAGAACCAACTGAAGGTATATTATTTATTTAGATACACTCTGACAATACTGAAACTTGATCCGAAAGCCTTTTATTTATTTTTATATCATCGACTTTTTATTAAGGTTTAAGAACTGAATTGCTTCACGCTTTTCCCGCATAGCAGGTGTCAAGACTTTAAGAGAGTTGCAATGGACTGACTTTTTAATATAAATGATTACTTAGATGCCAGGTAAATAACCAGTTTGTTTTCTAAGACTTAGAAGAAAGAAAGTGTACTTGTGGCATTTATTTTTCAGTTTTAGTTTCATACGGGGGATTCATTCAATTATTTTAATAAGATTTACAATTAAATACGATCATAATTATATTTTCCCTTTTAGTCACCCTTAGTTAGATTTCAAAATATAACGATTCTTGTATAATAAAATTAAGGCTTTAACTTTGAAGATTTTTCGAGAAAGAAGAAAACGAAAACTTCGCCGGTTGTATTGGTGGCAAACTTTACAAGATAGAGTATAAATCAAGAGGAGTACTTTACCCAATCGACATAACAAACCAAACCGTACATAACAAATATTATAAGAGCCTGCTGTAAAAAATGATTATTAGAATTTAAAAATAAAAAGAAAATCATTTAACAAATTAAAGTATTAAAAAAAATAATAATAAATATAAGTAATCAATGTTTATGTAGAAATGGTCAAATGTTTTTATTTATATGACGTCACTAACGTCAGTCAGAGCACGTAATTAGGAGAAGTGTCAACTGTCAGCCCATTACTAGCTGTCAGTGTCAGCACACTTACGGGTCGTGGTCGCTGTGCAGTCGCGCGTGCAGCGCCTCAGCGGCGGGGTGGTGCGCGTGCGCGGAGGGGGGCGCGGAGGTGGGCGCGCGGGCTGCGCCGGCGCACGCCACGCACTCGCGCTCGCACTCAGAGTACGTTTGGAAGCAGCTGCGGGTTACAAGCAAGTTAAGGATGTATAAGACATCATAATCATAAAATGGATCAACGAATAAAATTAATGCCTGATTCTCAACTATATAAAAACTGATTAATTAATAATAAAAAAGAATAAATATGTCACATCACAATTATTTATTATCTTCAATCTGGAAATTCAAAAAAAATTATAATAACACGCTCAGCATATTAAGGCCTTAATTTGACACTACGAGTGTATAAACCAAATTAAAAATGACATTTCAAAGCGATACCTACTCTTCATGAAAAGAATGTTGACACAGAAAATGCACAGTGGGCAGTTCTAGGGATCTGTTACAAATCGCACATTTGGAACTTTGGAAGGTGACCGGTTCGTTTTGAATCATTTGTATTTGACACTTCATCTTTTCTATCTCGCTCTTATATTTTGTTGATAGCTCTCGCTCTCGCGTTATAACTTCGTCTTCTGATTTGAGAACGTCCATTAAATAACTGTTGGGTAAATAAAATAAGCTATTATTATATTAATACGTGACCATAGCGACGGTAAATGCGGTTGGTTGCAGGTTTGATCCCCACTCGTGGGGTAATTATATATATAAATTATTTACATTTCTTCGCTTGGCGGCGGCGTTGAGCTCCGCCACTCAACGTACAATCTTGATTTTAAGCGGATAGTAGAGATCGGAGTGCCATGACACTAGGTTCTCTCTGATTACCCTGCCATGCGAGAAAACGCGTGAAGCTGCTTTGTTTTGCGAAATTAGACCTTTGACTTCTTTTTACGACAAGTATTTTTTTATCAGAATAAGCTTTTTCAAATTATAAGGACTAGAACTAGAGTAAATAAATGAAAACATTTCTAATTAGGACTCATTAAAACATACATGCAGACGAAGGTGATATGTCTTTATTTATTTACATGTCTTGTAACAATTTTTTTTGTTATTTCTATTTTGATTAAAATTTTCATTATAAAAAAAAATTAAATTTATTTTTACCTGCGTACATCTCCAAGGGTATAAGAGGGCGTGCTGGTTAGACAGTCGATGACTAGAATCGGTGAAAGCAGCTTTTCACTTTCTGTAAACGAAAAAGAAAGACTCAAATACCTCTGTTTCTGTAAAAGAAAAACAGAAGAGATTTGTTGAAGATGTTATTTTATTCATCTGGTACAGGCAAAATACTTAATCTATTATTAAGTAGCAAGTCTCTTATTTTTTAAAAACAATCTTGGATCAATTTTTCAATTTAGAGTTTTTCGCATGATTATTGACAATTTGTTACAATTATGTCTTATTTATTATTATAAGAAGCAAACCCCCACACAGTATTTATTAGTAAATTCCAAAACTTAGATAAAAAAGGAAAAAACCATTCAGTGTCGATTACATGAAAATGTCTACAAATGTTGAAAGTTTTAATTTATTATTTTCATTGAAATAATGAAGAAATGACGCACATCGGCCGTTTCTGCGATTTCACCAATTGTGGGACGACAACGCCACTCCACTCACCAACGACGCGCAGCAGCTCGGGCAGGCAGGCGGCGGGCGGCGGCGTCCACAGCACGTCTAGCCACAGGCGCGGGCTCGCGGCGCCGCGGCGTCGGCACACGCCCAGCGCCCGCGCCGCGCCCCCCGCGCCCTCCGCGTCCCCCGCGCCCCCGCGCCGCATGTGCAGCGCCACCTGCGAGCGCCACCTGTTACCAATACTTCCCCGTTGAATTTAAACAAGTTGCTAATAATAAATATGGATGGTAAAAATCACTATTTGTTTTATAAGTGTTGAGACTTTCCATTTAAATTGTGAAACTTACCTGAACGGTGAAAGTAAACAATGGCGCATTATTTTTTTACATAAACATTTGCATTATTATTTGAAAGACCACGTTACGAACTTAAATGCTGATGATACCTGCGATGCTTTGTTTAACTAATAAGATCTTGAAACAAACAAAACTTTAGTTGTAATTGACGTCACAATAGACTATACAAATAAATAAAATTGGAGTGCCTGTTTTGTAACATTAAAATAACCGCTTTTTACTAAATGCATATGTATACACGGTAATTTTTCATTACAAATTACAATTACATACAATTTTTTCTAATTTTTCCGGCTAATTTCTGGAACTGCTGGACCGATTTTGACTGGCAGATATCAGGTGTAGTAAGTAGTAACTTCGGCTAGGACGACGCGTGCTCAGCTAGTATTGTAACATACAACGCATATAAAAAATACAATCGTCCACAATTGCGTTTAAAGCTACAGCTACGCTACGAACGAAAAACCGCTACGATCCTTTGTCCCTAATATGCAATCTAATATGAAATCTGTAAATGCGACATTTTTTATAAACACAAATCATAACATAACTTACAATTTTTTCTCTTCATATAAATATAGAATTCCGCTCTTGAATCCCAACATCTGACAAATAATTAACGTTTGGTCCTTGTCGTAATTCGCGTCGGCGTCTTTGAGTATTGACAATATTTTTGTTTCATATACCTTCTTATCATCTTCTGAAGATTTAACCCTAAAATAAAAATAAGCATGTATAAATAAAATTTCAATTGTAATCTATATATTTTCAAATGAAACTACTTTTAACCGGATTATTCGCGTATATTTTTGGTATTCGAAAATGCATTTTAGAAACCAGACGTTTCGAACACTTTACAGTAGTCCATGGTCACAAGTAGGATTTGATACTTAAATAAGTAACTTCATAAGTAAAAAAGTTACAATTTCATTTATAAATTTAAGCAAAGTTTATGATTTAAGTGAGAACGCGGGCGGGTGAAAAAACGAAATAGTTTACGCAGCGAGCGGGTCGCTAGTACATTATAAATCACTTACCAAACATGTATATAATGTTCTATAAGAGCATTATACACTAAATTCGAACAATTAGGATCCATCTTAATCATATGTTCCAAGAAATCTATTAATCTTTCAGAATTACTTAGGAACATGTGTATGAAGTCGTCTGGTATCGCTCTGTCCGGTTCACGGAACGCCCCTGAGAGGGAGCCCTCGTCGACCAGCAAAGAGGAACGAGCTTTATAGCCCGTGCAAAGTACTGAAATAGTTATATTCATATATATTGTAAGTTTACATTTCAGACAAGAAAATGTTTCTTTAGAAATGTATCAAAATTTGAACTTAGCGGTGCTTGAACTCGCGTCGTCCTAATCCGGTCGAACCTTCTAGCTAATTGAGCTTTACATTGATATCGAACTACGTCAAAATTGATTTAATATCCACTTAAGCTATAGACTAATTGCGTGAACAATGTGAATTAACAAAAACTAATAAAATATACATTGAATTGGCTATAGATAAATTGCGTGAACGAGATAGAAGCTTATATGTTCTTTTCTTAAAAAAAAGCAATAAATATAATAAATTAAAGAAAATTTTAACATTTTAGTATTATGAAAATAAATAATTTCTTTTTAAATATATCCAAAACATTTAAAATTGGATCGAACTTGAAATTTGTAACTCATATTAAACTCAAATTCACTTACATTTCAGTAACTCGGTACTTCCTTCTGCTTCATGCTGTATTAACTTATGCCCGTATTTCTTCATATAGGTGTCAGCATCATCAAATTCCAGATCCGCTATATAGTCTACTGCTGGTTTGTATTCTTTTTTGTCCTCTATAACAATTTTGAGGTACCAGTCGTGGCGTTTGTGGTTCGCGGCGAGGGACAGCGCGTCGTCCACACTCACTTGACGGACGACCTTGGCAAAATAATATTTGTAAATAAAACAACTATTATTTTAGTCTATATATGTTAGTGAATGTTTATATTAGTTTTATAATAAACTAGCTGTTGCCCGTGATTTTGTCGGAGTTGTAATAAGCATCGCTCTGTTTCAAGTTTGAAGGGCTTGCATACAAACTTGCAAGAGCTCTTACATAATATCTAGCTAGTTTACAAAGTAAGGTAGTTTGTGCCTAACAAATTTAATGTTGGTACATCAAGCGGTTCTCGATATTTCATGCAACCTGCATATATACAACGTTTCCCAAAATTCAACGATAAATAATCCTTTGCGAATTGACACCCTTGATATGATATTTTTAATTATTGCGACCACAATTTTTCGATTATTCAATCTCAGAAAAGATAGTAGTACAATTCTTAATCACGCTTCGCGTTGTGTAAATTAATGAAATAAATGAAATTGTGTTTAAAATATAAGGATAAGCAATATTAAATTGTAGGCGACTTTATAGTTAAAAATACGTTTTCAATTCAAAATCATAAATTTGATGGGTGAAATAATAATAGACATTAAGTTTTATACTAATATATTAAGCATAATATTTTAACAATGTATCGTGACCATTAGCACAGCGTCTAATTGTACACGCAATGGGTTGTGGGTTTCTTTATATGGGGGCTTAACGCTAAGAAGCGTTCTCTACCAACCGACCTTGTCACGTGGGATATAAAAGTGTGAGTGCGCAAACGCCAAAGTTTAATTTTTTGTAATTATAAATACATATTTACCACGCATAGCTATATATAGCAATGAATATAATATGATTATAAGATTACATTTAAAATATTGTTCATGTCCGCTATGTGGTAGAAAAGAAAAGTGCGGCGTAGAGTTACTATTACTACCACCAATTAGAACTTTTTTTTTCTTTCCGACTATTCTGCCATGAACGAATAAGAAACAGGAAGGAAGAATTAAGGGGCTCATTAAATACCTTTATAGCGACGTCCACATCGAAATCAATGGTTTTATCCTTAGAATCGATGAAGTCCTTCAGCTTCCCTTGATGGTCGTGTTGTTCTATTTTCACATAGCAAGTGAGTAGCAATGTCGTGTGATGTTCTGTGGCATAATCTTTCTTATGCAGCTCTTCTAGATATTGCACAAGTGGCTCTAAATGTCTAGATTCCAGATATTTACGTATAACGTATGAAGTTTCTAACCAGCCAATCGTTTTTACATATTGGTCTATAGCACCTTTGAGATCACCCTGTAGATAAATGTGAATAATTCACATATTAAAGACTGCATTATGTGACTATACATATAAATATAAGAATATTATGGCTTAATTAGGATTTTAGACTAGTTGAATGGCGATCAAATCCCGGTTGAGATTTTTTTATGTAATTTATTAAAGCAGTTAGCAATTGGTAGCTTCCATTTGGGACTGATAATACTGACATTGTATGTTAATAAAGAATATTATAATTTTTAATATCAAAAGTAATCCTTGCTTGGGTGAAACTCAACACAATGTGTACATAACATATTATTTTGTAAAAATAGAGACTATGAAAATTGTTTAGATAGAAACTCAATATAAACTTGAAATATGTATTAAAAAAAGTCTCCATTTCAATATTAATATTGGATAAATAATATTAAAATACATATATAGTTAATATACTATACCTTATTATACAAATGGTCGCCATATTGCTTATATATCTCCGTAAGACCTTCCACGTCATAATGTTGACTGCTAGCTATCCTTATAGCCACATCATACAAATTCTTTTTGAATAACAAAGACAATTTCGACTGAAGATCCTTTTCTTCTAAATAAATCAATTCTTTATTCTTAGTCAGTATGTAAAAGGAGCCCCATTCTGTTAACACCGCGTCGATTTCTTCGAATGACTTAGAAAATACTATAAATTTGTTTTGAATATCCAAAATGGTGATATGGTGTGACTTGGGCGTGGCGGAAGAGCTGGAAGCTTTGTTGGACAGTTCATTGGTTGTAATTACTAGGTAACTACGGAACCAGTTGAGTCTCAACTTTTCACCTTCTAGAGCGTAGCACGGACCACGACCTTCTGTTGTGTAACAGTATATTGCCTATAAAAATATATATATATATATATATAATTGTTGTAGTGAAACAGGGTCTGACTGTATACACGATGGTTGGGGGTTCGATTTCCATTCGGAGGAATGGTCATATTTAAATTATTTTCATTTTCTACGCTCTGGTGACAAAAAGCCGGCGTTGGGTTTCGCCAAACAACATTCAATTTAAAATTCGAGCGGAAAGTGGAGGACGGAGTCTCTTGACATTAGGTTCTATCTGCCTACTTTAATATGCGGGAAAAAGCGTGAAGCTGCTTTAATATTAAAATAGTATAATAGTAAAATAGTTGACCTCATATAAAACTTTCGTACAAAGAATTAATTTTTTTTTTAAATTACATTCATTTTACTATAGATAATAAAAATACATAATTATGTTCACACTCCTCTTCATTAACTTTTTAAATATTAACTTGAAACTCCATATAAAAACATCTAATTTGAAAATAATTTTCATTATAACAACACTAACAAAAAACGGTTTGTGTATAAAAAAAATGTACTTTAATGATGTAGGAATTAATTAAATTCAAGAATGCATATATTTTCAACAATTAAGTTCAAGAATGCATTTATTTTCATTAATTGAGTTCAATAAAGCATATACTTTTTTTAAAGTGTTATACGCACACTTAGGAAATTGAAAATGCATATACTTTCATTAATATAGTCAAATTATGCATATATTTTCATTAACTACTTACTCTTTCTAGTTCTTTCCAAAAGGGTGTAAAATTAGTCAAAGAAATTAAAAACTCTGTTGTGCATTGACCAGGGATTAATGAATAAAAGTACTTGAAACGATTTCGTCGATGACTATTTCTATAAGAAATCATCTAGCGAATTCAGCGAATTTTTTTAGAAAATTGGAATTGAATTGTATTGTAACAATAAACTAGTAATAGTGGCAACAGCAACTCACGTCCGTAGTGGCCACGGTGAGACGGTGCGCGTCGGCCAGCACCGTGCAGGCGGGCGCCGCGCCCATGGCGTCCAGCACCGCCACGCGCTCGCTGGCGGTGTGGCACACCATCACGCACGCACGGGACACCACGAACAGCTTGTCCGCACCCCTAGGCAGAGCAAGGCAAGGCAGGATAATACATATGTTGCCGATCAGTTGTCGGTTTTTAATTATTCTCTCCGCTATAGTACGAAGCTACGACGAAGCGCGGCGGTAGGTACCTCCTCTCAAGATGCAATGCTTGGAATTCGAGGAGAAAGTTGAGAACCTAGTGTGAACACACTCCGTTTACCACTTTCCGCCCGAATTGGTGAAAACAACACTGTCTTGTTCACTAGAGCGAAAAAAATTAAATAATTAAATTATGATCATTAGTCTGATCAGGAATCAAACACGCGACCAATCGCGATCCGTGATTATTATTGTTTATCCGTCTGGAGAACATCGTGGCATAGTGGTACAACGTCAAACTAAACGTGATTAATTGTAGGATGTATGGTTATATTTAAAATATTTTCATTTCTCCGCTATCGTACTTTCAACAAAGCGTGAAGTTATTTTAATACTTATAAAATCAAATCTAAGTTTCAAGTTCTCAACAAATTTTAAAATCAACTCAATTGTTTTTAATTGCAGTTTTTTTTTAGTTTCACTTATTTAACTTTATTATAAAATTGTAAAGCATTATTAACAAAAATACTTGTTAAATAATTTTGTCTCAGTTTATTAAAAACACACAGAAAGAACTAAAATAGATTAATACTAAAATAATTCTTACTTGAAAGCTAATCCAGTAATAGGACTAGAGCCAGTGTCAGGCAAAGTTTTCATCTTTCCACTACGTTGTCGCGCGATATCACCTCGGTACAACGTGACGGAGCCATCTTGGAAACCAACAGCTAGAAGATTCTAACAAACACAACAGTAAACCACTGTTAAGAAAACATATAAAAATTTAAACGTAGCGGGCTCGAACCCGCGCCTCTTGGAAACCGTTCAAGCTCACTGACCGCTGTGAATAAGACTTTAAAAATTGTAAAATAATACAATTACGCCTATTGAGGTGTTATTAGAAATATCTGTACAAAGTAATGCTACATTTAAGAATTGTAATTTATTTTCGGTTATTTGGTCTAGCTACAGAAATGGCGGCATTTTGCTTGGTCATCAAACATATTATATCTTAGAAAAAGACTAGAAAGCCCACTAAATCCTGTGTATATTTTGTCTTATTTACAACAAATATGTAAGTGGTCTTTAATTTAATGCTAATTACTATAAAAATAAAGTATAAGACAACTCTCTTATTATAAGGTACCAATGCATCATTGTACATCCATTGATAAATGAAGTCACCAAATAATTGTATATTTTTTAAAAACTTTTAATATATGTCTTTATGAAATATTGCAGTATTAGATAAAACCTCGGGTTGGTTTCCAAGAGGCACTGGTTTGAACACTGCTGCGTTTAAATTACCCATTCATTCACCTTATTATCATGTACAGCTAAAGCAGTTGCTTGGGTTGGGTACATATGAGAAGGGACGGCCCGAGATGTCCTCACACATTGTGGATTTCCATGTCGATCAACATGGGACCAGTCCCATACTTTGATAAGGGGAGTTACACCAGCTTCATCTTCCTAAAAATAATGATATTAAGACAGATTTAATGAATTTGTAGGATCTTTACGATTTTGATTATGTAGAGAAAGTCACACTTCTAACTCAAAGAAAGGTTTATATATTTTTTTGCATTTCTCTGGTATGATAATATTAAGCCCAGTGTTTTGTTCAATTATTTAATATTCAATATCACTTTAAAATTTGTAGAACCTAACAAATCTAGAATCTTAGACCAGTTTCTAGAGAAATTAATATTAAATAAGAAATGTGAAGTTACAGTTAGAAGATATTGTGGCAAAATGGGACACTGTCTGACTCTAAGCAAGATTGGTTGTGGGTTCAATTTCAGTCTGGTACTCAACATGTTCTGTTGAGTACTAGAATGGAACACTATTGATTTAGAAAATGGAGAATGTCGGTTTTCTCTGACTACTTTGCTTATGCAGGAAAAAGTGAGAGAATAAAGTATAACTTTTACTTACCCCAATAGTTATCAAATAAGGGTCATGTGGCAGCTGCTGAGCTAGAGTTATTGTTAAATCATATGCTTTAAATGATGTTATCTCCCAGGATCTTGATATAAGATGTGCCCAACCAGTCACATCACATATGATCACATGATTATTTCCACTAGTTGCTACAGTTACATTAGTATCCTATAATATAATATATTAGTTTGTATATTATTAAAATGAATAGGTCAGAAAGTACTTTATTATTTTATTTTTGTTAAATGTAATCTTATCTCATTACTTCATTAAAATTAATTATGTGATAAAAACCTTAAACTAAATAGGTATTATGTACACTTCTACTTATTAAGTTAAATTAGATTAAATATAGCCTGTATGTAACAAAGGTATTTAAAAGAATTTTATGTATCTTTCAGGACTGTTAAAAGCATATCTTTATAAATAAGCTGTACCTGCAGACATTCAGCAATTTTTCCATTATCAATATTTCGATGTACATCAAAGAAGGTGAATCGGCGCCACTGGAAATTTCATAAATATGATTTTAATACTTTTGTTGCTAAAACATGTTCTTTTTGTAATGAAAGTAGGTACACTGTTTATTTTATTATTAGTTCATTGTTTGTGAAACATCAATTTATTTATTAACTACAAACTTATATGAAACATAACAACAATACAACAAAGTCACATGATTTTGAAGAAAATATATTTGTGATGATCAAAACAAAAATTACATTCTTAAATATGTAACTTTTTTTCTGACAATGACTCTAATTGTATAATTTTACAACATATATTCGAATGTAAAGATCTTAAAGTACTATTTACCTCTAAAAATGCCATTTTAATATCGTTAGACAGAGCTAGTCATTATAAAAATTATATTTCTTGACTAATATACTCCCCCAATAACAGAGAAATAGGAGTTCCAAACAAAAATTGACAAATGTCAAATTTATTACATAGTGACATTAATGTGACATATATATTTTTTATTCCGATAATGTCGCGACAGGTGCCAATCTTTTCGTAGCATATGTATTCTATATTCTCTATGAAAAAAACAATGTAATTTTCATAATAACTTATTATTCTATTCTATAATAACTTATTATTCATAATAACAAATTATGTCATGAAATATATTTATTTGCTTTTTGGGATAAAATGCAATTTTGTAATTGTAAAAGAATCTTAGTAGATAGTTATTTTTAACAATTATGTTGCTTAAAACGTGTGAGCATACCAATCAACCAGTAGTTAAGTAATATTAGACAAAATTGTAATCTAGTCTTATTATGTAAATGAAAGTGTTGTTTTATTCTTTTATGTTATATAATATATAGCGAAATTGTTGTGGCTTCGATTCCACTCGAAAAGATTATACAAAAAAAATCATTTCCCGAGGCATTTAGTTCTGCTTGTTAGTTTATGCATATATTTTCATTTTCGACTGCATAGTATGCTTTTAGTCCTAGTGGTCTAGCTAGATGAGTTGAAGTTACCTTGATATCAGTAAATACGAAACAGTGAAGTGTCACAATGTATGCCTCTTGTAAGGCTTGAACCGGCTAGCGAAGTCTTCGTGTAGTGGATTTTGCAGTTACTCAGTCCGTCCTACTATATAGAACATATTTTAAAATAAAAACTGCTTTTAAAAATATAAAGAAATAATTTTTCGCCAAATTTAAAGATATAACGTGTTAGGAGGTAAATATGACACAAAGAAATTCTAAAAATCATTTAAATATAATTATCTTTATGAGATGGCTTTAAATTTCATAAACATCATATACAATAAATACCACATAGACAACCTTTTTTGCTATAAAACTGTTATAAAAATAAAATTGTTATTTTCCATACCGAAAACAAAATGACATTTTAGGTTGTTGTGAGATTATAATATGATTTTTTGCCAAATTTAAGTTCAAAATGCCGAAATATTATAGATTCAGGGCTACGACACCTACCCGTAAATTAAGAAAAAGTAGAGACAAAGAGAAAGAAAAGGACGAGGACAGGTAGGTACATTATAAATGAGTAACAAAGGCAGTTTTATGACAAAATTGTAAGTTTATGTGTATATATGCCTATAAAAACTTACTGATTAAAAATCATATGATACAGGTAGATCCAGCGAGGATCTGTTTTTCTACAAGGCATTCGTGTAGCCTTAAAATATATAACGGTGTATTCAATTAGAACTGATTAAATTATTTAAAGCTTAACTAATAGCAGGGATATTTAACCAGAGTAGTTGCGCTTAATTTCTTTTTTGTAAAATAACAACTTTTGATTTTAGGACTAAGGACTATGACAGAGGTTGGATGGATTTAACGTTAGCTTGCACATTGGCACCGTCGTGGTATCTGCGGCGTACGTCGTGGCGGGAATCTCCGCCCGTAGCAGGATTGTCCCGACAGTTTGTTGCAGGACTTCGATCCTCTTTGCAATTCAGCAACCGGCCGATATTCATATTCAAAATGCCACAAACAGATTTTAATTAAAATAAAAATTGTTTTTTAACATATAGTTGTTGCCGTTTTTTCTTACGACAGTGACGTTTTTGTTTTTTTTTTTTAATTGTATTATCTATATTGTAAAAAATATCGAGAAAATTGTATTTTCAGTTTAGTATTAATTTCACTCTATCAGTTATGTTCTAAAAAGTATGTATGTATATATTATATAATTATGTAAATTAATGTCTGTACCACACTTACCTGAATGGTTACTTACATGGCGAAATTAATAAAACATCAAAGTATTTTAAAACAAACAATATATTCATTACAAAATAAAACAAATATTTATTTATGTTTTAAGTAACTCAAATGTGTCTAACATATTTTCTATTTCTACAATACACTTGGATGGCTAAGCGAAGTCTGTACACTTAATTTATAGCTTATGATAGCTGTATGTATAAAATGCTATTTTATTATATATAGTGAAAACGATCTAAAGCATTTATTTATATGACGAAGGAACAGTTACGTAGTTGGTACTCTAGTTTTTATTACAAATTCCCTAAGTTGGCATTCAAGAAATACATTTTTTATATTTATTATACATTTATGACAACTAAATGACTGACATCTGAAATAATGTGTTAATCTTACGATCACAACAAAATAAAATGTTGTGTTAGTTACATTTTTTCATATTCAATGGCATTATTCGTTCATAAGCTGTTTCTTACAAAATTTACAATAATGATAACAATTTTCATAAAAAGTATAATGTATAAAAAAATGGACGTCATAATAATAATAATCTATTTGTGTGTTTCGAAACATTTTGTATACTTTTTTTTTTAAAAGCAAAGGTTAAAACACTAGTTTCCATTTTTACATGAAGAACAATAGGTATATGTGTAGGTAATTAAATATAACTTACTTGTATAAAAGTACTATATTGGAATTATTGAGTCTAAATGATTTAACTTATATAGGCCAAGCCGAATGTAGAAAAGCCGATTGTACTTACGAATAATCGACTAGAAAATCCATGAGCTGATTACTATCATATTGATATCAGTTTGTCGTTTAAGATTGTTTTTTTTGTGAAGCTGCATGTTCTAGTAAATTATAAATAAAAAAAAATATTACTTCATAGGCTAGAATGTATCAAATTACAACACATGCAACGCAGACTGCCAAAAGTATAAAACCAACTTTACAGGAGAGTTATTCTTTCATTATACAAAGGGAATAATAAAATTTTCATAATGTTGAATATAACATACAGTAAATTTTAATCATAATTTTTAGTAATATAGAAAATTACAACCTTAGAACCTTCATATGGCTCTCCTATAAAGTGGTTTTACACTTGTACCAGACTACGTAGGACCTGTAGATTTAAGATTTGACAGCACTACTGTATAAATTAAAATACTTTATTAATGAAAAAATACACACAAAAAAGAGGAATTCATTTTCATTTTAATAAAAAAATAAATATAAGTGTAAATAGCTATGAGACTCGCTTTACATAAGATACAAGGATACAATTCGATATATTTTCGTATCACAATTACAAAGACTTACAACTAAACATTTAAATACAGAAAAAAGAATCGCAATGTGATAATAAATATAAATAATTTAAAATATTTAAATAAAGCTACAAAAGTATAATGCATGTTACAGTAAAAGTAAATTCTATTCTTATAGCTATTTACATATTTCTTAATTCTAAAGTTATAAGTACACTAATATAAAATGCAAAGAGTAGATTTCCATTTACTGCAAGTAACCATAGACAAGTGTTGACAATTCATAATTGTGATGAAAAAACTTAATCTATACTTTTTGGTTTCGTTAAGACATAAGCACCTTTTATAAAGGTTATTTAGGCTCTTACATCCTTTTTCGCACAAATAATATGTTAATATAATTATACAAATTAAATATCAAGCAATGTATTCATTCTTGATTAATATTCAGTTGACACATAAAATAAATAATTGTTAAAATATGAGAAAAACAGTAACTAAAATATTAATTTTTAGGCCGTTTTATTTTCGACTGTGTAGTTAAATACATTTAATTTTTTTTCTTAATTATTACTATTTGACAAACTCATTGCATTCAATTTGCATTTATAATCTACAATTTGTCTACCATAGGTCTATCTAAATTGTTCTTAAGTATTGTCTTTTTCATTTTTTACACAATGGTTGTAGGAAACTTGTGATAGCGTATTTTATGATTTTTTAAATAAAACGTAATTAATTTTGGCTCAATTTGTTCAAAAGAAATTATTGTCTTGTTTTATTAGTTAATTTAAATATGTGTAGTGTTAAAATTTAAACAACTCAGTTGTTGAAACTCAGGTGTGTGTGTGTTTAGCTTAACAGAGACTAGGAAATTGTGATTGTACATAAATTATATATATAAAAACCAGTAACTTATATCTAAAATTTGACATTAAAAATATGTGTGAGCATTAAAAATTAACACATAAAATTATTAAGAACTGTATTCTTCTCACTATATGTCGAAAAATATACATAATATTCGATAACTCAAAGATTCAGATGACCCAGATCATACAGTTCAAGGTAACCATGATTAAATCTACATTAATATTTCGATATATCTGCAAATTTTGTCAAAAATTACAAAATTTAAGCAACAAAAATTATAAAAATATATTGTACCTACCTATCAAAAAAAGGCAATATTCAAATTTAAAGTATAGTAAAAAAATAAGATAAATATTATTACAAAAAACTTATGAGGCAAAGGTAAACTTAAAGAAATAATAAAAATAATACAGAAACAAAGTAAATCATTTTTGTTTAAACGCAGGTAAAGGCCACTCCAGAAAGAAATTAAAATCTGCAGTTATCTCGAAAGCTAAGGAGTATACACGGACACTTAATTCGCTTTTAATTACACTGCTGTTGACAGTCAGGATGTTTATATCAACAAATCAAACATTATTATTATCTGTGTAAATCTTAATTTTTAGTTTATAATCTGTGAAAAACAATTGCATTAGTAATCTAATTGGCGGGTAATTAGATTGAATGTAAAAAGATCTTCCATGCCAATACTTCGCAAATTAAGAAACGTTAATTTACATGACATAATGTTAATTACAAAATATTTTTCATAAATATATTAATTAATCATAAGCAACTGTGAACAGTGTAAATGAAAACATAGTATAAAAGTCCGTGTAAGCCTACCTGTCGCCAAACAGAAGTTTGGCGAGATACGTCCGTCAGCTGCGCTCTTCGATGTTAGCCAAAATGTGCGTGTAAAGGTGATGCCGTGTGACTTTCACTAGCTCGTACTCGAGTGTGGAGAGACCGTCTTTCTGGAATGTTTTACTTGTTTGTGACAGAAGTTGATATCTGAAAAAATATATTGAATAAAATATACTACATCTATCAATATAAGCAGATAATATTTTAAGAAGCTCAGCGACTGTTACTTGTAAAAACATGCATATTCTACATTCAGTACAGCATAACAGTTAGTCAGGAACTCAACCGCAACGCAAACTACCAAAGTTAGATAAAAATGTAGCTTCAGAGGGTGCACCGAAATCAGCTAAACTTTAAAAGTAGTATATGAGAAAAAGTCTGGGAACCTCTGTATTAAAACATATACATACGATTTTACTAATACTGTTTTTATTATGCGCACTAATTAATTTATTATTAACTGTGGTTACCTTGTATGTTTTGTTATTTATTTTATAATTTTTATTTACTTCATTTTGTAAATATTTACCTAAATAATATTAAAATACCAATGATTATATTGATTATAATTATACATATAATAAAAATGTAACTAATCGTTTTCTGTACATGGAAAATATATGAAAAAGTAATATTATTTGGGATATTTATCAATGTAATAGAACCCAAAACAATGATTATTATTATTCTTTTCTGTTTATCTGTTTATTTGTGCACGCTATTCCTGGCAGTAGGCTTTACCGATTTAAAACCGATTTTGCAAATTTGACTATTGTATTGTAGTAAACTTCCCTTAACATAAAGTGTAAGCTTACATTTCAATCGGTCCATTGGCAAAAAAGTTGCAACCGTTTAAATTACATATTTAATCAAAGTTTGCAATTTAAGTCAGAACGCCGGCGGGCGAAAAAATGAAAGTCATTTTGTCATGTAGTTTACGCAGACGAAGACGCGAGCAGGTCGCTAGTTATTAATATAATCTAAAAAAACATATAATTCACACAAACTTACCTCTTAGGGTTAGGTGCGGATTTCTTATGATCTAACATGGCGTATCGTGCAACTGACATTTTGTACCGCGCTATGTGATAATTCATCTTTTTTAACCTGGAAAATAGAAACCATTTTTACGTTTCCTATTTTCGTTGACTGTGATATTTTTAGTTCAGTTTCAGCTTCACACTTTGTCCAAGATTGTAAAACAGTCAAAGAGAACCAAGAAAGTGTCAAGACACTCCGTTCTCCATTTTCTACCCGAAATCGATTGTGTGCTCAACGGCTCGGCTGAACTCAACGCCGCGATTTGTCTTATCAAAGCCGGAAATTGAAAACAATTTAAATATAATCATTCGCCACTAGTGGGACATTGAACCCTAGACCAATCGCGTCTACAGTCAAAGGCTATCCCAAATTATGATTTCTTTAAAGAAGACTAATTCAATCAATCAAAGAGTAGTAACCATACCAACCAGTTTAACCATAAGTTAAAAAAAATAAAGAATTAATTAGGTTGTCTTGGAAACTCTCTTGTAAAAGTGAGAGTTCACATACATTTAAACGACCTATTATTTTACTCATGTTGAAAATTTATTTCATCGCTATTATTGTTTTAGTAGCTATAAAATAATTTCGTAAACATTTATATTAAAACTGTTATTTGTAAATTACAAATTGTGAAATTTGTTCCGGCTACAATAAAATTTAATTTAGATTGTACTGATTCTGTTATGGAGAATATGATTGGAAATATTCTGCAATTTGCATCAAAAGTCTAAAGTTATATGTGAATTATTAATTGTCACTATCTAAAACTACTTGTGGTTATAGGTTCGAATTGTATTAGGTATAATATCCCTTCATATCAAAATACCCATCATAACGAAGAACTTTTGTTACGGCACAATTTCCTTATATCTAATAGTAGGCATAGCTGGTTTGTAATAGTTGTAGAACAGGTGCTTCCACTTCTTAAATCAATTTTAGCCTAATCCGTTAGCTTTATCCGTCCAGTACTTACGATTATTTTATTGTTCGAGTCTACTTGCCCGGACATTCTTAACCTTCTCAGTATGGAGTTTTACGTTTCATTCGACGAGTGGACAAAAATAGTATTATTTATTTTATTGTTATTTCTAAATATTGTTTAATCTGGTAAATGCAGGAGATTTGAGCATTAAAAAATCTCAAATTCGTGCGTAAAGTGAAGAACGGAGAGTCTTGACACTAGGTTCTCTCTGACTACTCTGCAATGCGAGAAGAGATGTGAAGCTGATAAAAATATTTAACAACTTCTCTCTTGCCAAACTATTATTCTAAGAAACATTTTATTACTTGAGATAGCAGAAATTAGTAAAAAATTCTATACGGAGATGCTAACAAAAAACATTAAATAGTAAAAACCGTATAAGTACTTCAACGTATGGCTTAGCGGTCAGAGAACTTCGACAGTCTCCAAGAGGCGCGGGTTTGAATCCTGCAACTTTGTAATTTGTATGTATTTTAAAAATATTAAAAGTGAAACAAATAATCACTATATTTAGTAACTCACCTATAGAACATATCGTCATCTTCTCCGCCCCAGCCCCAGTATTTGTTAGAGAAGCCGTTCACTTTGGTGAACTGCTCTAACGTCATGGCGGACACTCCGCCGAATATATCTTCGTATGGTAACCTGTAATTAATTTTATTATTCGTATATAAAGTAGTACCACTTATTATTTATTTATACTCCGCACGAAAAATCTTTTTTTAATTTATTAGAGTAAACAAATATTACAAAAAAAGTTGTTAAACAGATTATTAATTATTAAAAGTAGCTCGAACACCGCTTATCACAACAAAAGGTCGAAAAGTATTTAATTATAACATATTATATGTAATAATAACATAGTATATATTTTTGACTTTTTTGAAAGAGTCCAGTGCCTGAGACTTGCGACAAAATTGTAGGATAGGCCCCTGTATTTACGCTCGCCTCCACTACCCTAGCTGCTCTCTCAACCTAACCAAATTTGAAAGAAATATCAAATATACTAAGAATATTCGATAATAATACAAATAAAGAAATATTAAACTTACTTAAACATTAATTTATCAATGGATGCGGACATGTGCCGCGGCTGTCGCGGACACGAGTATAAGTTCCTGGAGTCAAGAGGCAGGAGGTCTATGTCGTGGAATATGAAGCATTGCCATCCACCGGGCTTCTGTTTTTGACTCTCAACAAATCCCACATTCATTAGTTTGGCACGATTAAATTCGTTTGTACCTAGAATATTAAAAAAAAATTCACTGATGACTTATATTGAAACTTGAAATATTATCCATCTTGAAAATCATTTTTTGGAAAACGAAAATTTGAACGCAGGTTGATTCGAACCGGCGCCTCTAGGAAACCATTCCAAACTAGGAAACTATGCCATGCGTTCTTCCAACAATTCGTCCATATCTAAAAATATCTAAAAAAATTCCTAAGCGTGTAATAACACTTGTAAATAAAATTGTAAAAATATTATCCATCTTTTTAGGTACGGATATTCAAATATTTAAATGTTTAAAGTAAGCTAACCTTTATCTGTGCATTTAGTATTTTCTGTATATTTCTAATTAATTTTATTGTTTTAATATCAGTCCTCTTTGACGCGTTAGCAACGTGTATGTCAATTTATATAGACGTGCTAGTAGCACCAATATGGTAGGGTGAGAAACATTCCTTTTTTAATTTTATGTATTTTTAATTTATTATTTTAAAAGAATATTCGCTTTTTGCACTCTTTCTCTATATAAACTATAACTGTGGATGCATTAATATAAAGAATGCAAAGAAAAACTGACTTCTAATAGAAGTACATCATCATTATAAATACATATTAATAAAAACATATAAAAATCCAATTACTCAACCATCATATCTTAAATGCATATCAATTTAACTTTCCCATTTTACATTCCTTTTTATAATATCATCAAAGGAATCCTACGAATATTAACATCAACTTGCGCATTCAATTTCGAAGAAAACCCGTAAGGCAGCATACAAAAATGCAAATATAAAAGCACTCGCCGTATTAAAGGCATATTACGTCTGGAGCCCAAGTCAATAATAAATAAGTTGGAAAATTTATGTAAATATTATTTTGTTACTCTCTAGTGTTGGATAAATAATTTTTTTGGAAAGTACCTTCTTGTTCGATGATAAAAATGCCGTACTCGATCTGCTGCTTCATCAGGAAAGGGTGCATGTGGTTTAGAAATATTGCCAAATGTTGTTGACGGTCCCTGTAAAATATAAAATTTGCCTTAGACCAGCTACTACTTAACTACTTAACTTCTCTAACTTCGGTTGCATATACGAAGGCACTGAGAAAATATACTTGTAAGATAATCCGTTCTCCACTTGCTGATGAACATTCAGATGAACAGTCGTTATTGGCAAGAAATAACGAAAGAACGCGGTTTATTAAATATTTTAACATTTGTAAAGTTATAATGTTTTTCATATTCTAAATATGTGAAAATTATTTAAAAATACGTTAAAACATTGAGTTCACTCACAACGCTTTGACCAATCAGAGCAGGAAATATAATTTAAACATAATTATTAACCCGAGTGTGCATCAAATATCGTGTGTATAGACGCTATGCTACGAGGGCATCAAACATTCATTACTCTAATTAAATACAATTTTATTGTGTAATAAAAGGTATTAATCTATACATATAATAAAAAACGTAACTGATCGCTGTCTGTACATAGAGCATACATGTAAAAAATATTATTAGGGGCATACATCAATTAAATAGAACCCAAAACAATGATTTTTAATTTTCTTTTCTGTGTGTTTCTGTGCACGCTATATATTTCGCTTATTATTCTATCTTAGAAACGGCTTCATTTCTTCATTTTTGTGTTAGCGACGTTTAGTGTTTATTTCATTTCAATCATGAACAGATTAGTAAACGAAAAAGTTACACGAAAAGGTTTTAGGACGAAAAAACTAAATAGTTTAGTTATGTAGTAAACGCAGACGAAGCCGCGGGCGGGTCGCTACTAATAAATATGTGTCAAAGGTAATTGTGAAACGTAAAGTAAAATAAACAGGGCATTCAATTAAGAATTGGCAAATTGTGAAAAACTGTACGTCAGTATATGATTGTTAAATCAAAAATTATATTTGGTGCTCCCATTTAAGGGTAGAAATCAAGGGTAAAAACAAAAATAGAAAGAGTAAAAGCTTTCTTGTATTTTATTTAGCAATTAATATTATGTGAAAACTTAACTATAAAGAAAAAGCGCGGCGTTGAGATCCGCCACTCAATGTCTGTCCCGTCTAATGTAATGTCTTAAATTCGGGGGGACGGGCTCTGACTACCCTGCTATGCGGGAAAAGCCGTGAAGCAGCTAAAGTGCTGTAACTGTAAAGATCACTATGACACAGTTAGTCTGTGTGGACATCTAATATTATTTAATTTTGCGGGCAAAACTCAATACTAGTTAGTAAAAAATAAATAATGAAATATATATTTAAAAACAAAAAAATATTGTTGTTTCTAATTAAGAACTGTATCTATCTAATCGCCTCCATTGTGAGGTGCTTTAATTTTATCCCTAAGTCATAAATCTGATAGGAATATGATAAGGGAACAAGCCGAGGGAAATACCCAAAGTTCTAAAGATGATATAAATATTGACGTGAGTTTTATGAAATTGTAATAGTTATTTATAATAAACAAAGAATGTAGTGTGAAGATATTACTTTAAATATATAATTTCATTGTTTTTCAAGTACGGCCTGAAATTATTGGAAATACATTTAATATTCCCTATTTAAGATAAAAGCAATAATACTCATATAGGAAAAATTAAATAAGTAAGTAAGATAAAAACGTATAGCGTAATTGGGTATAGTGTTAGAATGGCCAAGAGACGCGAGTTTGAACCCTGCATCGTTCAAACTTTTATACGTTTTCAAAACCTATATGTCTATAGCATTTGCCTCTCATTAGTTCTCATGTATTTTTTCGTTTTGTTGCAAATTTATAGCAAGAAACGGATTGGAGGTTTTTGTTTCACATGTACCCCTGGGGGTTACAGTTTCTCAACAAATACTTTAAACGTTACGTATTCTATAGCACAAAATACAGGAAATCCAATTAAGGCAACAAAATGGGAACTTGGCAAGAAATGAAAATCCGAACGCCGCTATACGATTGCGTTGTATAAGAAGTCTATACTGGAATGATAAACGAAATTTAAAACAAAAAGGGAAAACGTGAAATGAAACAGTCATAAAAGAAAATGAGTTAACAATTTTCTTTTCTTCTCCTTTCATTTCTTGATTTTTTTTTTAGATTTTTGTAAAATCTCCGTAACTAATACCTACCGTTTATTCACATAGGTAGGGCTCTCCTATACAGACAAATTAATGGAAACATGCATATGTATACATAACAATTTATTAAAATAAAAGGTTTTATAAAACACATATATATGTTTGTTTAACATTTTTTGAAGTGTCGAGAAGAATCCCGCTGCGTTCAAATTTTTATACGTTTTCTAAATATGTCTTTTACATATATATGTTTTTTGTTTATATCCAAAATGAACGATATTATAAATAGAGATCAAACGTTTTAGTTCGATAATTATAATGTAACCTACTTTCATCAAATTTGAATTATCAGAAAAGATCCTAGAATATGCATGTTTCTAAAAATTATCCACACACACACACCACACTGTATATGAGATGGTTTTGGATTTGATTCCCAATCTATCCCACGTCTGTCACATGGATCTTGGATTCAGGTGGAAAGTGGAGAACGAAGGGTCTTAACACTAGCTTCTATGCCTACTCATGCTATGTAGGGAAAAACTTAAAACTAAAAAAAAAAAAAAGAAATTAAAAAGATCTAAACCCTTTTTTATATATTTAATATCGCAACTAACATTCATGTACCAAATAGTTGTAATAAAAACATTCCCTCGCTACATAATACCAACTCAAATAAAACACAAAAATCCCAACTCTGCGGAACTGGGGTCGGTACATTAATAAAATCAGACGTCGAAATTGGTAGATTTACCTTAAGCCGTAACACTTATACTTTATACGCATGTTAAATTTAACCCATCATAAATCCGATCGGACGTGAGGATAAGGGAAAAAGTCGAAGCAAGAACGTTCCCAAGGTGAGATAAATGCTGACGTAGCGTTTATGAAGATTGTTTATTGGGCAGATAACATAAATATCCCTCTCGTTTTCACTTAAACACAGAATGTATGAAGAAATTTGGGAAAGTATTCGCATTTTTCCCTATGGATTTTTTATACGTTTGACAAGGAAAACCCCGTTCTAACTTCGAGCAAAGTTCTGATTTAAGAATATGGGAGGTCGCAGCCGAATTAGCTTCAAATTGGCGTAACAAGACATATTGTATTCGTTTATTTTACATATTTGAGTGACGTAAAATTGCTTTATATTCAAAATTTGCTTGTAAAAGAAAACGAACGAACGAGACTAATCATAATAAAATAATAAAACAAAAAACCAAATATGTTCTCTTCTTGAATTTGTGTTTTTTTTAAAACAAAATGTATATTTACTACATACATGTGCTTCAGCACACAGGTGAAGTAGCAGCCGATTCCAATCACATTCAGGGGAATTTTTATATTTAAAATATAATTTCATCGGTCTACTGAGAGAACAGTGTGGGCGTGAAATGGAAAAAGTAATATCGACATATTTTTGTTGCCACAGCCGTAGATACATACCAAAGTGTAATAGAAATAGATACACATATGCGTCATATAATTTAACAATTTCAATTTAACTTACCTGTACGGAACAATTATGGCCACTTTATGACGAGCGGTACAGTTAGGAGGCGAAAAGAAGCCGCCACGTTGTACTTCAGGATATCTTTTCTCTACCCAATCTAGTTCCACTTCCGTTTTATTGACCGATATTGGACCTAAATATTAAATTAATTATTATATGTTAAAAAAAGGTTTCCTTAATGTAGATCAGTACAATTGTATATAATATTCTTTTTTAACAGCGTCACGATTTTTCCAGTTCTCAGAGATCATAGTGTCAAGACACTCCGTTCTTAAGTTTCTGCCCGAAATCGAGACAACGTGTTGAGTGGCGGAACGCAGCGCCGCCCTTTGTCTTAGATACCAGACCGGAGCAATGAAAATATATTAAGTACAAGAATTCCCCCGAGTGGGAATCGAACCTATAAGCAATCGTGTCCCATTATATAATATAAAATTATTAAAAGCCAAAGCCAAATAAAAAATAAGTTACATACTTCATTGTTTTAACGCCTAACAATTTATCACCGGTTCACTTAAAGTAAATGCCTCAGACCTGAGAAGAAACTCAGCTTGACTAATTTACAGATTTATTAGAGACAATGATAACTTTGAAATAGACTGGGGCAAGCATTATATTCTCATGACGTGTTATCATTTATAAAATCGTTTATTAGGTAATAACCTTTAACACGCAAAAGTCTTTTCACAACTTTTTTAAATTCTGGGATTCTATTGTAAAAGCGTACACATTGTCCCATAAAAGAATTACGGGTTCGATGCAATCGAGTTACAGGCCCGCGCCTGTAAGTTTAAGCCTATTTCCAGTATTAATAAAGTATAATATAAGTAATATTATATTGGTTTATCTTGGATATCAACATTATTTTACAAATAAAAACTAAAAGACGGACGGACGTCTTTTAGACATTAGTTGTAGACAGACTCATCTTTATAAGTAAATAGTGTCAGTTTGCAGTATTAAAATAACCGCTTTTACAAATTTATGTCTGTCTGTTAGTTCCGGCTAATCTCCGGAACGGCTGGGCCGATTTTGACGGGACTTTTACTGGCAGATAGCTGACGTAATAAGGAGTAACTTAGGGCACAGCTAGTAACCTATACAGAATTACAATAATGTTAATATTTTTCACAGCCTTACCTAGATCCGGTGGCATTTCATCACAAAACTGAATTGTTAGTTCTGAAGGTTTAACACCTGCATCTTCAGTAGTAACCAAGTTCTTGATTCCGTCCATAATTTTCGTAATCAAAAGCGGTGTGCTCGAGTCATCAGTTATGTTTTGTCGAGTCATATTCGGCGCGTCTTTGCTCGAGTTATTCTTATTTGTATTGTTGAAAACGGTTTTGTGAGTAGAATTTTTTACAAGATTTTCAACTTCTGTAGATGAGGTCGAAATTCTTTTAGGCCAAGTTTGCGATGCCTTTTCGCTGGATCTATAACAATGATATTGTTTTTAAATTAATGTGCAATTAATCTGTTAATATTATAACGATAGAAAATATTACAACTCGTATTTTCTAATAATTTCCAACTTTATAATTAATAAATTTAATGTATGTTACCTAGACGTGGGTATCGTGGCGTTATGCAGCGGGGTGTACAGGTAGGTCCGGAGAGGCGAGGCGTCGAGGATGGATCCGAAGAGATACTCAACAGCGGCTAACGCCAGCACCAGGAGTAGCAGCAGGCGGAGCGCCCGCGCCGCCCGCCCGCCGCCTGCGGCTGCGCCCATCAACGCATGCAATGCACGAGCGCACGACTCGAGCCCTGTTTAAAAATGCGATATTTTCGGAAACTTTGTTTATTTTTATTTACTAAAATACAAATTTTAAAACAAAAGATAACTTTATTACACACTGTACTACTAAACTTCGTTTTCAATAATAAATAAGCGGATAGTATAATTTTTTATTTATTAGATTTTTTAATAATAACTAAAAAATGTTAAAATAAATTGAAATATCTCAGAACAGTAAACTGAGAATATGTATAGATTAAGAGAGTAATTAAAAATTTATGTCAATTTCCAATATACTTTACGATAATAGCATACTAAACGAATTTAATAGTTTTCCATAGTTTTAACGACTAAATGCAAAGTAGCCTCGGTATGTGAAACGAACACGAAATAAATGTAAGAAGATTTTAAGTGTTCGTGCCATTGAATATGATCAAGGCGTGCATAAAGAACACGAACACCCGAGGCGGAATTTGAGAAGTTTATTTAGAAATGTGTGTAGAAATATGTTTTTTGCTGAAAAATTCTCAGGGAACTCGGTTCAGTGGGCTATGAGAAATGGTTTTCAGTCGGCAGTTATTTTAAAAGGCTGTCGTGAACTTCAGTAAGCATTCGTCTTTACAGATTTTTGACTTCTGGATAGGATTTATTACATTCTTTTATAATTAATTTTGTTATGTAATTTAAGTTTCATTTTTACTTCTTATGGGTTTTTTAAAGGGTTTTATTCTAAAAATTATTACAAGAAAACAGATGTGAAATGATGAAAGACTAGATAGTCTTTAAGAACAAAGGTTACTTCCTTGTTTCTTTCTATTAGAATTAGATACGGACGGAGCACATGTTTGGTAGGTGAGATTTTGTAAAGAATATATTAGCAAGAGTACAGATATGAATGCGTAAATTGATATTATTCACAGTGTTTGTCAGAAGAGATGCTCTTCCACATGTTTTACTCCTTTAAGTTAAGTCCTTATTAATTGTGAAAGAGTAGTCAGGGAGAACTCAGTGACCAACTGCTTTCCTTAATTTCCGCCCAAATTTGAAACATTGCGCAGAGGGGGGAAATGAACAAATATTTAACACAATTATTACCCCAAGTGGTGTTCAAATCCACAACCAAACCGCAGTTACATAGAATAAATTAAAACCCACTGCGCCACGTTTCTCTGGATTAAATGATTACAAAGACAAAACTTATTTTTTAAGACAGCGATAAAGAAATAGAATATTATTTACCTTCTGGAAAGTGTGTAAAGAGGGAGCTCTATGGAAATGGCCCATTGTTTTCACTAGAAACTTTTATATAGCATGTTGTTAGCTTCTCCCATTGTAATCTGAAAAGGATAAAAAGATTATTTATTCATATTTAACTAAACAAACACAAATGTAGGTTATACAACCTGTATAAGAAAATCATATGAGAATTAATAACGAAATAATATAATTTTAGACCTGCAACGCTGAAATTTATAATAAAAAAAGGCTAACAGCTTTCCTTCAATTTTTTTTTTCTCATGTTGACTAATTTAATTTTTGGGCACAATTGTATTTTATTATAGTATGCCACTCAAGCTTTTGGAATTTTAATATTATTTGTATGATTTCATCATATAATTTCTAGAATGTCATTGACGATCCTGATATAATAATTCTCGTAGCTAGATCAAGTTCTAAGTACTTGGTAAAAAATTAAGTATTGAATAGTGTAAGAAAAACATATACAAAAGCTATCTTTTTATTCCTCAAATAGGAAGACGTGTGAAACAAATAAAAAAATGATATAATAAATAATCATAACCGCATTGTTATTGTTTAATAAGGCAATGGATGTACAAAATCCAGGCATAGTCAGGCGCATGACAAAGTACTGTTTTTATATCCCAACTACCATGTCTGGTTAACAATCAAAAGGAAGCGACTGTTAAACTCCGTTTTTCAATTGCCGCCCCAGCGTGTTTAGTTGTACAGGTTTCAACCTGTATTTCGTCTTATCAGACCAGAGAAATGAAGTTAAAATAATTTAAATATTATCTTTCCCTCGTCAAAATCGGTCCTTAAATCCATTGCTTACACGGTTGTTTTCTTTTCATAGTAAATAATATTCAAATAAATAAACAGTTAAATTAATAGATCTAAGTTCTATTTATATCTTCTGCATCTAACTTTTCGAGTATATTATAAAAAGTGTATTCATCCTATAGTGATAATCCAAAATATTTTCTGCTTTTCTCAGAAACACTCATACATTACCTAAGGGACAAAGTAGGGTTTAGCATGCGGTAATGGCCGGGCGCAAAAATTTAAATTAACGTTTCGTTAGTATACATAACACGAGATAGCCTCAATAATTGTTTAGTTAAATAATATTAAATTTCAAAAAGAAAAGATTTTATGTCATTATTGGAAAAAGTATAATTTTAACCAATTTTATTTTTAGTTAGTAGTTTATTTCAATTTATTGTACTGTAAGTAGCAACGTAAATGAATTAGAAATACCAACCTAAAAATGATTACAATTCAATGAAACAGGGGTTTCTACAAGCAATGTACTCTAATTTACTCTAAATCTACTACTAAAATAATATTGATAACCATTTAAAATTTACAGATCCAGGTTAATTTAATATTTAAAGGTACATCATAATTTTTTTAGAACATAACGATGTGTATTTTCAAACATAAGTAGTTTCCGACGTCACAGAAATCTCTTACAATGTTACAATATAACCACCTACATATAATGTTTTTATAAAAAATATATATTTTTATAGAAAAAATATATTTTTAGAAAATCATATTTTTCCTAAGTGTGTGATTAACACTTTAAAAAATGTTCAAAAAAACAATAATCATTTAGTATTAAATAAAAAAATAAAATGAAAGAACAGATATAGATATTTACAAAATTAGAATAATGTGTTAATGTGAATTAATTTACTAAACGTATTATGACGAAAAGGAAGCGGGGAAGGGAAGAGGTATGTCAGGCTTGCTGTAATGAATGCGAGTTAATGGTAAATTAAGCTAAATGTACGAAATAACCAGTAGAATACTGAAACTCAAAAATATTTAATGCTTGCTACATTCTGTTACTAAAATTCGACGGCGACTTGATTAATTTAAATTCAATTATGTCTCGTTTAAGCAAATTATGAAACAATCAAATTTAACAACTTAATTTTTCATTGAAATCCACCATCTGCTACTACAATCGGCTTATTGGATTTCTTCTATAACAGCGGTGGAATTACAAAGAGCTTTTCGTTGATCCTATACTAGAAACATAATGCGATTTCATTCTTATATTACGTAAGTTATTATTATATTTGTCCGTACAATATTTCAATGTAATATTCTCTATAATATAGAAATTTAATTAAAAATTATATAATAAGTATGTATAATTAGATTTTTTATGAACTTGTCAGTAAAATATTAACTTTTTACAAGTCCTTTTCGTATCAATGTATAATCTTCTTTGTTCTAAATATTACAAAAAAATTAAGCTTGAATGTAAATCGCTACATACGCGGGTAGAGCGCAACCGCATCCAACTAGAAAGACAAGATAAACAAGCATCTCTACGCGTTTTTCAGGGTCATCAGGGTAGTCATAAAGCACCAATATCCACATTGCGTGTTGAGTGACAGAGCTTAACACCGCGCTTTCTTTTACTAGAGCAGAGATATGGAATTATTTAAATATAAACAGTTGCCCCAGTGGGGATCGTATCCACAACCAATCGCGTTAAAAGTCAAACGCTGACCCACTGCACTGCGTCACAACAATTTCTAAAAACAAAAATTGCGGGAATAACAGTAACAAAGTATTTTTCTGTATATCGTATCAATCTTATACTGATATAATATGGTTTCTTTATCTCATATTTTTTTTATTATTGTTATGCCGATTTTTTTTAATTTGTAATTGTCTGGTTTAAGCGTGAAAGAATAAAAAAAAACCAACAAATTTTTAAAACGAATAAAATATAAAGACAGGCAATACATTTCTTAAACAACAGATACACATTTTTTACTAATAAGTTTTATGGAGCACTTCGTAACCTCAATTAATATTAATAACATTTCTCGAATGCCGCCGTAACACAAGGGAGGTTTATGACCTAATATTTTAACGCCACTGTTGTTTTCATTTCTTAGTTAGTACCAAGGGCAAGCAATAGTTATCTATTTATTGGTGTGTCGTTTATATTATCGAGGTTATTACATCTCCATCGTTCAAAGCAAAGAGAAACTAATATCAGGATACTCCCCTTTCTCCGCTATTCTGCTTCTCATCCGAAGATGTACAATATTTTATAATAAGATACTTTGCCTAGGATAGAAAACAACTTAATTATATATTATTACTAAACTAGTTGGCGCCCACAGCTCTAAAATCTAGAAGAATAAAAGAAATAGTATAAGTATTTCGAGAAGTCCTGTCTTAATACACTCTCCTGTACTTCTGAAGGAAGCTCCATCTCAAATTCCAGCATCATTTGTGCAGTAGTTTCGGCTGTGCCTCGTCTGACAAATCACTCAGTGTCAGTTTTTGATTATTAAAAAAATAAAAAACATGTATAATCAATAATATAAACAAAAAATAAAATAAAAAGTAATTTAATAAGTGCCCAAATTGTAAATCGGCAAAGCCAAGCATAATATTTGCGGAAAAACTTTACATCAAACAACCGTTAGAAACTTTTTAGCTGTGAGTGCAAATTTGTTTTGCGTACGAATAGGTTTAACCTTTGACAAGTTAGCAATGTGTAGGCAAATACCGTGAGGATTAAAGTGTATACATAGAATATACTGCACAGTTGGTATATTATGGATGACCACATCCACATAGGGGCATCCACAATATCACTATAGTATAGCTGATAAAACTACATTTTACTGATTGTACAATTAACTTTTTAGATTTGGATTTTGACAAGTGTAATGGAATCGAACTAAATATTGGGATTTAAATGTGAAAAAGACGAACTTTTTGTGACGTGACTCAAATTGCCAATATGAGAACATTAAATGAAGTGAATAAAATTAACATTAACAAAAAAATATCAGAAAGCAATACATCAAAAATATTGTAAAAAAGCATTTAGAGGAATATATAATAATATCAACCTGAGTACTTAACATTACTTAAGATTTATTTGCATATACATGGTTTTACAGACATAATTAAACTTTTTTAAAAACTACGAACCGCCTAAACAGTAAAAACATAATAAGACATAGATAAAGCTAAGAACAAAGTATATATATTACAACATTGCAGATTAAAATAAAAATAAAATAATTACATCCCAATAAAAATGTAAGTACTAAAACCTAGGCACGTGGAAAAATGGAATCACAGAATTAATTAAGCAAATAATAAAATTGTACTGCGAGGCGAATATCAAAAATGTTTGCATCGCTAAGTGTAGAAGTTAAACTAACATTGCGTGTAAACTGTAATTTTTCCACGAGCAAACCTCTGAAACGTGCCCCGATTGCCAGGTACGTGGGTACGTCATCACACACACATTTGAAATGTAAATAAATTTACTTTGTACATACCCGAGTTTCCTACCTAAATATAACTGGCAGAGTATAATAGTAATATATACAATGAAGTTTCAACTCACCGGGGTTGCATTAAAGTTCATTTTAAAGGGGCCTGAACACTCTGACCAAGTGCAAGGTTGCTCATATATCAATAAAAAAATTTGTTTTCATGAATAGTCCTTTTACGGGATAGATTTTATAAATTGCCATTGCCTCATAAAAGGATAGAGTTTCCGGCCCACAAACTCTATTTAATGCTGGGATTTAGACGAGGGTAGAAGTACATTTGTCATATTGAGTGTAATGCATGATCTTGGGCACCTCTCCTTTGTTATGTTCTTTTTACATGCATAAGCTTTTAGGCATCGATTTGTTTCCCCTTGTATACGTGATAAAACAAGATAAATAGTAAACACCACTTCTATAAAATATTTTTGACAAACTTATTTTCTTAAATAAAATTTGTATTTTCGTATGAACAAATATTATGTAGTTTAAAATTAAATATAATAAAGCTTCATGGCTTTTTCCGCATAGCAGGGTGGTCAGAAATAACCTAAACAGGATTCTCAAGACTCAATTCACCACTTTCTGCCCGAAATCGAAACATTGCGTGTGGAATTTAACGCATTTTTTTCACTTCTTTGCCAGGAAAAAACTTACTAAGTATTATTAATGGGTTCTTGGGTATTGATTTTTCGTTAGAACTGAATATCTAATTCGTTAATTCTCAAAAAAAATATATGCCACTAGTAACAACCTTAACAAAAACGTCTCGCGATTGTATAACAAACTTAGTATAGCTTTTCCTTCGGAGTTTGACTAGCGTGAAGTTAAAATGGCATCGAAAATAAAAGTTTCTAATTAGAGCTCGTTTACAAGAAGAAACGTTTCAGGGGTCTCGTCTTTTTGTAAGATTGCGATAACGTTCTGTCTACACAATGGCAACAGAAATAGTGTCATGAAAATCTACAAAAACATCATTTACAATGTAGCTGGTAGAAAATGTATAAGTCATAACATTTAAAAAAATAATAACAAATATACATTATAGATAACCAATAAATTTTGTTTAAATTTCCTCGCTCAGGTGACAAGATAAGGCGGCGGTGAGTTACGCCACTCATATACAATTTTTCGGATTCAAGTGGAAAATGAAGAACGGAGTGTTTTGAAACTAGACTCTCTATGTTAAGCTGAAAAAAAAGTGACTCAAATTAAAAGGGTCTTATTAAAAAAAAGTTGGTAGGGACGACATTATAATTCGCTTTCATAATCAATTGAGATAAAATTATATTACAATTTGTTTTACACATTACGCCATCACAGAACACCTAGTTGCTATGTTCAGTTCAGTTCTTTAATTATGGCGGTGCAAACGTGCCAGTTGAGCACAAGCCACTCACTTCGCCAATGTCACGTTGAATGGAGAACACACGAAAGAGATTGATCGGTAAAAAGAGATAAAGTCACACAAGAAAGAGAGTTGCTTTGTTCGGTGGCAAAATAGCACAATAAAATTACACAAGTACAAAATTGTATTTATTTATTTATGTTGCTTGTGTCTTCATTGAAAGCTTTTAGATTTAACTTATCTACACAGAAAACTTTTTGATTAGCTACGAGTATGTGTCAAATGGATGTAATTGGACACAACAAGTGTCAACCTGTGCGCAAGTGAGCTGATTTTGTAGTCACTGGTAGCTTGTATCCCACACAAAACCCAAAAGGCCTACGCTTGCGCAGCGCCTTACACATATATTCAAATACACTAGAAATATTACACATCTAAAACTCGTATGACTTTTCAAATTTATTACTCAAATCAACTTATTTGAAAGATAAAACAACTGTGACAAAAACAGTTTTCAGAACAGAATTTCAAACGAGAACTTTTAATCTGCGTAAATATTTTTCTCATTTCATTCTATTTCTGGATAGAAGGCACAAGTTTCTGTCTGCAGCTGTGTATTTCTATTTCTTTCATACAAGTATGTACTATGTAACATTGTTGTGTATGTTTTATAGAAAATCATTAAATAAACATGAGAATAAAAATACTTTAGTTTGGCTACAACTATAATTCATTATATCTAGTGGGCTCTATCTACATTCATATTCTAGTTATCTTGTTGTTAGCATCTATAATAGATAATAAGAATACGGCCACGTTCAAAGTTTTACACGTTTTTTAAAAATGGTTTTTCATATTCTAAATGTGTGAATACTATTTTAAGTATATTAAAATAAATGGAACGACTATTTTTTCTTTGTTTCAGCTTTTCCGCATAGCAGAGTAGTCAGAGAGAATAGTGTCAAGACACACTGGCTGCCTCTTTCCGCACGAATTCGAGACATTGCGTAATGACTCGCGGGCTCAATGCCGAGCTTTGTCTTGTAAGCAGAGCGGAGAAATGAAAATTATTAAATTATGATCATAGTTACGAGCGGGATCCGAACCTACAACCAATTACGATTGCAGTCACGACGCTGTTCCACTGCACTTTGACAGACATCGATTAAATAACATAAATAATATAATAATACTGATCAAGCAAAGACAAACCCCTGAACACTATGAAGTCTAAACACTAGCAAAACTTAGAAAGTTCTTACTCTTAAGAGTAGGCATGCAAATAACTTAAAATGATTGATGTAGAGATAATACACTCTGATAAATATACGAGATTCTAATTCTGTTTTTACAAAATATAAACTGTATGCAATCATATCGGCAAATACAAAAATTTTATACTTGAACCTTTACATAAGATATATTTATGAACGTACTTTCAAAGATGCACTTATTACACATATGCACATATAGCTATTTAACTTGTGTGTTGATTTTATATACAGGTATGTTTACAGAGAACTGATTAACTTTCCTTATTAGCTTTAGAAGGTTGTTGCGATTGATCAAACAAACTAAACCTAGTTTTGTAATTGGTAGTATGTCTTTGAAGAAGTGATATTTTTAAATAAAAATGTATATATATTAAATAAATTAAATAAAAAGCAGATTCAAGATTTTTCCCTCATAGCAGGGTAGTCAGAGAGAAAGTAATGTCAAAACACTACGTTCTTCATTTACAGCCCGATACCAAGACATTGCGTGTTGAGTGCCGGAACTCAATGTCGAACTTGTCTTGTCGCAGCTAAGAAATGAAAATAATATAAATATAAACACTCCACCGATTGGGCATCGAACCCACAATTATCGGATCGCAGTCAGACGCTGTCGAACTGCATAACGACGGCCTCTTATAAATAGTAGTCAATTATAGATATCACAAAAGTTTTCAAACTATTTTAACATTTTTAAAGTGTAATTCGCAACCTTAGGAAATTGAAAATATTTTTTATAAAACGTATAAAAATTTAAACTCGTGTAATGGTAATCTTGGAAACCGTCCAAGAGTGCGCCGTCCGAGATGCTAACAACAAAAATAAGTAGTAATAAGCGTATATGAATTTCGACGTAGCCGTATATAGAACGCATGGCTTAGCGGTCAGAGCGCTTGGACAGTTTCCAAGAGGCGCGGGTACGAGATCCCGCTGCGTTAAACTTTTAAAACGTTTTCTAAAAATGTTTTACTAACTATCTAAAAGGGCTGTACAAACTATGCGGGCTTGTTACAATTTTTCTTTTATGCTCATTATTTCATTATTAGATTTTGAGGCTTTATTATTACAGGCCGCTATTTATTCCTTATTTTTCAATTGATGCATGTTTTTAGAGCTTCACGCTTTTTCCTGCATAGCAAGGTTATCAGAGAAAACCTAGTTTCAAAACACTCCCTTTTCCACTTTCCGTCCGAAATTGAGATATTACGTGTTGTGTAGCGGAACGTAACGTCGCGCTTTGTTTACCTAAAACAGACCCAAACCAGAGCGGAGAAATAAAAATATTTTAAATATAATCATTCTTCCGAATGAGAATCAAGCCCACAACCATTGCGTTTACAGTGTGTCACTTACACTGTCCCACTGAGCCACAATGACGCTGGGTCATAGACGGGATGGTCATATTTGTTGTATTACAAATAATATAATGAAGTAAACTTTTGATATGTAAAATAAAACTATCTTTTATTTCTTTTAATATGTTTAGCCACATAGATACAAACTTCGAGACGATTACAATTGAAATATAATAATTTTTATTCAACTTTAATATTTTCGGCCACAAAGGTGAAACAAAAAGAGTTTAAATCTTTTTCCTCTGTGAAATGGTTACAAAGTTTTTAGTTCACGGTTTTGTGTAGAAAGCGATTAATTTATCTTAAGTAGCGATAGCAATTAATGTTGGCGAAAAAAGATATTAATGGTAGGGCGGCCCAATAAATCAGTGGAAATGGCCGTTGGTCTGCTGTGCCTCGCTACGGCCACAAAAAGTCAACAGGGGATTCTCTATTTAGACTCTACGCTTAGAATCACTGGCATCTTCAACCAGTTGGTATTTGGATAAAATAATAACATCTTCATATATTAAAATAAACAATATAAAATAAAATAAAATTTATAGTTAGAATTTAATACAAGGATTTGATAGAAATACGGTGACAAAAAGATAAACTTTTTATTGTAAATAGACCAAGCTCGAAAATATATGAAAAAAAAACTGACGTAGTAGTTCTATTTGTTAAATAGGCTCTCACTTTCTTGAAAATATAATCTTATAAAATTATGATTTTCAAACTATGTATAGAATGCTTTGCTTATTTAAGCTATTTAGCTTTACAACAATCTTACAGCTCTTATATGTTATTTCTCATTTTATATGGTATCTATCTTTAATAATTTATATGTGTATATATATATATATAGACTCGAGAAAAGTCTAAGGTCTTCTAAGGTCTAAAGTCTTTCAAAGGTCAGAAAACATAAAAAAAATATTTTCCCATACAAGCTGCTGGAAGTGAAAAAGCTAATGTCATCGAGGCAACGATCTACAGGAGGAAAATACAAAGAAGAGGATATCTCGATCAATATTCGGGTATACCGATGATTCCAACCGGTTTACCATTTGCAGCATCTATAATTTCCACTGCATTTGTGACGACGATAAACAAATAGCAAAGACAATTGTTGGAAGTTTGTGGAAAATCAAGTTTCACTGTCTTACTTACCCCAACCAATCACTATGATAATTATGATTCAATTTTTTTTGTAGAGAATTCTCTTGTATATTTTCTATTTCAGTTCCTGTTTTTTAAAATTAAATTTTGACACATTATTTAATTCTGAGGCGGTACAAAGTTTTAAAAAATTACAATAAAATAAACACACGCAAGTTATATTCTGACGCCATCGTGTCGCAGCGGCACAGCGTCTGACTGTGAACGCGACTAGTTGTGGGTTCGACTCCCACTCGGGGTAATGATTATATTTTAATTATTTTCATTTCTTCGTTCTGGTACATAAGACAAAGCGTGGAGATGAGTTCCGCTACTCAACACACAATGTATCAATGTACGAAGAACGGTGTGTCTTGACACTAGGTTCTCTTAGAATACCCTTCTATGCGGGAAAAAGCTGCATTGATTTATATTCTTTATTCCAATACAAATATTATTAATGTGTCGTGTGTGACGTACCCAGTACTTATATATTGTATTACTGTCAATAATTTAATTACTATCAAACGGACCTTGGAACTGGACAGTCATTTCATTAAACACACACATTACAAATGTATATAATTATAAACTCTTACTAATATATTATAATAACTTACCAATTCAACCAATATAAACATAAAACATAGGACATATTTTAGAAAACGTATAAAAATTTGAACGCAGCGGGATTTGAACCCGCGCCCCTTGAAAACCGTTTAAGTTCGGGCGCGGATTCAAATCCCAATGCGTTCAAATTTTTATACGTTTTCTAAATTATGTCTTTTTCAATTTCCTAAGTGTGCGATTAACACTCTAAAAAATGTTAAAAAACAAAACATAGGTTTGTAAATGACGAGTATTTACGGAAATCCTTTGTCCCAAATTATGTGCGTACGTTAATCCGGCTATTTAAATGATAGCATTTGGAGGTAATTAATGCTTAGCCACATTAAATGAATTATATATTTAGCTTTTTGTGACACATTGTAAATAGATAATTTGACTATAATTGCTACATATAAATTCATAGTGCTACAGTAAGATGTCTTCCAACTTTAATCGCAATGGGTGTGGGTTCAATTGCTAATTAAGGAAATATTAGTTAATTATATTTAAATTATTATCATTCCCTTAAGTTTTCTACTCAACGCGCAATGTCTTGATTTCAGACAGAAAAAGAAGAACGAAGTATATATTGAAGCAAGTTTCTTTTGCGTACATGCGGAAAACAACTTGAAAGTATTAAAAAATATCTTTTTTATGCATTATACAGTACCAATGTTATTGAAAACCGCAAGGCCAAATACAGTCTGTTTGGTAATTGCTTTGATTCTAGATCCAAATCAATTTCATTAATTATAGACTCTTGAGTCTTTACTAACTTGTCTTGTCTTCTCAGCCGACCTCAAAATATAACAATATGAATTTTAGTAGTTGATGCCGGCAACTGCGAAGATGACTTTATGACATGACATTGAACTTGTTGATATAGAATTTATTAGAAAGATAAAAAAACGAAAACAATATGGATATAAGCATTTCTTCGAGAGAGAATCGAACGCACGTCCACCGCGCTTACAGTCAGGCTGTCCGCTGCCCCACTGCCACGTTGGACTCAAAGTTAAATGTACAATAAAAAGTATTATTATTATTAATTTTATTTTAATCTTTAAACTTTTTTTTAATTACAAAATTTTATTGGTTATAAACATGATACATTCTATAGTTCTGATTTTCAGCCTTTTGTTAGATTCGACCGTCATTAACAACTTGGGATAATACGAGCTGGTCCAATGCACTTTGAGTAAACAATGGTCGCCTGTGCAGCTACAGATTAGGATTACGGCGATAAGCCCCGCTCCAATTGTGCATTAGATTGATGGGTATTGCAATTCAAATTCGAGCTTGTAAATGCACTTAATAAGATATTATATATTCTTTTATTATATAAAATTTAATTAAGTAAATTATATAAGTTACATTAAATAAAATATTTATGCGAGTTAATATCAATTTAACGTGAAAGTTTTACACATCTACATTTAGTTAATAATAGAAGCTAGTAATGTTTTCAAATATGATTCGTATTAGTTAAAAAAAAAAAAGTGCCAAGACACTTAATTCGCCGCTGTCCTTGCGAGATTCGAGATTAATTTATTGTGTGTTGTGAGTCGCGCAACATAACAATACGCTTTGTTTTATCAGAGCGAGGGAATGAAAATGATTAAAATATAACTTGAATGGGGATCAAACCTACAATTATTGCATTTACAGTGAACACAGCCACTGCGATAGATTTGTATGCCACGACACGACGTAAATATAATAACGAAAGAACGGAAAAATAAAGAAATCAACAGTAGTGCTACAAAACGTGAAAACCGCTGGAGCCATTTCGTGTAATTATGCCAAATAAAGTACGAACTGAAGTGTAAGGGATTAGTCTCTGCCATAGTATTTCAACGACACAGCACAAATAAAACGTATAACAATTTAATAAGCTTAAAAATTCATCTTTTATGCGCGAATTTAATTTTGTTTCCTAGTGCAAGAACGATTTAAAAGAAATACATTATTTCGACATAGCTCGATAATAACGTATAGATTAATTGGTTTGAGCGCTTACGGTTTCTAAAAGGCGCGGATTCGAATCCAGCTACGTTCAAATGTATAAATATAAATAAATAAATAAACTACGTATAAATTTTTGTCACTATAAATCAGTTCTGGGTGGACAACGGAGACAAGTCACTGACTGTATATCATTGCATTTTGCTGCCTAATCTACAAAGGAAGACTTAAAAAAATTATAATATCAAGCAATATTTATTTTACCGCCACTTTTTGGCATCTTCAAGCCAGCAGCAAGCTAATATTTTATGAAAATACTGACTCTCCAGCCGAAAATAATTAGATCAGAGATAGTATATTAAACATTCAACAAAGTTTTAACAAGCCTCTTGTAAAATTGCGATTGCGATGAGCGATGATTCTTAGCGTAACAAATAGGAAATTGGATTTATACTTATAAAACCTTATTTATAATTAAAATTAGTAAATATTATATTATAAAGTGCCTAATTGATATAGTTTTGCCTTCACGTTGTAACTAACGTAATGTAATCATATTATTTATTCAAATTCAAAATATCCTCTTATTCAAATAGACTTTGGCGAGCACTTTTGAATCGTCGAATAAAAACCTTGCCCGTATTTTTTACAAAAATTAGCTGGATTGAGGAGTATGAAAATGGTGCATAAATGCAGAAAACCACGAATATTATGAACTATTAGAAATTTTATATATTATTAAAGTAAAAATACTTTTTTTTCTAATTGAAGTATAATTTTTTATTCGGAGGCAACTAAGAAATCGATGGCGGCAGTTTCATATAATAAATATATTAACTGACAGACGAATGCCACCTCAGTCTACATATGACCACGCACTACTGTAGAGTGTTCAAAGGTTCAAAGTCAAAGTACATATATACATAAGTATATACATAGGCATATCGATTATTGTTGTCTACAAAATATAAGGTTTTTCTTATATAATCTGCGATATAGTATTCCATGATAAAATCAAATTCATGATCTCCAACTAATAACGTTTAAAAACATAAAATATTAATCTTCAATTGCACAGTAATTATTTGGTAAGATAAAGAATAACCCTTCTATTTGTGTTACCAACGTTGCCAGGACTCATTGTCTGAGCGTAATGCTGAATTGCTCATTAAAGCGGACTCGTTATCATCGATCGTGCTAATATGAGTGCTCTAGCGCTATCGTTTCCTCCGTACGTTTTTAATTTTCCTTATTAGACACGTTCAAATAATAATATTGAGATAGAAATGTTCAATGTTGAAGTGGAACTTATTAAATTAAAATATTCATTTTTATAAGCATATTTGCATTTTTTTTCTTTTTGTGAAAGCTTAACGTTATATTATTTAATTATTACTCGCTTCTTGCACTATATAAATATATTCATAATTCATATATAGGGGCGTCATCGTGGCACAACGTGACAGCGTCTGACTGAATACGCGATAGTTGTGGGTTCGATTCTCACTCGGGGGATTGATTATATTTAAAATATTTTCATTTCTTCGCTCTGGTGACCAGACAAAAGTTGGCGGTAGTGAGTTTTGCCACCCAACACATTGTGTCTCGGATTTATGCTCAACCAAGAACGAACCCACGTACACCAATAAAAAGGCAATGATGTACAGCATCATAGCTCTTTACATTACAGATAGAAAGAAAATGATGAGGATAACGGATCAACGGGATGGAGATAACACGATAAAGTGACCCATGCGCTAATGGTCCTTATAAAAACTGTTTGTTCAGAGCTGGTATTTATCCTAGTAGTAGATTTAGTGAAGATTTAATAGTGGTGTGATTTCATGCAGTTATATAAATTATATTTTACTGTTAATTTTGGATAATTCATACTTGAAGGAACCTTTGTAATATTTCAAAATACTAAGAGGTCGAAATGTTGATGTTTTTATCAAATAATACACTTTTACGCGATTCCCTGTAATTAAACGTTTTCATACAATTGGTTACCGTTTGATACGATCCGTTATTCCGTTTAGTACACCATCTATGCCCTCCGAAGTAGATCTCAGAAATATCTCCTACCTCTCTGTTTGGTGGAGATCACGACTGCTTTATCTATAAAGTATAAAATTTATTATTAATTTATAATAAATTCCAACCCAAGCCCGTGCCAAAACAAAGTAATATAAAACACATTGACAATTTGGGAAAAAATATAGATGTGACAATCAGTAGTACATTATTGTACGACAGGAGCTATCAATTCTCAAATAATGAGTAAAGTTCTTAATAATGCTCATTGTCCTAGCACAATTTTAATTGTTTTGATTGGGGGATGGGGAAATATTATTCATAATTGATGAATTTAAATGTTAACCAAATTATTATGGTTACATTTTCTTATATAAAGAAGTTGCCACAGGAAAACTATATAAAAGATATGATTTAAATAATATGTTATATACATTAATAAATACTCTCCAGGGACAGATATACCTTGATATATCTGTCCCTGGAGCAAGACCCCCCCGGACGCCCAAGGAAGCCATGGCTGGATGATGTGAAGCAGGATATGAGAGCCAATAGATTAACCACTGAGGATGTCAAAGATCGTGAAAATTGGAGGAGATTGAGTAGGAAGGCCTGGTTAGTCAGGGATTAGTGCCAAGTAGAAGAAGATTAATAAATAATAATTATGTAACATTAAGTGACAATATATTTTTTTGTATAATTGACATAAATAAAGTAATTAATAGTAAATCAAATAATTTAACATGTGATAGGTTGCAACTTTCTTACTTTTACAAAAGAGAAGTAGCAAAATTGCTATCATATATATTATTTTCAAAATATGAATACTAGAATCAGGTGTATTATATCGTAATTCTTTCATGGGACAATGTGTACGCTTTTACAATAGGATCCCAGAAAACGTCTGAAAATGCTCTATATACGTTTGTGTTTTAAAGGTTATTACCTAAATAACGATTTTATAAATGATAACACGCCTTGGAAATAAAATGCTCCAGTCTATTTGACCCGACTCGTGCTGTCTTCTCACTCTCCTCGATGGGGATAGGGGAATGTTTCCAGGGCTAGGCCCTTTGATCATGAAGATCTTCACCACACAATAAAATGGGCGTGTCGCTGGGTACGGCCTTTTTGGGCCTATTTTGTGGAGAGAATGCATATTCTCTTGGACCGGACGTCATCCATCCACGTGGACGTGGAAGCTCCGGCCGCTGATAAAGCTAGTCATAACTCGAATGAGAAGTCTATTTGAAAGGTATTATTGTCGCTAATAAAGATTTATTTATAAACGATATAAATTATTGATATTAAAAAAAAAGAATTAGAAATTCCGCTGAGTTCCTTGCGCCGGTTCTTTTAAGTTCTGAGGCATTAGTAAACCGGTGGTAAAATGTTTAACGTTCAAAAAATTAACCTTTCAACTTCTTATTTTGTAACAAATATATATATTTGACTATGACTTTGATTGCATTTAAATAAATTAGCAAAATTTATTAACATTTAATAAATTTTGTTTCAAAAATATGTTGAAAAAGAAGAAAGAGCAACACCGATTTTGTTAAACGAACGCAAGACCAACATTTAAAATCTTACTATATTATAAATGCGAAAGTTTATGAGGATAGATGTATGTATGTTTGCTACTCTTTCACTAAAAACTACTGAACGGAGTTGGGTTAGACTGTACAGTATTATAGGTTATACATTAGAATGACATATAGGCTACAATTTACAATGTTTTTGTGTAACTTGGTCACAATATAACGTTACATATCAAGTGAGTCGGAAAAAAAATTTACCCTCTGAGAGCTATGTTGGCGTACGTTGACTAAATCGTTCGAGTTACTCAGAGACCGTACCGTAGGATTGTTTGTCTTAAATAGTTCTAAATAAGAGACACCATATCTAATTTTTAAGTGGAAGCCACTATGAACAAAATAGTGAATTATAAATATAATTAAATTGGATACTTTATTACAATGCACATTTTAGAATATTTATAAAACTCTTCGAATCGAAATCAATACATTTGTTACTTTATATATTTAATTTAGATAAACTCAGTGTTAATAGTAACAATAAGTAAATTGGCCGAATAGTTTAAAAGTTATAACGGTATGATTGACTTGAATGGAGCGCCACAAAGCGACGAATAGGCGAGGCGCGCGGCGCGGATGAGGAGGGGCGACGCGATCCAAGACGCATCATCGCCGAGTGCGCGAGCGTGACCCGAGGGCAAACACGTGAGGGGCTGAGGGCGTTGACGGTTGTGTTCTCTATGCAACGATTGCCAATTTGCCATGAGGAAAAACTTATGGCAAATTGGCAATCTTTATACCAAAGCTATTAATTCAGACAACAGGCAGAATATTCTATTTTAGTTAATGTATTTTTAGTAGACTACTTTTTATGTTAATTTCAGTCGTATAAGAATTGTTTTTTTTTTGTTTCTCCAATTATAATTTTAGCTATTTAGATATAGTTTTTGTTAGTATCAAGTAAATAGATTATTTTTTGTTTTTATTACATTATTATAATTTTGTTCGGTTGAGAAGAACGGTTATTTTAAAGTAAAACTAATTCGATTCTTGAAGCGGTTTGTTACTTTGTACAGTAGGTATAATTATTGTTTTAGTTGGTATATTTTAACTAGAAATATAGATTACTTTTAATTAAAATTTCATTAGTATTAGAACTGTTTTTTTTGTTTAACTGCTTATAGAATTGTATTTTTATTTATTTAAGTACCCAAAGTTTTTGTTAGTATTAGGTACTTATATTTTATTACAGTAGGTCCGCCAAAACTAAAAACACATCGATAATGTATCTACATATATTACATTTATTTAATTTTTTATACATTACTTAAATTTATCAACTTTTCAATTTTAATTTCTCGTTGTTGCCGTACGACAATAAACCGTTATACTAAGTAGTTACCGTTATATTAAAACAAACGTATAAAATGTGACCGCAGCGGAATTTGAACCCGCACCTCTTTAAAACCGTTCAAGAGAGTTTCGCGGGTTTCGAACCCGCTGCGTTCGATTTTTTATACGTTTTAGAAATATATTTTTTCAATTTCCTAAGTGTGTGAATCCTTTCCAATAAATTCTATAATATTACATACTAATCCTTTACATAAACGAACAACAGTAAACGTAGAACTAATTAACTAACGTAACTTTTGTCCGTCGTGTTTATTTATCAGTGCCAATGTACTTTTAACAACTGTGCTAATCGGTTTGTGATGAAATTTGATAAGGATAATCTTAAGCCTAAGGAAAGAAAGGATACTATTATCCACACACCGTATAGAAGTTTATATAAAACTGTAATCTCATTGACTAACACATCCAGCATCTTGAAATTTGCAGATAGGTTCTTTTATAGCTTAAATGAGTCCTAAGAAAGAAATTTGGACAATTCATCCTCAAGGAATTCCCCCTTAATATAATAGGGGTTCAAAGATTGTTATGGAATCCGGTCAGTTTTGATGTTAGACATCCGAATTTTTGAATGTACCGTGTATAGGCAAAAAAAAAAATTAATTATTTAACATGATTGGTCACGGTGTTAAATATGGCAGACCAAATTATTATTACGCGAACGAGCAAAAGCTAGTATTATATAATTGAAGTTAAAAATATACTTTTGTCAAATTAAAATATAAAGTAATCTAAAATTTAAAATTATACTTAGTTCTTTACAAATAAAAGTGGTAAAATGTAATACTATCACAAACCGATATATTGTTTTTGTAACACGTTTATAGTTTAATTTCTTCACGATATAAGAATTTAAAAAACTAGCGACCCGCTCGCGGCTCCGCCCGCGTCAACAATACCTGTTTTGAATATAGAAAAAAGGAGTCTATGATGAACATAATTTAAATCAATCTTCCATGTTTTGAGGTTGATCCTACACCCTCATGAAATCTATATGAAATTTCATCACAATCGGTTCAGCGGTTCCGCCGTAATGACGTCACAGACAGATAGACAGACACAGTTACTTTTGCAGTTCGATTAATTTTAATTGTTAACGAAAAGTGCCCATACTTATAGTAATGAAACATTTACTTATTTCTTATTGATTAGCTAGACCATTATGGTTCTTTTTCAGTTGCACTGTATCTTTAATTTTTACTTTTATATGTTGACAAAGAGAGAGCGCATCACGCTGAACAAATTGTGTTACGGCGGCTTTCACTTATTTTTATATGCCAGCTGGTCTATTATGATTATATATAAGGTGCTCCACCCTTTGAAAATTATTGTACTCCAAGTTCTGCTCAGGCATAAAAGCTATAACTTAAATCTCTATATGTAATGTACTGTAACAATGTCATAATATATGGGGCCAGCGAAACGCACGAATTGATTTCCCGGATTACTTTGTAAGTATTAATTTATCTGGCTGGAAACGAATTGTTTCAAAACAAATATGGGCAACCATAGCAATCAGGGATAATGTTAGTGGACGCATGGCTTAGCGGTCAGGCGCTTGAACGGTTTTCAAGAGGCGCGGCTTCAAATCCCGCTACGTTCAAAAATTTTTATACGTTTTCTAAATATGTCTTTTTCAATATCCTAAGTGTGGGAATAACACTTAAAAAAAAATGTTAACAAAATAATGTTGCTTTTAACAGTAAAATAATTTTTAAAATCGGTTCGGTAGTTTCGGAGATTACCGGCCTTAGTGTATGTTACACTTACAAACTCTTAATATCTATTAATAAATATTAGTATAAATTTTGTTTTTCATTTCCTGTATATTAATTTTTCATGCTTAAGACGCGACTATGTTGGGTCTGTGCGAAATTTTAGTAGAGGGGCAAACCTATACAATTTACTGTATATACTTATTTTTTTTGCCCACTCGTTCTATTTTCTTCTTCTATAAAATCGACAAGCACTTACTTAAATACCTAATAATAGCCACAATGTAAATCTACATATGCCTACGTGATCATTTATATATAAATTAGATTTGATTACATGTTCGATTTGTCGAGTGTTTGCGTGAAAGAATTTCAAATTACTTCGTATTTTTTTATATTACGATTCGCTTTTTGTTCCTTGTACTGCGGGTGAAATATATTAATTATATTTTTCACAGAATACTAATGTTAATATAAAATTATTAAACACTACAGATTTTGTATAATTTAACGAGAGTTTTGCTATTGACCCAACAATTACTACGATTTATAGAGGTAAAAGACTGTATGTATTGTATACTTTTAAAAAACTGTATGTAGTACTTTTAAATTTACTTCGATGTAAACCCATAATTTTATATTATATAGTATATATATTTTATATTATATAGTATATATATTTAGTATATATATTAGTATATATATTATAGTATATATGAGTTTAAAACTTATTTATTAACATTTATAAAAGAAATTTTAGCTTTAATAAATTTTGAAGGAGTAATGAATAGTTCTAGTAACATGTGTAATTTGAAAAAAAAATATTTAGAAATAATTCTTAATTTTAATATAAAGCAAACTGTATATTCCTGTTTTGTTTTTTACCACTAACACACATTAATTAAACGCGAGAATCGTTGAGAACTCTTATTTTTTTTTGTTTTTTTTTGGTTTTCATTGGTTATCTAGGATTATTTGTAGCAAGAAACAAAAAAAGTGTACTTTCCTTAATGTAATATATGTATAGCATGTATTCATTATGGACAACTAATTGTGTACAAATTTTATATATTTGTTAAATTCTTTATAACATAAAAAAAAACAATTATTTATATGGCGTCAAAAGTATATGCAGTCTAAGCGTTTAACTGACACTATTAATAATTGTTACTACAAAATCTGAGTACTCATATCTTTTATTTAATCTCGTTTATCATATCATCTGTTAAATCTAATCAGTAAATCTCAGAGAAATATTGTCATCTTCATTTGTACAAATATAACATCTTGATATTGAAACCGAGATATTGTGCGTGCAAGAGTGGTGAAACTCAACGCCGCGCTTTCCCACACGGATTTCAATATAATCATTCCCTCGAGTAGGAATCGAACACACAACCGCTGTACCACTGCGCTACGATGGCCTATTTAATTATATTTATTAAAGACTAACTTTAATATTTCTTTAAAGTAAAATATTTATACCTACTAGTATTTATGTAATAATCACAACAAATATATATAAACCGATCGAAATTGAATAAATTTACATTTCCCTCTGTCTAGCCTATACAAATACAAGAAAATTAAAAATATATATTTTACAATGCGAAATACGCCTAAGCCTATTCTGTAGACTATGTAAGTACTATTGTTCAGCACGTTCATTAGGCTACCCGCCTCTAATCAAGAAATCTGAGAGTCATGGTGGATTACAGTAATCCTTGTCCCCATCGACCTTTTTATATTTGTGCTTAGTGTTGCACGCGAGTGTTCTATATTTAAATATCCACTTTAGTTAAAAGGCCAAATAATTGTATCAAAAAAAAAACAAACATAGTAACAATAACAAAGTAGTTTAAAAAAGAAATAAAAAATTACACTTGTAATTATTTTCTCGTCATGTTGGTCGTCTACAGCAGAAGCATATTGGATTAGTGCTAAAAAAATGTTGTATTGTCATCGGATCCGGAAACGTATAAATTGAATAAATCTAAAACTATATTGATTTTTGTAGAAAAAACTCAAATACTATATCTTGTATTACAATAAACTAATAATCTTTATATTAAAACTATCAAATGTACGCGTTTTAATAAGAAAAATAATCTATAGTTACTTACTTAAAACTGCAACATTGACGTGTAATAAATGGAGGTAAATACCTCAATTGAAGATTTAATGAAGTCGTTCCAAGTGAAGTCACTAATGATGATGTATTCATTAAAAGTTGCCTTGATTAACCCATTATGTCGATCAATACAACGTTACTAAGTTAATTAACTTTGTTAGCTGTAACATACATTTTTTTTATATTTCTCGCATTCACAGTATTTTAGTGTTATGTAATGTTATTCATGTCAAAAACTTTCAATAATTACAGTATATCTAATTAAGATGCTTGTAACAGACTACAGTACTCAGGACAGTACTTATGAGCAATATAGATCAATACACTTTCACACTTTTTCCCGTATAACAGGGTGGTTAAAGAGAACTTTGTATCGAGACACTTTATTCTCCACATTCCGCCGGAATCAAATACATTGCGCGTTGCGCGGTGGAACTAAACGCCGCGCTTTGTCTTGTCGCAAGAGAAAATGTAAATAATGTAAATATTATCATTCCTCCGAGTGAGAATCGAACTACCAACCATCGCGTTTGCAGTTAGAGGCTGACACTGCGTCACGATGGCCCCTAATCATTTTCAGATTAATTATATTTAATGAAATCAATTAAAAAGTAACTTATTACAAAAACTTCTGATAGATAGTCTTATAAACTTAGTTTAATTGTAATTTGATTAGACAAAATTATACGTAAAACAAAGAAAAAAAGTAAGGAGGACCTGCGCCTGCAGTGCATACACAATAATAAATAATAAAAAGTCATAATTTTTTATATGTTTAAAAGGTTATTCTGACACTTAGGATGGCAGGGACGACTTTGAGCGTAGTTCAGAACACTAGGACTGTTTCCAAGCGGCGCGGGTTCGAGACCCGAATCGTTTAAATTTTCATAGGTCTTCTAAAAATATTTTTCCTATCTATATTAGTGGACTTTTCACTAGTTCTATCTGGTCTAAGAAAGCGTGGAAATTACATTTACATATTTCAAATATGTATCAAATTCCCAAAGTATTCGCTCAAGTGTAATCTAACAGCGTTAAGAGGTCAACATGAAAAGTCAAATAGACATTTTTATCTGTTTCAGAGAACTATTTTGCATTACAAAATACTACCCGTATGAAATCGTTTAACATAATTGGTACCAGACACATTACCTATTTCATGTATCAGACACCGATCCATTGTTGTTTGAATGACAAACAATACTAATATGAATATTTCATACAATTACGTATATTGCGTTCAAAAAAGCCTTTTTAAAATAAACACTCTTAAATAAAATAAAAAATAAGCTATTCTCATAAAGAGTTACATTTCTAATGAAACTATTTCCAGTTTTAATGTTCTAAGATACCCTCATGACGCAGTGGAGCTGCGTCTGACTGTAAACGATATGTAATTAGTCCGAGTCAAATGATTTTAAGGAAGGCGTTAAGTTTCGTAACTCATCACAAAATGTTTCTATATCAAGTGGAAAACAAAAAATCCTGCATTACGGGCCAAAATTGCGAAGCAATAGTTAAATAAACTTGGACTTACTATATATCGTTTACAAGAAACGTGGAGGGGCCATGTTATTACTTTAATGGTAAATAGGCGGAAATACTTCAATTTCCGTTTATTTGGGCAGTACGTGTTGAGTGGCAGCCGCTCATATCACGTGTTAAGATTAATCTAAGTAGAGAGCTGTTTGTAGGAAAAATATATTATTTAATTATGTGTACAGTTACTTTTTTTACAATAATATTATAATTAAATGTCTACTGCTTTGTTTTATACAGGTATTGTTAGTAGTTGTTTGTGCCAATTGAGATAGTAAGCATCTCAAGCAACATGAAAAATAACTTAAAATAAATAATAATAAATAAAATAAAAAAAAAAAAAAAAAAAAAAAAACAGATACAGGCACAGGTACAGGTCTAGCTAATAAAAGGATGTCAAAAAATGTAACACATTGACAATTGTTTAGTGTCTTTATTTTATTTATCATATATATAAATAAAATAAAAATTTAAATGATCGCTGTCTGTACATGAAAGATTTATAAATAAAAATTATTAGAAGCATGTGTCAATGTAATAGAACACAAAACATTGATTTTTAATTTTCTTTTCTGTTTGTCTGTCAGTCGGTTTGTATTTTTTTGTTTGTGGATGATAATCTCAGAAACATCTTAACCGAATGAAATGCATTACGACTATTGTATTGTTGTAAGCGTCCCTTAACATTTAGTGTTCATTACATTCCGATTGGTTCATAAATAAAGAAGTTACAGCCATTTCAATTATAAATGTTAGCAAAGTATATGATTTAAGTGAGAGCGCGAAATAGTTTAGTCATGTAGTTTACGCAGGCGAAGCCACGAGTTGGTCGCTAGTTTATATATATGTCGGATAAAATATATATATTCTTTATTTCACACAAATTACAATAAAAATAAAAAATTGCACAAAAGGCGGGCTTAACGCTAAAAAGCATTTTCTACCATGTCATGAGGGATATAAGGGTATTTCATTACCAACCTTGTCATGAGGGATATAAAAGTGTAGGTGCGCAAAGTCCAAGGTTTAAATTTTTATAATTATAGATACATACAAATATTAAAAATACATATATATATATACATACATATACATATAACGATGAATATAGTATGACACATGTAGAAAATGAATTTTATATCATATAATAAGATGTAATTAACCGACGTTTTATTGTAGTAGTGAAATATAGTAAGTATAACATTGAGAATATTATATATGATTAAGATAATCCGCATTTTATCTAACACTTCATGAAACACCTATAAATTAACGTGGCATTACAATCTATCACTCGTTATACGTTTCAATTGCGGCAAATCACATTAAATATGTCGTATAAAATAAATATAAAAGAAGCCTTCTAAGCTAAGCAATACATCAAACGATTATTTTAGTAATAGCACAGCATAACACAGTTAGTTAACGGCGAGGGCGACCGGGAACTCGATCAGAAATTCTGATGTGATCTGATAATCTATGAACTTCATGTAACTAACCGGAAACTTTCATTCGATCGCTTTCCTCCATAATATATTCTTGTTAGTTATAATACGATAGAGGCGGCAGAGTAATGTAATTGAAGATGTCAATGAAACATTGAGTTACTGTTGGTTAACGGAAGGTTTACAAGATTTTTCCGTATACTGGTACTGTTGTGAAGCCTCCTTTATATTGACTTTGATTTGGGTTTAGTTTTAGTAAGTAGTGTATTACATTTCCATATTAAAGGCCTACAATTGAATTAGTTTGAGTAAAAAAAAAACGCAGACAGCTATATAATTTCGAGACTTTTCCGTTATTCTGTTTCTTTATGCAAAAAAATACACGTTTCTGAAAATTTGCTATATTACTGAATATCATATCCAAGAGAGTTAAATGGTTAGGTCTTATGATTACCCACTTAATAGCTACCGTAGGTCAATCTAGTGATATCCTGTACATAATGATGTTACTGGCTAAATTAACGCTCTTAATAAGAGAAAGACTTTATAAAAACCGTCTTGCCAAGTCTCTGAATACTAAAATATTCAAGCTGAATCCTCTTAAATTTAAACTAAGCGGTCGCCTTTGTAAGTTTCGGTTTTGTAATCCGTTTGTCGTGCAAACAATACACAGTAGTATTGTTAAGAAACTAATATATTATTTACAAAAAAGTCTTATCCCTTACATAAATTGTAATTTACTTACTTTATTCATGGCAAATATTAAATATCTATCTATCGTGGTGCTTTGGGATAGCTTTTGACAGTATTTATTGGTTCGGCACCCACTAGGTACAGTGATAATATTTAAATTATCACTGTATTTCTCTGCCGTGGAAAGACAAAGTGCGGGGTTGAGTTCCACACGCAATTTCATGATTTCGGACGCAAAATCCAGAACAACTCTTATTGTCCTGCTAAAAGGAAAAAGCGTGATGTGGTAAAAAAAATGTATGAGATTTAATTATATGAATACATAGTACTGTTTTTTAAGCTAGACTCAACTGAGTTTTTATCATGATTGTATCTTTAAATCGGTTTGTTAAAAATAAAAGAAATTGATTATACTCCTTCCCTCTCACGATAAAAAGAGACAATTCAATTTGACGCCATCGTGGCTCAATTCGTGGGCGCCAGTCCGCGACGGAACTAAGGCCCTTCATACACGAGGCTTCGCAAATCTTCGATACTAATGTTGTAAATTTTTTGTCGCGCTACTTATCTCTGGTGTGGTCCATACATAATCGCAAGACGTGGGTAGCCGATTTTGGCACTTTAGCGTAGCATGCGTACGGTTCACGGCGGCCACTGATTTTAAATTTAAATTATATATTTAAAATATAATATTTAAATTATAACAAACAGATGCTAAATGCTCTTAAAGTATTTTTTTTAAATATTTTTTTAACCTGTCATTATTACACAAGCAAATGTGTATTTCAATATCTTAAACGAATTTAATATTCAATAAATGCTTCGCCATCTTCAAAACCGCAACAACGTTTCTAGTGACAATCTCAGCAGGCAGGTCGCGAGCGATTGCTCTCGGTGACGAATTAATAAAATGCCGGCAACGCGTGCTTGTGTACGAACCTCTACTAATTTAAATTGCGGTAGTCGCTTAGAGACCAAAATCGTCGGGTATCGAAGATTTGGGTACCCTTGTGCACGAAGGGCCTAAGTCCAAAATGGGTCAAATTCCAAATATAATGGTGCCTGATGGCTTATACTACTATACTATATTTTTACAAATGCCACATAATCAAAAATGAAGTGATGATTTAATAAAAAGGTTTTATTTAGCTTGAATTGTTCATCG